>CM061533.1:54432848-54613668 GCA_030545055.2 Neoaliturus tenellus | reverse complement strand
TGCTGGTTTACCACAAACACCCGATGGAGATTATGATATGAGTAATAAAAGGTTAAAAAACATAAAAGATCCTACGGATGAAAACGATGCAATAAATCTAAAAATATTAAAGGAAAAGATATCGCCAACATTAAAACTACAAAATAACACATATGACGCAGAAGATCATAGAATTATCAACGTTGGTAAACCAAATCAAAACGGTGATGCGATAAACAAAGGTTATTTGTCATCTGAATTAAAAAATACGTTAAAATTCAATGGGAAAACGTATAGTGCCAACAATAAACGTATATCCAACGTAGATGACCCTAAAGATGCAAAAGACAGCGTAAATAGACGCTATTTACATTCTTTGATACCTGAAAAGACAAAAGATGGATTTTCTTTTTATAAGTTTGTTATTAACGATATAGGTTATCCAAAAAATGAAAATGATGCTGTAAATCTCAAATATATAAAAGATCATTGTGTCATACGTGATGTGGGAGTTATCGATTGTCTTGGCAATTGTTTGGCGAATGTAAAAGATGGTTCAGCACCATCTGATGGTGCAACAGTGGGTCAAATGAAAGAGACTTTAAAACAAGAAACAACTGGATTTGCAAAACGAGATGAAGTATTATTAAAGCAAGGGGATGACTTTATTCAAGGTAATGAAAAATTTCGTTTATTGACATACAAAAACGCTTATTGGGATTGCAAGCATGGAAGGTTATCAAATGTGTCATGGGGTCATGCTGATAGAGACGCGGCTGCCTTAGGACAAACAGTACATCTAGATCCAAATAATTACTATGCGTTTTTTATATGTAGTAATAAAAAATTAAAAAACATGGCGCAAGGAAGAGAAGCAAATGATGCTGCAACTGTAGGACAGACTATCACATTATCACAAATGGATAGCAAAGTGTATACTTGTAATAATAAACGTATAACAGACCTTAAAGACCCTGAACATGTGGATAATGCTGTCACTGTTAATTTTCTTGTAAAAGTTTTAGGAAATGCATTATTTGATGTATACAATCATATTGGTATTGGTTCAGGTCGTACTCCTTTGTTGGAATCTGAGAGAGGTACTTGGATTAAACGGGAAATTGTTCAAAACTATTTTATCAACCCTCGTACAAAAAAGTTTAGATCATCGGATTGGGGTGATTTTGATATTTAATAAAAGAACACAATAAACGACTTCATTTATGTCCAACTTGTCATAGAGGTAACACATAAGTTGTACATTGCGATTATAAAAGGACAATAATGACGTTCCAGTACATCAGTCCATATAGAGACACTGTAAGGAGAGGAGGTGGGATCACGTCCACAGCGGTTTCTCTGTTAAGTAAAGCTTTAAAACGAATTCCAGTAGGATCCATAGTAAATAGAGCAATAGACGCATTACCATACGAATTTCATATACCGGGAGGTTATCAGTATTGCGGACCAGGAACTAAATTGAAAAAACGACTGGAAAGAGGCGATCCTGGCATAAACAAGTTAGATCAGGCTTGTAAAGAACACGATATCGCATATTCCACGTTTGCCGATTCAAAAAATAGATCAATAGCTGACAAAAAGCTTGCGGACATAGCTTGGCAACGAGTAAAATCAAGTGACGCTAGCATAGCAGAAAAAGCAGCAGCTTTAGCAGTAACAGCAGGTATGAAGGCTAAAACAGCAGTAGGAGGTGGAAGAAGGAGGAGAAGGAGAGTAAAAAGGAGGTCAACCACAAGAAAACATGGAGGAAATATAAAAAGAAGACGACGATCTACAAGAAAAGGCAGGAAGAAGCCCACCGTATGGTCAATGGTAAAAAACGGGGCAGGTCTTTACCTAAGACCTTATCGTGCATATTAAATGAAAGAAATCAATTGGTCATACCACATAAAGCATTAACCAATATTGAATTATTTAAATATATTTCCTGTTTAAAAATACCATTTTTCCGCGGTGTGTTTATGAAAGACAGTTTACCAAAGAAAATGTGGCAAAATGAGACTGGAATTGTAAATTTGGATAATACTGAAGGGCCTGGCACCCATTGGGTTTGTTATAAGAAACTAAATAACAATGTATATTATTTTGATAGTTTCGGTAATTTGCCACCACCAAAAGAACTTCAAAATTACTTTAAATCTGCTAAAAACATATATTATAACTATAAAAGAGAACAACCTGATAATACTTCAATATGCGGCCATTTATGTTTGGAATTTCTAGCTAAAAGTATCAGTCACTATTGAGATGTCTTCCTATACGGTATCATTAACAGGAAAATCGTCCACTTTACGAAGTATCCTTTTTCCAGCGTTACGCTTGCAAAAAGGAAGGTTTTGGGAGGCGGCACTATTGGATTTTACAACGTACAACTCTATTCCCAATGTTACGGAAGGTAAAAATAACATATTGCATTATTATAAGGGAAAGGATGCCAGTGGAAAATTTACAGACTTACAAGAGTGCAGGTTACCCACAGGTTCTTATGAAATTGATCATATAAATGAATTTTTGCAAACTAAAATGGGAAAAGACAATATAACATTAAAAGGTAATAATAATACGATGAAAGCTGAAATTACTTCCAAATATTATATAGATTTCACTCAACCAAACTCAATTGGTGATTTATTAGGATTTTCCAACGATGGGCCTGTATTAGAACCAGATGTAACACATTCCGGTAAGAAAACAGTAACAATATTAAAAGTCAATAGTATAGACATAACTTGTAACATTATACAAGGTGCTTACAGGGATGGGGCTAACACCCACATCATACATACTTTTTACCCAAGTGTACCACCTGGATTTAAAATTGTTGAAAAGCCACAAAACCTGGTATATCTACCGTTGAACACCACTTTCATTTCAGACATCGTGTTGAGCGTATTGGATCAAGACGGTAACTTGGTAGACTTCAGAGAAGAGCCTATTACGATTAGATTACATTTAAAATCGACACTTTAATACAAAACCATGGGTTTAACATTTAAAAGCGAACAACCTACGGGAAACCGCATTAGTAGCTCTTCAGCTGTGGAGGAGTTAACACGCGAGAACATTCGTTTCTTAGAGAGAATTGGATTAAAATTAACCGAGTATGGATATACTGGATATAGCGCAGGGTCCAACATTCGACGAAACCCTATGGGAAAAAGAATATCACACCCACAACCCTTACACTTCATCGAAATTAAACAATAACGATGAAATTCGTATTCCCATACAAAATCAAGACATTTACACACTACCATGTGAAAGTTACTTATATATTGAAGGACAAGTTACTAAAAAGGACGGTACTACTGTTGGTACAACAGTTCCATTTATAAATAATCCTATGGCTTTCTTATTTGATGAAATTAGATATGAAATATCAGGTGTAACAGTTGATTCCACTAAAAAAGTAGGTATTACGACAACTTTAAAAGGATTAACATCTATAACACCCAATGAAACCAATTTACTTAAACCTGCCGGATGGGTATTACCTACGATTGACACGATCACTCCAAATCCAAATGGATATTTTGATTTTCATATTCCATTACGTTTGTTGCTTGGTTTTGCTGAAGATTATAGGAAAATAATATTAAACGTTAAACAAGAATTAGTTTTGTTGAGATCTTCTAACGATAAAGACATTATTAAAGCTGCAGATGCTACTACAGATGCGACTTTAGAATGGAAATTAAAATTAGACAAAATTGTATGGAGAGTTCCACATGTAAAATTGGCTGACGAGCATAGAATGCTACTTTTAAGAAAATTAAAAGCCGATCGTGATATTGTTATTCCATTTAGAAGTTGGGAATTTCATGAGCATCCCAGTTTACCTACTACGGATCGACACACTTGGACTGTTAAAACATCGAATTATGTAGAACGAGCCAGGTATATTATATTTGGTTTACAAACAGGTAGAAGAGACGCCATTACTAAACATGCAGGACAATTTGATCATTGTGACTTGAAAAATATTAAAGTTTATTTAAATTCACAATTCTTTCCATACGACAATTTAAATGTGTCATTCACTAAGAAGAAATACAGTATATTGTACGATATGTACGCGAGATTCCAAAGTTCATATTACGGTAAAACAAATACACCTTTATTATCACCTGACAAATATTTCGATGCCTACCCAATAGTTGTAATCGATTGTTCTAAACAAAATGAATCAGTAAAGTCATCAAGTGTGGATATAAAAATAGAAATGGAATTCAACGATGCTATACCGGCTAATACAACTGCATACTGTTTAATTCTACATGATAAAATCGTAACATACACACCTTTAACTGGAATTGTTAAAAATGTATTGTAAGAACCGGTTTTGTTTCATTCCGCGAGTATAAAAGCAGAGCGTACAGACCGCTCCTCATCAGTTTGTTGCCTACTGTTGTATGGGTAGCATCGTATTCAATATGGCTTCTCCTAGTGGTACACCTGAAAATATGGTAGATATTGAGAAGGAGATATCTGAGTTTTTAGATCCTCAAGGTCACCAGGAAGGAGGTGAACAAAACGTTTGCGGACAACTTCACGCCAGTAATAATGTTGAAGAAAAAGGTAAAAGAAGAAAGACTATACAAAAGAGAAAAAGGGATATTGAAGATAATATTTCTCCAAACATATTGAGTGAGGTATTTTTGCGAATATTTTACCCAATCTCTTCCAGTTTGGATAAAAGTGTTTTAATCGGTGTTATGAAATCTACAGATTATTCCCCTACTGTAATTTTAACTCATGGACCCAAAATGATTTTGTTTACGGACAGTGCTTGGGAATCGTTTATGAAACATTTGCATCTGCTAGAATGCTATTTAAGTAGTAACATGTTTGGAAGAAAGACAAGGGTAGGACTTTTGGATTCAAATGTGGAAATTGATATCATTAAACAACGTGGTGATCATCAGCTACGGTTTAGAGACACAACAAGACATGATAACAAAATTCAACTTAATCGAGAGGAGTTTTTCATTTTAACTTGTGCTACTGAACCTATAACAAGATACTTGAGACAACTGGTGTTTTCAAGTTCGATTATTAAAGATTATCTGGAAGACACATTGGACAAACAACCGGACGCACCTATATTATACGGACCTGTGGATACTTCTATATTTAATAGAGTTCCTCATGAAGTACAGATGTGGAGACAATTGGAAAAGTACGCTCAACTACATAAGAAATCAGTAAAACAGGAAGAAGAGGAAGATGGAGGAGAAGAATCAAGTGTTAGTGATGAAAATGAAAATAAGGAAAATATAAAGATGGAAACTTAAATGACAATGGTTAGTTTTTAAAACAATAACCAACATTTTGTGGGGTTAGGCCTATTGGGGACGGTGCCCACGTTAAATATACACCAACGCGCCAACAACTGTACGGCCTGGTATAAAAGTAGTACCTACCGTGGTGTGGAAATCAGTTGACCTCCTGACTTCGTAATGAGCAGACGTGTGACCTTCAAAATGGACAAGGGAGAAGAACAACAAGTAAAGTCCAAGCCTGGTATTATTGAGTTTCAAGCGTTTCGTGGTAATGATGATAGATTCATTATAAAAGAACTTGTGTTTTTGGACATGAATACAAGTGTTCCTTATTCGTTTTTATTTAAACCACCATGTTCTTATTCGTCTTTAACTAGTAAAGCCGCTACTACCAACAGATGGATTTCAAAACACTTCCATCATATCGATTGGTATGATGGTTTTACAAGTTACACGGACTTGTATCACATTATGCATCACTTTTCAGACAAGTTTACCAATATTTACACAAAGGGGCTGGAAAAGAAAAGATGGATCGAAGGATTTACTCATGTTCCGGTTAATGATGTGGAATTGGATAAGAATTATCAATACATGCTGGAAACCATATGTATTTGTACAAAAAGCCCAGAACATGATAAAGATAGACATTGCGCTTTAAAAAATGCCTATAAACTCGCCTCTTACCTTCAAAGTGGGGAATTGGGGAGTGGTGGGGGTAACGGAGAGTATATAAGTGGGGAGCAGACAGGGACCTGGCATGAGTATTACTCGAGATTCCGAGACGACAACATCTCCGAGCAAGAAGACGATCTGTAACCTGACCATGGCATCTCACCAGTTCCTTCAGACTTTGGTCGAGCAGTTCAATGCTCACTCCAAGTCAACAATATTACCTGTAAAGAAGTGCTCGGAACTAAAAGACGAGAAGCACTACATAATCCATGCTATGAAGAAGATGGAGACTACAGTTGGGGAGGCCATCTGCTGCAGTCTCAGCGAGGCACCGTTTACTCCGGGGGATGAACCAAAGTTCCAGGTGTACCTGCCCAAGAGATTCGTCCATCTTCTACAAAACGAGGATCTTCGCTCTATTCAACCCGGGTGTCTATACCTGGTGTCCCACGGCTGCACGGGTAGCAATTCTACAGAGTTGACCATCCACATCGCTGACAAGCAGCAGTGTTAGATTTAAGTTTTAATGTTGTACATATGTTGTTGTTGTAATGTTTTATAAATAAACGAATCATAAAAGACAAAAAAATAAAAAAAACAAAAAAATGCAACATATCAATATGTGACAGACTTCACGTATTGATATGTTGCATTTTTTTTTTAAACTTCGCGGGTGACCTTGACCTTTGACCTTTGCATTTCACAACTACCCCCACTACCGTAATTACCCCCACTACCGCACTAGGATTCAAACCTGCTTGGATGCAAAGAACGGTCAGTCTGTTGCCAACTAGCAAACGATGAGCACCTTGTACGAGCTTTGCTTACAACGAGTTATAACTGACGCATCTTTATTCCAGACGGCTTTACGAGATAATATCCCTATAACAGTAAAGCAGGATATCGAGGAGTACAAGAAAGATAATAGAGGGTATTCGGGATACTCCTGGTATAGGTTCCAAGACGGGGAAAAGTTTTGTAGGCCTTGTGGCAATGCTGCCGTCAGAGACCTTCGACGGTTCGTACAGGAAGGTGGTAGAAAACAGTTTGGATTTCTAGCACCAATGTTTAGATTTGAAAACTACAAGGACACCTGTGCTATTTGTTCCATCCCTTTGTATCAATGGAAAAAGTTTAGAAGTGTTTAATTGCATCTTCCATACCCCCACCACCATCACCCCCACCACTTTTCCATGTACCTCCAAACGCTGTGCCTCGGCTTCATTTCTACTCCAGCAGCCAACCTAGCAACATCAGGATGTCCCTCAACGTTAGTTGCGCAAGTTACGAGGAGGTGAGCATCAAGACTCAGCAGGAGCTAAACGACTTATACAAGGAGTTGCAGCTGATGGTGGCACGAGGCTACCGTATAAATGTGCAAGTTTACGCTTGCAATATACGGAACACCCGGCAGTCAAAGGAAGAGCCTGGACACTCCTCGACGGCTTCCTCACCAGCGTCCATGAAGACCGAGCCAGACAACTTGGACTACTTCAGCTGACTAGCAGTTGTATTTCTTGTCCTAACCATTGTAGAATATGTATATTTTTTCATTATATTAAAGAAGTAAAAGAGCAGAAACACCTATCTTGTTACTGACATATAAGCTCAGTAACAAGATAGGTTTTTTTAAAACACAATTTGGATGACCTTGAAACTTCCCCCTCCACTGCTTTGTTACCCCCACCACTTGACTATTGGTGTACATGGCACATCGCGATTGGAAACCTCATTCCATCTTCAACAGCCACACCGACAACATCAACAATGGCAAACCTACCAACAGATGAAAGGTGTCCTCACGCATGTTGTGACTTCGTCCACGAGTTGGAGAAGAGGATGCAGGAGAGGGCGATAAGAAGAAAACAGATCCACTCAGAAAATATCATGATAGTCAACGGCTATCTTTTATTGTTCGGCCTTATTATGGTTGTACTTTTCATACTGTACGGCATAGTCACATGTGTCGGCAAGGTTGCAGAAGAAAACGCTCGCCACCATCAATTGGAAAGTTTCAATGTTACTTTGTAAGTTTTCCTTTTTTTTAAAACTCCGTTTGGATGACCTTGAAAATTCCCCCACTACTCCACCACACCCCCCACCACTTCACCATGTTCCTGCATGAGCATCACATCAACCGTCATTCCTTGTCCGACAAGCAACCATGGCAGACAACAACACCATCAGCCAAGCTGACTCCACTACTGATGTCGGTACAAGTACGGGTTGGACACTGTCGATCGATAGTGTACACTATTTGGAAACAATTTGCGAACGGATGAAGGAAATACTGCGGGACAACCCTGGAATCATAATACAAATGAATTTAAATTATGATTGGTCCCAAGTCAGAATGCAAGGGGACGATAACAACGGTCAACAATCACCACAATATTCGCCCATGTCCCCGATCTACCCTTACGGCGAGTCTGACGTCGATGAAGATGAGGCTAATGAGGATGTGGGGGACAACGAGGCTGAAGAGGAGTAACCTTCATTCCTTTTTTTAAAACCCAAATTGGATGACCTTGAGAATTCCCCCTCCACTATTTCCTTTTTTAAAACCCAAATTAAATGACCTTGAAAATACCCCCTCCACATACTTTTGGTTTACCCCCTCTACTTTTCAATACTGTTACCACAGTCTGTAGCTCACATCATTCTTTGCTTAGCTATCATGGCGGACAGCACTCTTTCTCGAGTTGACTCCACTACGGATGAAGAATGGCCATTTTCCTGGAATGTTCATCTGCAAGACTCGGCAGAAGTGGATATGTTGCATGAGAAATTGGTGTATGTATTAAACGAAAACCCCAACATTGAATGTAGAATGACTATGGATTTCGATGCGACAGGGGTCCACACTCAACCTTCCACTTCCAGCCAGCCTGAACCTCAGCTACAGCCAAAGAACTTTACACATCTTTACACTCCAATACGGCCGGAGGATGTGGTTATCAGCGAGGCAGACTCTACTACAAGTTATATTGAACCAACGAATTGGAAGCTTGTTGTTGACACCTTACACAAGGTCGACTTAGTATGTGACAAATTAAAGGAATTGATGATGCAAGATCCTGGTCTTCGTTTTAAAATTGATTTGTTTTTCATCTGGGGAGCACCTGCACGGGGCTCTTCGTCTGACAGCTCTCTAAGTACAACGGATGAGGAGGAGGAGGAGGACGACTAGTTATCTTTTTTAAAACTCCGTTTGGATGGCCTTGACCTTTCCCCCTCCACTGAGTTTATTTAAGGTGCACTCTCAATGACTGCAGCATCATTTCATCGCGCACCTTCACCACAGCAACATGGAGAGTCAACTCAACTACTGTTGCGAACGGAAATGTTTTTCATGGCCGAATGACATTGATGTTGCGGATGGCCTGGCGTGTAGAAAATGTGAAGCTTTTGGTCAATGCATGTGTAAGTGCAAGTCTTGGAAGAAGCCGAAACCGGAGTTGAAGACATTCCATGTGTACCAGATGAGAGGGCATAAGTACACTTGTTGCCCTGAACGTTGCATTGAATTCACATTAAAACAGCTAACTGGCTGCAAATTGTGCAACAATCATTTTGCAGGTTTTTGCAAACATTATTTAGGAGCCTGTCAGTACAGATCAACTTGGCATACAGAAGCACTCACTATCAATGAAATCGCTATAGATACACAAGAGTAGTCTTTCTACTCTTTTCTTTTTTTAAAACTCCATTTGGATGACCTTGACCTTTCCCCCTCCACTCACCTTAGTTTATATAAGCTCCATTCCTGCTGGCCACGGCATCGCTTCATCTTGCTCCCTCGCCAAAGCAACATCAAGTATGGAAACTAAGCGTGTCTCATGTTGCGAGCATAAGTGTTTAGAGATACAAGGCGTCGTCCATTGTGCAAAGAAGCTTTGGGAGGAAGAGACAGGGACAACCTATTGCTGCGAGGGCAAGTGTTTCCTACTACCAAGATGGCAAGTGGACGGGCTGGCCTGCCGGCAATGTGAATGCTTCGGATGTTGCAGGTGTAGATGCAAGAACCAACAGCTGCCACCACCGGTACTACAAACTTTCAAAATCTACAAATCCAACTACTTTTACACTTGTTGTCCGCAGCGGTGTATTAAATTTCATTTCTCCAATCTTACCAATTGTCGGAAGTGCTACGGACAACCTGATGGGTGGTGCACCTGTTTTCTGGACTCCTGCCGCTACAGATCGGATTGGTTTACAGATCCATTAGAGGTTGATGAGGTCGCCCAGGAAGCACAAGAGTAGTCTTTCTACTCTTCAACTTTTTTAAAACTCCATTTGGATGACCTTGAGATTTCCCCCTCCACTTCCCCATATACCTAGAGTACACAGAGCCTGACAGTCAGTCACTCGGTGGCTGTCGTGGGGTGCGCATCGGTGTCGGCGCTCCGTTGTTAGGTTTTCAAGGTCACAGTAATATCAAATTGTTGGTGTTGTTCTGGTTCAAGGTCACCTGAGGGATAACCGATTGCCCATTTAGGCAGGGTCATGTCAGAAACTCGAGTTTAACTTGGCACTTTTGCCGTTTCTCGTCGAAAATTCGCTCCAAGTGGTCAAGGTCACGGGGACTCTGACTGAAACTCGGAGCGTAGTGCGAGAAACGGCAAAAGTGCCAAAAAATTTTAAGTTTCGGCGTGACCTTGACCTCAGTGGCGTCGGTGACGTCATTTTGATGACGTAAGGGGTGATGACGTCATCAGCACGTCATTTCTGTGACGTCATGGGTGTGACGTCATAGAAATGACGTCATTAGTGATGACGTCATCGATGACGCAATCGATGACGTCATCGATGACGTCATCGGTGAGGTCATTGACCTCGATGACGTCATCCCTCAGGTGACCTTGAACTGGGCCAGCACCAACAATTTGACACTACTATAATAACGACAAAGTTTGTTCATTAACAAAAAGGAAATAAAATTAAATAGAGAAAATAAAAGACGTTGGTATGTTGAAAGATAATTTTTCACTGTAGCACATTAAATTTATTATTTTGCTAACTTAGTTGTAGTATAACTTTTAGAGTAACTTTATTTCTACTCACGTCAAAAATCTAAAGCAGCACATCAGATTACCTGAAATAAAAAATATATACTGTTAAATAAATCAATAATACGGTAATTGGCTATTTGCTATTGTATAACTATTATTGTACATTAGTAGACAGTCTACTACGTTTGTATGAATTTCGTTTCTATTTTATAATATTCTGTGTGGATTTAAATTTCATAATATCTATTATTAGCTTATGAAACGTTTATAGAATAAAAATGATCATGCTTTCTACAGACAAATTATTATTAATTTATAATATCTCTGTAATTATTTTTACTTAGTGTTTAATGTAAGTCATTATGCTTGATATTTTTCATTAACACATTGGCTTTATTATGTTCATACGCTGTCAAGATCATTTGATTTATTTTGCAACGTAGTTACTTATAAGGTTTTGTTGCTATTGTTAAATTCACAGATTTAGTTACATCTCAAATGTAATTACAAATGTATAGTATACCATCAGATAACTGTCCGAGGAAAGAGTACCTATAGTAGAGTTCAACTCCCTCAGTCAATTAGCAGGTAAAATACTAAAATAAATAATAAAAAAACAGAAGGAATTAAGCAACTCAACATATTAATATTTTTGTAAGTTAAGTTTAATGTTCCTTTATTATTTTATTGGTCTAACTTCATCATTAAAATTCTCTGCTTAAGATTTTTTTTTTTTCAAAACCCTTTAATATGCCGGTTACTAAGACAAATCAATGCCTGTATTGCGATCGTCAAAAAAATCTTAGGCATTAAAAAATTCACAAAATAAAAAATTAAAACATTAAAAAATACATGATAAATAAACTTAGTCGGACTTTGGCCGGCTATGATATTTTTAATTCTCCGTCCTAATGTTTTAATGTATCGTTGTTTTGTGTTCTGTGTAGGGGCCTATATGTGTCAT
Source organism: Neoaliturus tenellus (assembly GCA_030545055.2). Lineage (NCBI taxonomy): Eukaryota > Metazoa > Arthropoda > Insecta > Hemiptera > Cicadellidae > Neoaliturus > Neoaliturus tenellus. The sequence goes on along the minus strand of CM061533.1, from coordinate 54,601,735 downwards.
TATTTTTACTATTTGACGATGACAAGACGTTCATTGAGTTCAACTTCGAAATTTTAGAAGATTCGACAATGGGACATTGTCCCCGAAACTAATCATTAAACTAGTTTGATAGACGACAGTTTGAGGTGTTGTTATCATAAACAAACATTATCATGGTCTGATATCAATCCAGGAAGCAAATAATCATGAATAACTTTTTTCTAATTATCATTCAAAGTGGGCAAGTTTTTTTAACCAATATTTCCACTAAAGCTATTGAATTTTAATTTAATTAAGATATAAAAAATCAGTCCCGCGGCACCAATTAGGAGTTCATTACCTCCCAGGAGGTCCCGGTCCCGAGTCCCAGCAACGATGAATGTGCTCATCAATCTAGCCGTCCATCACACGGGAATCTGAATGATTGCGAGCGAAGATAAAATAAAGTGAACAGGTGATTAGAGGGCCGCCCTCAAAACTGACGTGGAAAATCATTAAAAGAGCGAAAATCTTTGGGTAAAACAGAATTAAAACAACTAAAAAAAATCAAAACATGTTTCACGAGTTGTTAAAAAAAAATGGTATATTTTTACCTTCTCACGAAACCATTTACACTCATCAGTTATTCAGTGATCAACTATATTCTCTTGTTGAGACAGTCTGACAGTCTTGCACGAATCGGAATATCTTCTTAGAAGTAAACATTATATTAAATGTGTAAGCCTTGTACAAGTCTAACAAAATACGAGTATAATGCCACAAACACCACCTAATATACATTATGTCACAAATGCCAATAAAACCTGCACTAAAACCATCCAAATGAATATGTAATAGACATTAACTCAGTGCACACTCACCTTTGTGTGGATCTGTTTGGTAAATCAATTCATGTATGTATGGTATCAACTGCATGTTGTCGTTAACACAAATACACCAAGATAATGTATTTTAAATTTGTTCAATGGACTTAACTACATCATTACAGTACTTTGAATTCATACAATAATGTTCTGGATGCCAGATGCCACGATTCAAAAGGATGAGTGTCTGGAATTTATTGTTTTAAAGATTATATTTTTATAAAAAATATTTAGGCCTAATAATAACAGTCTGGTTTTGTAATTATGAAATTTAATATTAGAGATCAATACTTCATTCATATAATGAAACATGCTACTTATACATGAGAATCTCGTAAGTTGTCCGAAATGGATTACACACAAACGTTTGATAATGTAACCTTCAAACAAAATTTATAATTTCCCCTACTAAATTAGGACCAAGGTACATAGTAAAAATATCTTAACTGTGTATAAATACTAAGGTATTAAAAAAAACAACAACAAAAAACTACGAGTCACATGTCAATTTAGAGGGATTTTTTAAAGGTTATATGACCAAGCGTTTTTCTATGTAATCCATTTAGACAACCTTACGGAATGTACCCTGTAAAAATGGTTTTATTATAACTTCTGATGAGCCATCCTCTAAAGTCTAGAAGGAATAGGAAGAAAGGAATCTCTGTGTCACTGACTGACTAACGTATTCAACTTTTGTTGGTACTGTTAAACAACTACAACAATCCAATTAAACCATACACCTTTTGAAATCCTTAAATTAAAAAATCTTCAAAACTCTGATTTTCATTAAAATTTTCGACACTCCGACTTTTAATGCGTTAAAGTCTAATTACCACAAAACTAATGTTAAGATAATCATCTCTGACAGGCTAAAATATATTTAAAAAAAATTAAAACTAGATATCTAATTAGTTTAACTAAAATTCGCTAGGTTTTATTGCATTGGAATATTACAGAGAGAAAAGGAGTCGGAACGGATTTTGGATGAATATATTTACTATATAAGTTATAATTTTTTGTACCTTTCACTCCAAAATATGACCAGGCTGAAAATACTCATCCAATATTAATGGTTTCAAACTTTAGATTCAAAATAGAATATCAAACTGTAGTCTTGTATGATTGTAAAATGTGTCAAACTACTTATACTAACTCATACTATATTATATAATTATACTAACCCATACTATCTTAAATATTTAATAAACCAAACAACTTGTAAAGAGAGACCTAATTAATTGGTGATTATATTTGATTTAGTTAAGAACATCCCCGAAACACTGCTAATAGGTAGTTTAGTCGCGTTATTCACACGAGGTTTATAAATATGTAAGCAGCTCTTCCGGCCCGCCCTATAATAACCAGCAAATAAACACTAGCGGTGTTTTAACGACCTCTTATCCATTTCCCAAACCCATAGATTATCAATGGGTCAAAAACTTTTACCTGTTGTGGCTGTTAAATACTTTTTAAACGTATGAAAACTCTATGACGTATGGTTTTATCGCGTTCTCGGGTTTTTAAACACATTAACGAACTCCGATGTGAAAGCTTATGTGAAACAATGCAACTCAAAACAATAATGTTATGAGTTCTTATATCAGCTAATGTGATTTTAGATCAAGTAGTTGTGAAGAAGGTATTTAAATCATTTCTGTAGCTCTTCTTATTGGAACAATCAATAAATTTTAAAGTTTAAATTAATATGTTATCGTTACACTATTATGTCTCGGTACACTTTTCCGTATACAATATGTCTATTCACATATACTCAGTTTAAATTTACATTCAAGCATGGGATATTGGTACTTAAGAACACGTGACAAAGCATTGTAAGCATTAATCAGAAAAGAATAATGAATCAAATAATATTTTAACATGATATCATATGAAGATATAAAAGCATTACGGCATTAAATTATCAAATAACAAAATATTTTTAAAAAGGTCAACCAATTTCATTTTTTCTGGATTACGTATTCAAGCATATTCAATACGCAATAACGCTTATTTTTAATAATGTATATTAATAGAAAAGTTAAATTTACATAGCATATTAATTTAGTTTCATAATAACCTCCTGAAAAAGCTCCCAAATTATATTAGATTGAAATTTTCAATTTGAAAAGCGAAATTATAACTGAAACAAACACCCCGGTCTTCAAACGTATAATCCTGTTTAATGCAGTTGCACGCTCGGAAACAAATCCACCAACTGTAATTAATTTTTCTTTCGTTCGGATTTGTCTACGCTTATAACGGAGAATTTTAAAATACAAGCTTTATTACGTTGAATACACTTTTCAATCATGATTAAATGGCCCATTTAACATGTATTTTAATAATTATTTCAGCACATTTGGAAATTTTACTATGAGCTGAAATCACAAAGTCATATTAATAGTAAATTGCTGGACTGGATTTATAAAAGTATGCCTGCAGTTAAGTACCTATTGATATGGCTACACAGCATAAGCACAGTCGTGTTATAGTTTAGTTGTGTTAACAATTTATTGTTGGTACAGTATACTGAAAACAGGATTCCCCAGCGAAAAGAAATTTTACTTAATTACCTTGATAACTTTTATAACCTAAAAAGTAGCAATATCATATAGTTTCAATAATTTCATATAAAAATCTAAAATAAAACTATAAAATAAATCACACTACAGAAACATGTTTTCTGTTAATGTATATAAATAAATATTCTAAGATTTTTTAAAATTGGAATTCCTCTAGAATTTTAAACCGAGCTTCAATTTTGTTGTTGGATGGATAGGAATTTTTATGTATAGTTGTTTCGCCAAAGGTTGTCGAGGATTATCCACCGTTATACTACCCTACAGACATTCAAACTTTCAATGTTAATCACAAAACGGTATTTAATTGAATCATTGTAGTTTTACAGCTATTGTAATAACAAATGCTAGCATAACAGGAAGAACAAATGTTTTACTGTAATTGTGCAATATTTTATAATTAATTGGGTCCATATCAAATGAATTTTGGTACATTTTTTACTAGTGGGCGATTTTTAATATATAATTTCCAACTAGCAATACCATAAAAATATTAAAATAAATAACCCAAAATTACTACCGACCCATGTTGGCTGTCATTCTATTTAAATTATGCCTTAGCTCTTAAGTAAATTTATTTTAAAGGTGGATAGTAAGCAGAACTATAATAAATTTTTCATACGTTATGTGTTCTAGATTGGTAAAATTTCCCATACGTAAAACTGTTAAGAGAAATCATACATAGTTCCGTTAGCTGAGATAGATAGCGCCGACACAGAATTTGTAGTAGTGGGAAAAAGCAAAGTAAAATACGGTACTGCATATCTTATTGTTGGGTCATGGAATAAACGAAAATAAATATCCCTTTTATATAAATAAAAAATATAATTAATGCCCTGAATGCACTTCAGGTGTGGTAGGAGGTTAAAGTAACAAGTGGTAGGTCAGAGTTTTATCTGTCGGCTTTTCTAACTTTCTAACCCGAAAGCGTCGCCAGGCTGAACAGCCTGCTTTGGTAACAAATTTGAATCGCTGGCAGTCCAGTAGAAGCGTACAGTAAGACACCCTCTTCTTAACCGGCCACGTTTTAAGGGCCTCCATTTTACCAACAACCAACACAAAAACCAACTTCCAACATTTTCCACAAAACCAACTTCTGTTTGATCGGCCATTTTTTACGTAACATCGCTTTAATTAATCTTGGTTTTCTATAAATTTTGGTTTTATATCTTTCTTTCTAATCAATTATACTTCATATTGCAGTTAATTTCAGAGAACAATTTAATTGAATTCCTTGAACAGAAGTGAACGCCACCCAAAATGAATACGTTTCTTAACCTTCATTCCAGTAGGCCTCGATCACAATTTAAAATTTTCAGAAGTCTTTTCAGTCTGGGTGTAGATCTGATTGGCTTTTAAGCCGGAAAAATAAGCTTAGCCGTAGGATGTGAGAGTTAGTTTCAATTCCATACAGTAACATACAAGTGTTATTTTTGATCTTATTCCGGTCATTAAGACTTAATGTTAAATGTTCAACGCTTTAACCGATCAATTGGTTATCCGGCTAATGTCTAGAGCCGAGGAGACCAGTTACTGTATCCCAGATCCAGCAGTAGGCCCAGTGTATCAGTGAGCCGCAGCCTCGCTGTTGTCAGACAGTTGTCAGCGACCGGCTCATTAGACCAAACCTGGGTATCGGCGGAGATGCCATCTCCCAGCCTGCCGTCCGATCCGCCGGCTATAAACTCGTCCCCCAGGCTGAGGTACGCGCCGTCGTCGTCAATGGACCACTGTACAGATGTTAAACTCTCGCGAACCCCCATCAATACCACGGTGTAAACAGTGTACTTTGTTGGAGATTCTGTAGTAACAAATTTCCAACAAAGCTGTTTTCGATTTCAGAATCGTTATCTTATTTCATGTATAGGACAGTAATAGTTAGGAAGAAATCATAATGCCTGTTCTAATGTTTTTCAAAAGGCATTGAAAACACCCTTAATCATTGCTAATGATTTTTGTTCTAATTAAAGTTTGATAAAAGTCAAATAAAACCTCTATCTATATAGATCTATTCCACTCCTTAAATCATGAAAAAGTATTAGTAAAGAAATTTTAATTTAATTTTTGGTGGAACTTTTTTGAAGGATATTGTATTCACAAGTGTTTTCTAGAATCCGAGGATCATTTATTATCTTTGTGTGTAGGAGTTGCCACACAAGTTTTTACGATTAGGAAGTCCAGTGAAACTGGATACGTGTGTCCGAGCGACTCCCTGAGCAGCGACTGATGGCCGCGGAAGATACACCCGCGACAGCGACACCCGAGGAGGCGGCGGCGCGGCTGTGATGTCGGGGAGATGCGTCTCCTGTCGCTAGATAAGGCGACAAGGCCATCTGTTGGCACTAATAAGATGTCGGCTAGAGACAGCTAGAGAAGTCATCCGCGCCGTGTAGACAAGGTTCTACACGTGTTTATAAAGTCTGTAGTAAATTTAAAATTAAAATTGTTTTCAAAATAATCTTGTATTTTTCATCTTTATCGCCACAAAACGTGTCATAGAGATATTCTGATCTGATTTTTTTTCGGAAAAAGGCCGAAAAACACCATTTTTCCTTAATACGCTAAAAATTTATTGTAAATGTTTTAAGCCCCTGTTCAATACAAATAATTTGATTATTAATAATTCTACATTAAAAAATTTAATATAATGAAAACTAAAAAATATGAATCAGAATAGGGTGGTAATGAAGTTATAGAGAAACGTATTTAATCTCGAAATAATACTAGAGATCGCCCACTGGCTCGTAATTCGATCAAAATTTAAGTTGATCAGGATGTGTTAAGTTTTAATACTCTTTTCATCACACTACATTAGTATCGTCTGTTTTCGACCCTCACTTGAAACAATGAAAGCCATGATTTTCAGGTCCAGGGCCGAAAATTGCCGGCCCTACAACTTCCTACTGGAATCCAATGGAAACCGGTAGCTGATGTTAGGTGGTTGCCTATAGCAACCAAAAACACCAATAGTGCATCCCGCTAGAGTTAAGGCTATAATTTGGTTGTTATGGTGGAATATTTTTTTCATTATTTGTTAAAAAGTTATTGCATAGTGTAGTGTGATGAAAAATATCGTTCGTAACTCGGCCAAAAACGTTTTGCCTACTCTCGATCGTTTCAAGTTGGTTCTCGACTTCGTCTCAAAATTAAAACAGTATCTTGGGCTGACAAAACGTCATTTGTGTTCTTTCTGGTTTAATAGCATGTGTTATTAACAGCTGTCTAATTATTCAGTTAATTACCCCTTTTCTATAAAATTAGCATTGAAACTTTTAATGCCTGTAGAGCGGAGCAATGGGGGCCGATGTAAATTTAATATTTTCTACTCATCTACAGGACACCACTTTCTAACGGAATACGTTATACTAGGATTTATCTTCTGTTGATGCACATACGTTGTTGAGAAAAAAGGTGGAATGCCCGTAGATTTTCTTATTTATCAAAGAAAAAACTGCATTACTGAACTATAAATACAGAAAATGAATGACATTTTATTTTAACACAAAGACTCGACTGCAAATGCATAGTTTAGTTTTAGTTACAATTGTAAAAAAAAGAAGACTATTAGTGAAACCAACAATTAAATTACCATAGCTGTTTCGAACAAAAGGTGGTGTCATAACACACTAAGGTAGGTCAAGAGAAGTCTTACAACAATATACCATAAATCACCTGGGCAGAATCTTGACCTTTGCCCTTTACGGCACAGCTGCTTTGAATGGCAGTCTCTTCAGCACTAGAAACAAGTAAAACTAATGATAATTTTATTCCTGTAAGTATGGCTGACCATTGCAAACAACGTTTTCATTATTATATTTGTATTTATCAAGATTCATGATATTCTTTGCCAATTTGTTGTATCACGTCCAGATTGTGTCAATCCGTGGAGATCATGGACTGCATCCATTTATTGTTACTACGTGCACAGAGTACAAAGCTTTACAGAGTGCTCGCCCTTAGTTCCACGAGAATGCCGCTAGCTGGCGCGGCGGTCTCGAACGGGCTGGATTCGGCATTTCCCGTCCCGGTCACGATCCAGTGTTGCCACTCTGCATCGCCCGCCACGCACGCGCACGGGCGACATCATGCTAGCTCGCTGGCTTCGCTGCGCCGTCGTATGACCGTTGTAGCAGTTGCACTGGTTCTCGTGCATTAATTTTTACAAATTCTTTGAATCTTTAAATTTCCTTACTTAGTGCACAGTATTACAGCTGTAATCAATAAAAACATTAATGTTTTTTGTACTTCTTAACACATTCTATCTCAAAATATAAAATAAACACAAAATTAAATATTTTGCAACAATTTAATAAAATAAATAGACTTTATACCAACCTTTTTAACTCTCTATCTGGAAAATTAAAGCCCATCCCATCTGCATTTTCACTTTGTTACTGTTGTGAGTTATAATTTAGGTTATTCTGAAAGTTTTATTTTATTGTAAAGCAAATGTTTGGGGGTTTCTGTTATAAATATTGGTACTATTTACGTACTGTATTGGTCCAAGACACCAAAATAGTAAATATTTTACTGTGAAAAAGTGATTAGGCCTATGATACCCTTGTCGTGGGGTCCGTGCAATCAGTACGCTTTATCAAATGTTCACTTGTAAAATTTGTTGGTTGTATTTTCTGCTTTAATGTTATATTTTTTAAAACTACAATAAAATTCCAACAATTTGTATACCTTGGAAATTTTTTAAGATACCTAATCCAAATTTCATGCGTTTTTTTAAATGGTCAAAAGATTATGTTCTCATTAGCAAAACCTTTAAGTTTCATTTTCTGACGTTTATAGCTCAGTGAATTTAGAAGAAAACAATAAAAACATATATATTGTATGAAAGAAAATGTAATTTACGTTTCGAAAGTATTATGATTGTTTAATCTGGGACATGTTTACATTTTTTGATATGTCGAATAAAAAACTGCATTTTTCAGGGAAAGTTTAAGTTTTTAACAAAAAAGGTATAACCTTTACATTTTTTTAAAAGTAATTCAAATGGGTTGACATTTTCATGTAGGGAAATTAATTGTTTCCATTTTCACATTTAAATAAAATTTGTAGGATTTTTTTTTTGTTAGCTTTATTGTGGCTTGCTTTCAAAAATTTTTATTTGCCTATAACAAACTTTTTGCTACTATAACCAAATGCTTTGGTAAAAAACCATGTTTTTACATCATCTACAGTTTGTGCTGAAAAAGAAAATATACATACATACATACATACAGGGCGATTCACGACGAAGTGCAGAAATTTTGGGAACTGATTCAACACATGAAAATAAACAAAAAAGGTCATGTAAACATAATGTCCTAAAATCCTTCGTTGAGCACCATTTTTTTTTTTTTTATGTGTAAGGCAAGCATGTTTCATTTCCTCCTTTTTTCTCAGCTTGTGTGCATCGTAGGAGAAATCCGCACATACCGTTAGAAAGGTAAGTCCTGTAGATGAGCAGAATCGCATTCTAATTCACATCGGACCCCAGGGCTACGCCCCAGAGGCTCTTGAAGTTTCAATGTTAATCTTATGGCAGAAGGATAATTGAGTTAATCATTAGAAAGCTGTTGTAATACCAAATACTAGAAAATCAGGAATAACGGATGTTTCAGTTACCTATAAAAGATTTCGTGTTTTTGGTCGAATTTCGACCAGTGGGCGATCCCTAGTACTTATTTAATACGCTAAGGGTTTTTTTGTCTTGAGAACTCCTCCTACAATTTTCAACCGATTTTCAAGTTTTTGGTGTCGTTGGATAGGGCTTGGTCTGTAGTTGTTTCCACCAAAAACTGACGAGAATCGGACTGAAAATTAATTCGCTATTCACCATTAAAATCTCAAAATTTCTCATTTAAATAACATTGGGATTAAATAAAGCATTTTAAACATCTATTTTATAAGTAATTCTTATTTCCGTAACGGATTGATGGATTTATTTCAGACTTGGCATGGACCTTTACCACAAAAATGTTAGTTTTCAGAAAAAAATTATTATTTTCCGATGTGTATTTTTAATATGGCGACCATTAAACTCAAATTTCACAGTAACGACAAATTTTATCAAAACTTTTAGGAGACAAAAAAGTTAACAAATTAAGTTACCTAAACAATGATACCAAGATTGTAAAGATTTTTCTACAAATAACGGAGTTATCGCGATTTTTCTATTATATTTGCCTAAATTTGCATTAATCAAAATGCAAAATGGGGGTAGTGGAATTCTACCCCAGGAAAAGTACCCCAATGAAAAAACACTACGTCATTTTGACGTCACGAGGGACGGAGCTTAAAGTGGCATGGAGTTTTGCTCGCTGCCGGAAAAGTATCCCAAGTTTTATAAATACATTATTATTTAATTTGATTGCTCTAATTTAACATTATGGCAAACCAAACACCAGCCGGACTTCTACTCCCGGAATACTACCGCCGGAATTCTACTCCCGGAAAAGTACCCCCACGTACAAAATTTTATTATTTAACAACAGGTATTTTATGTACGCGTTCTGTTATTTGAACAATTCGTATTACATAATAATGATATATGTTATTTTTTATAAATACCACTTGCTCTTCAGATGATCTCGTTCACTACCCTCACTCGCCGTCAGGTTCTATAATGTGATTACGTTTTATATTAGTACCAATCTTCCCTCAATTCTTTACAGGCTTTTAGTTGTGTATTTTTATTGACATCGAATAAAATATATACATTACCGTACCATGATATACTTTGATATTAGTTGTATAAAATTATGAATACCCGGGGACCGAGCATTTGCTTGGTAAACTTAAACAGTAATATTTTTACAATAATAGCCTATCATTTACAGACAGTGCGCTAAAAAGCCCAGTGCAAAAAGGCTTATATTTTGTTGTTATTGAAGCTCGTTCGCTTCGCTCACTCGTCTATTTCAATGTAGGCCTACGGGTGCTGCACCCTCGTGTATTTGTTAAAACACATTTTTATGTGTAACAATGTATCCATAACCTCTGTATACATTGATGTGTAACATATGGATTATATGAACTTAGTCCGGCAGATACGTAGAAAGATTGTGCGTTTGAGGATAGAGATCTAAAATTTGGAACACAGATATTAAATGTACAAAGGTTTAAATTTAAATAATAATGATATATGAACACCCTGTATACATATACAGGGTGTTCGGAAACAAACGTTTCAGTAATTCAGGAGGTTATTGCCCACATCAAAATAAACAAAAAAGTTCCAGTAAACGTATATGTCCTAAAATGCTTCTTTAACCCGCTAGCCGCCATTTTGTTTTTTACACTAAATAATTTTTATTTCCGTAACAGATCACTGTAGGCAAAAACCTTCATCATAGTAATACTCATATTCAAGAAAAAAATTATTTTTTTCTAATATGTATTTTTAAAATGGCGGCCAATTTAAAATAGTAAACTGTAATACCTCAAAACCGGTAAATTTTACAAAAAAATTTACTTAATATAAAAAAGTTGACAAATTTAATAATTTAACCAATGAGACCAAGTTTGTAATCATCTGACAACGAATAATGGAGTTATTGAGATTTTTCTTCTAAAATTACCTAAATTTGCATGCATTTTAATCGAAACTCAATGATTTTATGCACAAAAATGGCAATAACTCCGTCTGTGCTTCGATCCTTACAATTTTGGTTTCATCAGTTAGGTTATTTTATTTGTCAACTTTTTTTGTTTCTTGTTAAGTTTTGTTAAAATTTAACGGTTTTGAGATATTTGAGTTTAAAATTTTTAAATGGCCGCCATTTTGAAAATACATATTGGAAAACAATAGTTTTTTTTCTTTAAAATGAGTATTGCTATGATGAAAGTTATTGCCAAATATTAACTTAATACAATGATCCGTTACGGAAATAAAAATTATTTAGTGTAAAAAACAAAATGGCGGCTAGCGGGTTAACGAAGCATTTTAGGACTTACGTTTACTGGAACTCTTTTGCTATTTTGATGTGGGCAATAACCTCCTGAATTCCTGAAACGTTGTTTCCGAACACGCTGTATATGAAAATGAACGAATGGTGTTTTTGGCTTCTGGGGACCTCAAAATGAAAACGTACAGTGGTCCCGGTCTTAGGTCTTACCATGGCTACTACCGTAATAGCGTATTCCCTATAGGGAAATTCGCTAAAAGGTTCATATGAAGGTATACCGTATCCTAAAATGCATAGTTACTTAGATATCCGCCATTTTGTATTTTTTTACAAAACATTTTATATTTCAGACGTTTTTCAACCAAGCTTTTTGAAACTTGGCAAGGAACTTGAAATAGTAAAGGTTTAATTTACGTAAAAATATCAACATGATACGATTTTAAATTTAAAAATGGCGGCCGTTTCAAATGTTTAAACATCAATTTTAAAAATAACTTGAAATAAAAACAAAATTTTTAAACTTTTAAACAATTTAGACAATTTAATTCCTTATCCGATGACACAAAAATTATGAAAAGCTGTTAATAAACAACTGAGATACATTAATTTAATCAGTATTAGGTTGCACTGTTATTGCCACCCAAGAACGTACCTGCCACCATTGTTGTACTAGTAAATTGTAACAATGGTAGCCCACTAAGCTGGATGCCAAGTATAGATATTGCGTATATTGTGTAGCGCTTTTTAGTAGGCCTTTTTGTTGTATAGTATAATCATATGTGATAGAAATCTTGATACAGGGTGTTTCAGAACTCCCTGACAATAGTTTAGGGCATCGTTCCTGGATTAGAAACATATCTAAATATCATATTCAAATCGTCCGGAAGTCCTAATTTATTCACACAGCCGCCATTTTTTTTTTTTCAAATAATCCATCTTCTTATTTCTATAAGAGTTCCGTCTGTTACGTCCCTTTTTCTCTCAACTACTGAACCGATTTTTAAGATTGAGGTGTCACTTTAAAGCTTAGGATATACCGCAGTGACGAATCGTAATTAAAAAGGTCATATTGTTTCGGGCTTCGCCCCCCTCGCCTTTGATTTATCTCTAGAGGGCGCTTTAAAATGTTGAACAACTTTTATTGCAAGTTCTTTAATGTGAATTGTAATTTAACAGCTGATTACCTTCAGATGAATTTTAAAATCCAACAAAAATGTCACCTAACAATCAACAGTCATGTACTGTAGGTGAATTTCACTCATACCGAATCATAAAATGAGCAATTTGCGCACGGGCCACCTCGTATAATTTTTATTTTCGTAACGGATGGTTATATTCTGCTCATATTCGGAAATTTAAATGATTTAATTAAAAAATGGCGGCTGTGTGAGTAACTAAAGACTTCCGTCCAATTTAAATATGATATTTAGATATGTTTCTAACACAGGAACAATGCCCTAAAATATTGTCAGGGAGTTCTGAAACACCCTGTATAATTGTATATAACATTATTTGTATTTACTCGTGTAATTTAATACGGTACTGATTAAATATGTTGTTAAAATGATAGCTGATTTTTATTGTTAGTGCACAAATTTCTTTATAGTTAATATGAGCTTATTTTCAAATAAATATGAAGGAATTCTCAATACTGAAGGTGCGTATTGTGATTATGAAATAAAAGATTTTAAAAATTTTGCAATATTCTCAAGCCTAAACTGAAATATTTCTGTCCATTACGTTAATATGTAACTTTTAAATGAAGCTTTCGTTATATGATTACATTCAACTATTGCAAGTAACTCAAAATATTAATTAAAGTGAGGCAGCTGGCATTTCAGTTTTAGTCTGCTAGTTATTGTCAAATATCTAACATTGTACAAATGACCCCCATTGCAACTTGGCCAAATAATCGCGCTCGGGAATTCGGAGTAAAGTTAAGGTGGTCGGACGACCCGGTGCTCGTGTTGCGGCGGCGCGGTGACGCGAGGCACGGTGCTGTGCGGTGCGGTGCGGTGTCCGAATTGGCAACTCCGCGTCAGTCCGCGCCATTTTGCGTCACCGCGTCGGTAGCGCCACTACGAGGCGCGTCATGACTGACGCGAAAACGCAGCGCAGCGAGCACTCTGTAAAGGTTCCTTACTCTGTGCTACGTGTAACCGAGATTCTATTTGACTAGACTTCATAAGGGTGTTAGCATGGTTATAGTTCAAATTCCAGTTTCATTCCAAAATTATTATACGAGGTAACTGTTAAAAAATTTTAAACACAAATAAACACACCACTATAAACGTGTTTTGTTATATCGCGGAAGGAAAGTTTTCATTAGTATTTTTTTGCACTAGTTGTATTTTCTTTGTCTTTCATTGTGTATTCGAACGTTCTGTTAATAAAAACGTCCGGCGCACTCCATCACCTGTCACGAGTACCACTTTCCACTACTGTTTTACTGAGTTTTCCAGACTGAGAAGCCACTACATGATTGAGGACGAGCTCATTACATGAAAGATACAACGAAATATAATTAACAGATATTTAATTTATATAAAAAACAAAAATGCAATATAAACCAACAGAATGTAATGATCGACAAGCTTGAAAACAATTAACAAATTACAAATTAAATATTCGGGTTAAGCAGACTGAAGGTCTTTTAGAATAATTCAATCTTTTAACTGAAGAAAATTTAAACTATTTACTAGTTTAAATATAAGCCCCAAGAAAAGCCATCTAATCTAGACTTATCTGCGGGCCCCAGGCCTTAGTCCCCATGTCCCCTCGGACCTATACCCCAATCCCATACACTCACACACTGACTCCCCCGGATCTAAGACTGCTACTGCTGACCTAATAAAGCCAGAGCCACCAATAGGTCAAACAAGCTAGTGTTTATAGCAATTCCAGCCTACCCAGCAAACGCGCTAAAATACTTCTTTCTCACATTACTTCCTTGACCTTAATGAAGTTACCACTGCATTTTATAATCCGACATTCTCTAATTAATAATTAAATTAAACACTATAAATCCTGTTCCCCTTTGCTACATAGTCTTATTGTTTTGTAACGTTAAGGAAGAAGTTAAAGTAGACACCATATGGCATCAGAATAAAACAACATAGATTATAGCTTATTTCTCTAGTAACCTAAACAAATTTATTTTACACGAACAATAGTAACTCAAGTTAATAATATACCAACTTACTGAAATTCATTTAAGTAAAAGGTTATTCTTAACCTTTACTTAATAACTATGAATTTACATGGAATTTAAAACTCATCCCGGGTGTTTTATTTTTAATGTGGGAAACATCCACAGTTTAAAACTACTTTAAGTCAGAGTCACTCCCGTGACTGTGTAGATAACTAATAGTTCTGTAAACACAGGAAACAGCTAATCGCTGAGCATCTCTCTTCTTCTCTCTATCTCTGTCTCTCTTTACACGTACGTTGTTATTAGCCTTCGGAACATTTCGCTCCATACGAGAAACATAGCACTACGTTACTATCTTTAAATTATTTTGAATACAATTTAGATTAAAACAGTTTTTTAGTTACTTGTAAAGATTTAAAACTTTAAGCAGTGTTTTAATCTAAAAGTGTTTTCTATAGTTTATAGGGGGCTAAACAGCAATATGGGTGTCTTATTAAGAAGCAAAAAATACATAGTTTAATCTTCACATATTAAATGAATCTGACAAATTTAATCAGTGTAATTTGCATGTTGAACTTTAATCTACTATCTTAATCTATTACAATCTATTACTTTAATCTTTTGCAAAGTATACGATAAGTAGTTTTAGGCGTTGTTACAATTATTTGCACCTAACATTTGCAAGTTAAAACCTTTATTAAGGAATTTTAATACTTTTTGAAAGTCGAGTACTGTACTGAAAATAAATTATATCATCAATGTACTCACATACAATGAGTTGACCACTTCTATGTGAAATCTACTTATAATCTAGTGTTTTGTCTTGCACTATTTTTTGTTTGCTTTTGTCTCATTGAATTAAGGGAATGTATATAATACGATGGTGTAACGTAGATGCCGGCTTAATTTATATGCTAATAAAATAAGCCAGAAAACTATCGATGTTAATCTGGACAGTGCATTGCGCTTTATTGGCGTTGGGGATATGTTCTTAGCACATTTAAGTTAGTAAAACATCTCTGTAATGGTAATTTCAAAAAGGAACTGCAATGACACTATTCAATACTTATATTTAAATAAATATAGTCCCACTTTTGGTGGACGCGCACCAAACAATTAAACGTTGCTAATTTTGGGCGATTTGTCACTTACGTATAGAAATATATTTTGACCTTCTTAAGGGGCACAAAGTCAGCTTAAAATCATATAACTTCTGAGCGAGCCATAAAAATCTAAACTGGCGTTAGAACATAAGTACCATTGAATGTTTTTTTACAATAATTGTTTCCCTAAAATATAAAATAATAAATATATTTATAAAAGATTTAAAATGGATTTCTATTAACAAACACTTAGTTATTTCAAATTGGGTAAACAATTTTGACTTGCTGAAGTGCAAGGAAGGTTGAGTATTAAATGTATAAATAGTAATTTAAATCCATATCTAAATATATTGCATAACTACCGTTAAATAAATGATGTGCTGTGATGATGTTGCCTCAGGAATAGATGTTTTATTTATATTTATGACTAGATGAACACATTACGCTTTTGAATAAACTACCTGCAAAACCTATACTACTTCATAATTAATGTCATTGATGAATGAAACCACCGTTTTCTACACCTATAACAGTAAGGCACATCGTATTAACGCATAAATCATTTATGTCATGTTATAACTTAATAGCTGGGATGTTTTATCAAAACGAGATCCAGAAAATAGAACATGAACATGAGCTGTCAATCGAAGCAGATCATTAAACTAAAAAGATGGCCGCTCTCCGCTACTGTGGAGCTGAGATGGAACCAGCGAGGCTGAGGGGGCTCCAGGCTCCAGAGCGCTCATAAATAGAGAGCCTGCATATAAAGTTGTCAGAGAATGACTTTGAATGGATGCCAGAGCAGCTAACGCATCTATGTTGATGCGAAACAATGCCCAGGCGCTTCTGGTTTAGTTTATCTTATACTCTCCCGTGGTTTTAACGGTTAAATTGTAAAGCCTAAAAGAATAGTAACGTAAGTTTAAGGTTGTATACCATATTATGAACTGTAAATATATGCTTTCATTAGTACTTTCTTTCATTGACTTACAATTCGTTAGTAAAATGACCAATATTTTTCCTGCACATTAAGATGAGTCAATGGTGATTAGAATCTTAAATAATTGACATCTGCTGCTATGACTTAGTCAAGACAAACAGTTAACTAGAAATCATCAAAAGGGACAAGGAGAAATAATTAGATCACGTAAACCATAAACAATTTAAATTGATTAATTCTAGCAACCGGTTTTGAAACGCAGCTAGGCATGAGCACTGTAATTGATTCTATCGGTAAAAGCGTTGAACTGTTATTTTTTCATTAGCAAGTATCCGCTTACTACTATAATCTCTTCGATAGGTTATAAATCGTGCTATTCAAGGTAGTACTTTGCAAACTGTCTTGTAAGTCATGTAATGACAAGAACACTATATAACCTTATAAACAGCTCTCAACAAATTTTTTTTTTTTTTTTCGGAAATAGTAGTTTTCATCACAAGGAGCAAAAGTGGGTCTTTTTGGTGCGCAATCGAGTTTTTAAAAACGATTAAGCATCAAAAAGACACTTTTGCTCCGAGTGATGAAAACTGCTATTTCCGAAACGTTTTTTTTATCACAATGCGAAATTAGAATATTTATCGTGAAAAATATTAACTATAAAGTTGTATATTCAAGGTTATATTTACAAAGTAAGTTATATGCAGTGTTTACGTTTCTGTTAATTACAAACAAAGCTCTTTATAACGTTTGAATTTCAAAATTCTGCTCCTCAACATTAATAAATCAATAACTAGGGGCTTGTAGGGGCAAAGGCCCCTAAAAATCTAAATGGTGCTGCTATCTCCAAAAGTAAGTTTCAATTCATCACCTCCTTGCACAGTTCTTCTTCTCAGTGATTCTCAGTAATTGCAAGTCATTCACACTAATTCTTTCAAGCTATACTGTGAATTTACACTCTTGAATTTTCTTATAAAATATTACCTTAATCTTGATAGAACTTATTGGTGGTATCAAATCAGCAATGAAACAGTAATTTTCCTTGTATTACGTACAGTAGTCTATTTTGTGGAAAATAAAAATTCATTCCACTACTAAACTGCCGGACGTAATAAAAATGGTTTTAAATTTAACCATGTACGTGATGAGTTCGTAACGCAAATAAATAAAATACTTCAATACAACATGACAAAATGGTTATTAGCCTATTAATGCTGTACACCACTTTATTCTGAACCCTTGTGCTCCCATGGGCCCCCTCCCCAGCTCCTCGTGTTCCCCATGCTTCCCCCATGTTCCTTGTTTCCCCCGCATAACCCATGCTTAGTACCCCCATATGCGCCAGGGACCCGCGTGCCTCCCATGCCCCCGCACCACCCGTACCACCTCGTGCCCCTCCCGCCTCTATGCTCCTGTGCCCCCATGTCCGACGTTCTTCCCCACGCCCCCTATGTCCAGCAAGCCTTTTCCATGTCTCCTCGTCTAACTACCCTCGTGCCACCAAAGCCCCTCATGCCCCTGGTACCCTCCCATGCCCCCCGCCCCCTCACCACCAAGCTCCTTCCCTCCATGCTCTCGTACATCCATGCCCGTGGTTCCACTCTGTCCCCCATCCTCCCTGCGTTTAAAACCGTTCTTCCCTGTGTCCCCATGCTACCAAAGGTTCTCTTGACCATTGTACCCTCCCATTCCCCCGCACCCCCATGTCTCCCTTTGGCCCCCGTTTCCCCCATGCTCCAGTGCCACCATGCCCGCCGTTCTTCCCAGTGCCCCTATGTCTCCCATGCCTCAACCATGTCCCCTTTCGCTCCCAAGCCTCCCCCATGTCCAACTACCCCTGTGCCACCAAAGCCCTTCGTGCCCCTGGTACCCTCCCATACCCCTCGCCACCCTACGTCCCATAAACCCGTACCCCCATGCCCCGTGTCTCCTCTGTCCCCCCCTCTCCCGTGCCCCCATGCCCGCCTTTCTTCCCTGTGCCTCCATGCCCCCCAAGTCCAACTACCGCTAAACCATCAAAGCCCATCTTGCCCCTTATACCCTCCCATGCTCCCGCGCCTCCCTTCTCCCATGCCCCTTGACCCCGTTTCCCCCATACTACTGTACCCCCATGACCGCCGTTCCTCCTCGAGCCCCCTTGCCCCCTGTCCTCCATGCCTCCCCCATTCTTCCACGTACCCCCATTCCCTTTATATCCACCCATGCCCCAACATGCCCCCAATGTACATGTACCCCCATGCCTCCTACCCCCCGTTCCATCGACGTCCCTCGTGCTATGATTGTTGTCATTTTGTCTGTTTGTTCAATGAAAAACATTGATTTATATATTGTTTGTTTTCGCACACTGTCATTTACATGAATAGGGTATAGGTTGTTTCCATACTACCTACGTAAAGAAAGAAGTGGAGAATAAATAAAACAAAATATTCCTCAAGCAGAGGTTATTCAATGTTTGTAGTTTACAATATTCAGTTGAAAATAAACAAACACTTTAGTAAAACAATTTAACTCTAACCACTAAATATATCCAAAATGTAAAACAGTAAAATAATAACTAAACGCCATTCACTTAGTAAAGACAATATATTAACTATTATACTAACTGTATCAAGGCGAAGCATCTTTTAATTGTGGTCTATTCAACATACAAAATCATTTTAGTCCTAAGTCCTGATTATATACTAAATGTCATAGAAGTGGCCACGAAGAAGAAATACACTGTGTAATCGTAATTTTCCCATGACTATTGGTGTTTTCCTTTTTTATAGTGCATTGCCGATTTTAAAAAGTTATAATTAAGGTTATCTTAACTCAAAGTAAACAGCTGAGTTGTTCAGTTAATATAAAATATTCACAGGAACATCTGCTTAATAACACGTGTGGATCTAAAAATCTCCTCCCCATAAGATTAACATTGGAACTTCACGGACCGATGGGGCAAAGCCCAGGTAAATTTTGACAATTCTGGTATTTTTCCTTGCGTCCTTGGCCTTCAAGCTTTAAAATGAGCCATAATACGTTGCCCTATCTTTCTCCTAACTCGAGATATTTCGTGGGGACCGATTCGCTTACGGAATTATATATATAGATAATACACTTAGCAAACAGCTGACTTTTCAGTCCTAGGACCTAAAAAAATTCTCCAGATGATTTTTCAGTCCTAGGACAAAAAAGAATCGGTATTGGTACTATTGAGAGAACAAAAAACAGGCTGATTTCGTGCAGAATAATAAAAATATGTTTAATTGCTTTGTTTGCTACATTATCACATATACCTAATGAAGAATATAAACATACAAATATTTACAGCGAATACATCCCCATTTACTCGAAGTGTGAAATAATAATAAAAACATTTTACTCAAATGCAATAACTGTTAGTATGTGTGGTTAAACCCTTTAATCCTTTAGTACATTTAATTATTTTTAATTGTTGTACTTAATTGATTTATGGACATTAAGATATATATTGACGGATAAGTGCATGTGCTACAAATCGCTCCGTTACATATTCATATCCTGCAGTGGACCGAATAGCCCTCGGCTACAGCCGATGTGGCTGCGAAAAAAGCATAATTGGACCGACCAATCACGCTGCAGACGAGAATGAAACTTCTTTTAACCTGCCCGTAACAACGATTCCCATTAATCTTAGAAATTTATTGTCAAATATTGGATTAATCTGTATCCAAATGAATGAATTGTTCTGAATGTAAAAAATGTTTTATACAACCATTGCCATTTAAACACTGACAGTTTTTTTCTCTTCTCAAATATGACAAACTTTAGCTTGTACGTGTATGCGCACGCTGAAATCAAAACGGCTTAAAATATTTTCTCCGAACCTAACAAATTACTAGGTTTTGTGATAAGTATGTACGTATTATTTATACAAAACCTATTTCTCAGTAATACTTTATTGAAGTTGTAAAAAAATTATAACATTGGTCAAACAGATTTAAGAGCAGTACTTAACGGAGTTTTTAGGTGTACTTTTTACAATAAATAACTTCTTGATTAGCATTATACGTGCTGGTAATGATATACAGGTTGAAATAATAAAACGTCTTCCAACACTACTCGATATATTTACACTTATACTGTAAATGTTTACAGACGGTAAATATATATAAAAGATCTTATAATGGCGATCGATTTCGACCAGTCACACCGGTCATCATCAGGCCCAAACAGAGACCTTTTACAGTTGATTATGATTGTTTATAAATAGAAAAAAAATTATTTAGTGAGATGTAAAGTAATAATGCATAATGCAATATGAAAACAAAAGAAACCATTCTATAACCGTAAGTAATTTTATCTAGAAAAAGCGAGACACCGTTGAATTTTATACTGCAAAAAAGGAAATAGAGATCCCCCTTCGTCGACACTCTAAACTAAGCAAATGATTCCAATAGATACTTAACAAAGGATACTTCTTTAGCATTATAAATCCAATTCCAGTGCATTATTGCTCCTGAGTCGTTTATTGGAGTGCAGAGTGAGAGTCAGAAGTCAACTGTGAGTGGGACAGGTCAAGAGAGGAGGGAAAAACAGAACAGGTTGAAGAGAAAAAGACGCCCACGGAGTGGCAAGTTGGGAATGTCGTCCGGTGCGCGGCAGCGCGGCGGTGCGGCGGCGCGGCGGTGGCAGCGCGGGCCTGTGGAATAGCCTACTGGTGGAGGTTGCATTAGCCAAGTTAACAGCTGTTTAGCTTTATCATTATTTAAGAGATTATATTTTTCTTATTTCAGTAGCCTCTTTTGTTTTTCTTCGCCTCGTCCAATGCAAGTGGATGGCTTTAAAAATAACTGCTGATTAACGGAAATTGTTTAGTTGATTAATTTTCCAGTTACTCATTAAAATATGATAGTACATTGTTATAGCCCTTCTACTCAAAATATAGAAAGGTTTAAGACGTGCGGTATAATAAGCTCAATTAAGTAGGAGTCGATCCAAATTCCGCCTTTCCCCAATAAGAGCAATGTTAAACGGGATGTCAAATAACTCTTTTATTTATAATCAGAAAATAATGGTTTATAGCTCTAAATAAAGGGTTCATTAAGGCGGATTTGGTTTGCGGGAGGAATTAAAAAAAAAGTGTTTTTTACTTGGAATAACAAAGCAAGTTTTTTACTACTTTAAAAAAAATTTCTACATAATTTTATACATTATTTACAAAGAATCGATCTCGCAAAAGGAACGGGGAATTTAATTGTGATTCAAACGCTATTTATTCTGAACCAATCGGAAAAAAAAAGAAATTATATGACAAATGCCGGGGACAAGCTTAGCATTGCTTTTAAGGGAAATAAATTCAACATGGCGGCACTCCAACGCCCTCTTAAGTTACTGTCTTGGTTTACGTATTTTTATGCCACTTAAAATATACATTATATTTAATCTCGTAAGTTAGGTAGCGAATATCTTGCTAGTTTTACGGAGATGTTTGTAGGCTACCAAAGTTTGCACACAGCATTGGGAACTGAATAGTTAACATTATTTGGAAGTACGTTTGGATTCCATTCTACCTGTAAATAATTAAAGCAATTTGAACATTGCCCGGAACGTGATATAATAGTTATTTTTGCAACGATTGTATTATGAAGGCCTATAAGCCACGAGTGAGGTTTAAATGCTGAACACAAACTACTTTATCAGCGACCAAATGACTTTATAAACGATTTAAATTTGGTAAACTTCTGTAATAAACATGTCGAAAATTTATAGGTTATAGGCAGTCACCCATCAAAAACTTAGCTACACGGATTTCAGTTGACCTATAATCGTCGTTCTCTCGTTAAGCAAGGGTTTGAATTTGGTGTAATAATGCACCTCTTTATAATTTCTTGTAACATCATCATTGGCACTTATTGCTATGGCCGTCGATAAACCTTATCTTCACCTTGGAAGTTATCAATTTCCTATAACAACTGCAGCGTGTGCTATGCTGACCGGCCTGTGGGATAGGTAAGGCCCTTCATCGGGCGAGGGCGGGCGGGGCGGACAACCTGTGATTATCTAAAATGTGGGCAAAGCCACGTGCAAACGCCGACCATTTCTCGGGAATTAATAACATCATCTGAGGGCACGTCTTCCATCAGCCCAGCCGATCTCGGCGGTCGGGGAGTCGGCCGGGCACTACTCTGGTGGTGTCTGTCGGATACGATATCAGATATATAACGACAATCTGTTGTATTAGCGTGGATGAGTTTTACTTTTAAAAGAATTTGTAATGTGTGTATCAATATTTAAATACTATTAGGACAAGAAACAAAAGCTTTTTAATTTAATTTAAATGTGGGTTCTTCAATAGTATGCCATTTTATTTACTTAATAAATATTTTAATGTGAATGGAAAGTGGAGTTAATATAAAATTTACTTGATGACATGAAAACCATATATTTCATCACTAGAGTCTAATGTGACATTTTAGGAACAAGGTGAACTTTTATGACCGATGAGCTGGCCCAAAGACAAAAAGAACTTCTTTAGCGCGGCTGCATCTAGCGGTATCCGTAAAACGTGGTAGTTGTTTTTGCTCCGAATAGTAGCGAAAAATGTGTTATACGCATTTTTAGTTTTGCATAAACTTTCTAGAATGATTAACGTAATTTTGACAACTAAAAAATAATTGATACATTAACTGTTTTAATGGATGGATACCAAGTGTTTACATTGTATTTATATTGTTTCGAAATACATATGTGTGAATTATAAAGATAATAGTTTGGCCCTCTGTGATAGTAGTATTTGAATGAAAGTTTCGGTTTTTTTTAGAAAGAAATGTAATTTAATTGACGAATTGTAATTTAATTAAGATATGAAAATGTCATAGTGCGCGCTACAGATTTTACATGAATTAAATTTTTAATTCAATTTTTAAGATGACATTAATGACTTTATCACTCCACGGATTATTCAGCCTAAGACCGGCGTCACTCCCCGGGTTCAGTGGTTGTGATTGTGTTGTGTTTTTGCGAGAGCGGGTTCAGTGGCGAGTACGGACATCCGTCTGAGACCAGTTTTTATGTGACTTCTCGTCGTGTCACCTACCCAGGCCGTGAGTTCTGCACATTCTATTCCGAAGCGGGCTGGTCGAGATTTGAACAAATATATTAATACTATTTTTTTTATTTATGTTTTTCCCATTTAACTCTTTTCCTTTTTTTAACTAGTTTCTTTTAAATCCTTAAATTAATTGAATTTTCTTTAAATAATTTAAATAACTATAGTCATCGGTCGTCTAGAAGAACTATGTAATCAAGAAAGTAAATAAATACGCAATGCATTTTGCTGCAACAGTAAAAGTAAAATTGGTTTCAAAAACGAAATTGAATGCATCAATTGTAAATGCCCCTCTACATTGATTATCGTTATTAGTATGGTATTATCATTATTTTCTAAAGAATTAAGTATTTACATATGCAATGTATAGCTCCTATAATAGATCTCTATAGTAAATTAATTTATTTTGGTAACGATATTGAAATAAGACTGCTAAAAAACATCGGAAACTGGATGAAAACTAAAGTAAAATAGGTTCGTTTAGGGACCCCCTCCCCAAGACACCTTTAGTATTACATTGCAATTCAAACTATATTAACAAGGGTAAAAATATATATTTGATAAGGAGTTGAATGGTACCGGGTATTTAATAGACGTTTTTAAGAGATCTGAATCTTGAACGATAAGCATAATATCTTGAAAAGTAAAGAGATTCCTTTTAAATTAGTTTTAAAGATAGGGTTTTACGAAATCATTAGTTTTTATTGCGAACATTAAATTTAATTGATTCAGTGAGTAAAGTTTGGATTGATTATTAACTAATAAAACACCTCTGACGAATTCCATACAAGGGTGTCTTTAGGATGAACATCGTGTAGTCTGGTTGGGTTGACCCGGCAGGTCAGCGGAGTGACCTTGACCTAGGGAACATTTATCACCGACAGGTCGGACAGTCGACCACGACGTGAGAGATCCATTATAGATAACCACTGGCTCTGACAACCACTTGAGAACAACTGCGAGAAACTAGGGAAAACGTAACAGCCTTTGATTTGAATATAAAAAACAACAGATGCCGTATCACGTCTTTGTAACTAGTTAATCAAGTATTTCAATGCCCTGAAGTTAATATTCTCAATATTTTCAAAATTAGCAGATTCCCATATTTACAGATTTTTATTAAATAATTTTTATATGAGAATTTTTATTGGCAGGAGTACCGAAATTTAAACATTCGATTTGCCCAGTAAAATGAAGGTCAGATTTGTGGCACTGTCCGCTATTTAAAAAGACCTTTAATTTGATGTACATATTGACCAAGACGTATAAAGAATAAATAAGGCGTATAAATGTGTCTTATAAGTGTGTTTTAGATTATGCTTGTCCATTTCCGAGAATTTGAAAATTTACATCATTACAACGCTATGGATTGAAGAATCAAAGAATCACTTTATAAATAAACAAAAACCTGCACTAAAAAATGGTATTAAATTACCTTGATCGCCTTTATCGTTCCAGTTCTTGAGTTGTGTGCGAAGACTACAACCTGGTTTCGGTGCTAAATTGCACCATAATCTCGTAGAAGTCAATCAAGAATTTACGTGATCATGGTGCAATTTAGCACCGAAATCAGGTTCAGGTTGTAGTCTTCGCACACAAATCAAGAACTAGAATGAACAAGGAAATTTAATACCATTGTTTAGTTATCACACCAGTTCAGGGGCAATACACTCAGAAATGAGCAATTTAAAAACTTGCATCTACAAAGTTGCCTGAATTTGCTTGTTTTATTTTCTTCATGGTTTATCACAATACAAATAATAAAAATTATATCTCATAAATGACAATAAAGGGTGCGTAAATGTTTTATACAATTAGGATTTAGTATTTGTTCAAAGGCGCCGTTTTAATCAGACTATTGTAAAGGGTTACACGTAGCCTAATAGCTCTGCACAGATTCTCATCTTAACTAAGTAGGGATCTGAGCAGTGAATGTGGGGTGGAATCAGTTGGCAATTATTGTAGACCTGTTTCCCACTAAAGCCTCCCGTCACGGACGAGTTCCTTTATATTACTTCTTCCGCCATTGTTAGAGAGCGAACGCTTGTCGCCTTTTAAATTACTACTCAGTCTTATTTTTTAATGTTCGCCACATGACGTTTGTGCAAAGTTATCACTATGAAACGAAACGAAACGGTTAAAACTACTTTGAATTTTGTACTTTTTAACTGTTATTACATTTGAGTAACATGTTACAAGCGCACGCTGTAAAATATGGGCATGGGCTATGTATAAATGATTTTTAATCTTATTGATTCCTTGATCGAATTATGAATTATTCTTAATCCTTAGACACGATTAAATGCCACAGAAATGACATAAAAAAAAAACTAAAAACGTATTTACTTTAAATAAACAACTAGGCTACAGCATTCTCCATCTGCGTCCAAAAGATGTTTCCATTAAATTGAATGTTTTGTTCGGTACGATTGACCCAAATAATGAAAAATAGCTTTAAAATGTTAAATTGAAAACTTAAAAAGATTTCTCCAATGAGAAAGTAGATATAGTTAAATAATGAAGAAAAAGTAAATTAGGATTTGTCCTATTGTTACAATTAAAAAGCACTTTTCTACCTTATATGATATCATACAATATAGGCTACTTAAGGATATTTGCACACCATATATGTATATAATTTTTTTATATATATTTTAACTCACCAAATCTGCACAAATCCTAGTTTTTTTATCAAAAGTTCGTACATACCTGCAACAAAGAAAAGTATATTTATTCATGTAACAAAGATATTATAATATCAAAGCAGAGAAAATGTGAATTGCGGTATCTCCTAAATCTATTTTACAACATGATTTATATAGTAACTGAAACATAGTAAAGGAACTGTTTTCCAATTAACTAATAAGCCTACTGTTTATGAACCCCAACTTCAAAATGCTGTTATTATTTTCTAGTCCACAGAGACGGACTAACATGTTTCTTTTATAAGTACATAATACTGCCATTGCAAGATTTTATTATTAGAAATGTGAGATTTATATATTTTCACTCATAAAAATAACTTAACACTCAACAGAAGTGAGAAAATTCACTATGAAAAAATTGTTATTTCCATTTTACAGATTGTTGAAAACACAAACCAGGACCTTTTACCTACTGACATCTTGTTGTAACCCGGGAGTGTTTCGCATTTAAATGCAGAAAAACTTTCTCCTTCCAGTGAAATATCGTTTGCAAAGCAATTTCCTACAAGTTTCCAGGCGATCTAACAAATGACTAAATTGCTGAACGGGAAGAGAGTATAGAAAGTAGAGAGAGGCCACAATACAGTGAGAGGCGGCCGGCCCTGGGGCGAGCAACTCGTGTCCACTCCCCCACACTCGGCTTGCCGTGCATACCTTAACATGCAAGGGTGTGAATGCTGGTTTACATCGACTTTAAGATACAGTTAATGTAAATATGAGGGTCCCCGTTGAGCAATAAATAAATTAAAACTAATACAGCATTCAGAACATTTCTTTTCTAAGAAGGGCATTTTTACTACCGAAAAGGTGTTATAGTTGACCTCGTAACTTGGTAATTTAAAATTTTCAAAATTACTAACTATTCAGTCGACCACGACGTGAGAGATTCATTAACGACTGGCTCTGACGACCACTTGAAAACAACTCCTAGACACTAGGAGGGACGCCATAGCAAATAAATGATAACCAATGAATTAAAAAAGAATCAGAGCTCCACTACTCCTCAATGGCCACAGCTTCACAATAAAATGCAGGGTCTTTTTCTACAGAGTCAACCGGTCTACCTTTCTATTTATGATGCATCAAAAATAACATTTCAAGAACCACCTTTTTAAAAAGGAAAGGTTAGTCTATATGATTTGATCAAACGTTGATTTAGGTTGGTCAGTATTTTAACGGTATTTTAAGTGTTAACTTTCTGTATTTAAGTATGTGGTTTAAATATAACATTGAATTAGTTTAGTTTCTCCCCTGAGCTCGTGACAGCGCCAATGTTGGGACCCGGGCCGCCGCCGCCGCCGCCTCGTCCCTGTTATCATGGGGGCGTGGGAACAGCGAGCAACCTGTCATTATCCTAAATGTTGAAACACCGCCGGCCACCCATTTGTACATATTTTTAAGGGTTATATAGCTAAAAGAGGTTGAATTTTAATGGGGTTTAAAAAAAGTGTTTAAATTCAAAAAGAATAAAGCGGTTGATAATGCAAACCTAGCAATGCAGCCAATATTTTAAATGATACAGTTTATACAAGACATAAACAACAGTCTAAAAAGATTGCCCGCAATTGGCTTGATTCCAACCCAATTCGCTTAAAAGATTTGAAAATCTTCTTTACTGCTTGGAATTAGTTATATTTTTCTAATAAATAGACAAACTCAAACTCACTTTTGTATAACATAATTCTTTTGTTTCTTAATTGGGTGATCACAGAATCATTAGTAGTTCTCATTATCATTTAAGGTTTCATAGTTGTTGTCAGTTATAAATTTAAGTATAATTTAATATTTGAATTATATACTCTAAATACTAAGTAGGGTGTGTACTGTTTGTAAAAAAGATTGCAAATTTTGTCACTGTTCTTAGAATTTTTAAATCAAAGTGCATTGACAATTTGTACGTTATTATTAGGGGTTTCTTTCAGAAAAACCCATGCAATTTCAGTAAACAGTCAATTTGAGCAGTTTAAAATCAGTTCTGGCCGTTTTCCTCCGCTACTCCTCAATGGCCACAACCTGACGATGGATCAATGCAGGGTCTGTTCTCCAGAGTTAACGGTCTACCTTTGTATCAGACCAGGTGGTGACCCAGATAGGCTACTGTACCCTGTAACGGCGACCACCGTGGACGGCCATGACTAAGCCAAGCTGGCCGTCACGGGGTTGGCACAATATTGTCAAGTGACGGGCATGAAACGTGGATGACACTGCGATGAGAATATGCATAAAAAGCATATTCGATTAAGGTTGCAAGCATCTCGAGCCAGAGCTGCACCGAAGGTTCATTTGTTGAACTTAACTTCAGGACTCTAATACTGTATTTCTGAAGGACTATTTATATTTACAGAGCTAACTAAAAGTTAGTTGTATTTAAAAATAGTTCTTTAACTGCACTTGTACCCGATAATATATCAATAAGACAATGATAAAAACACCATAGCATTTACTTTTTTTGCTATTTAGTTTATATGCATAGAAACACAATAATTTCATATATCATATATTAGATATATAGGGTGGATGTAAATTATTGAACACATTCTAAGATTAAATAAAAAAATAACCGAGCAGAGCAACTGGGAAACATGAAAATTATTCTCGAACAGCATTTTTAAACAGATTTTATTTTAATACAAGAAAAATCTTTGTGTGTTACAGTAGTTAGATTTGGTTACTTCTGGCTCAGGTCAGCTGCCCCGGAAGCCACGTGCCGGGGCACACAGCTTCCGGTCGTATATTAAATGAGGGGGAGGTATGCATAAATTAAAAGTTAGTTCAAAACTGAAATGCAAATTGATAATTGGGTTACGGAAAGTATGTCAAGGTCATCCCGAGTAAGTTTTAAAAAAAGCCTATCCCGCTACCACAGGAAATAGTTCTGAGAGTTGAACTACCCGGTGATAGCGGGATAGGTAGATTTAAGTTTTGAACTTTATTCGTAAAAACAAATACAATCAATGTGCAATACAGGTTGAATTTCTGTGATGAACTACGGAGTTGCAAAAGCAAACGCCGACGACGAGGATAAGGTAAAGGCAGAGTCCCCAGATGACGTATTTGACAAGTTTGAAGAAACGTAATATCTCGAGTTGGTTTTCCCGTTCCAATTCCAATCGTTTAATTTCCAATTTCAATTTTTCCTCTTTCATTTTTTCCTCTTCCATCCTTGTGACGAAGGAAACTTCATCCATCATATCCATCATTAGTGTTGTTTTTTGGTGTTTGAAATTTTGAAACAAGTGATGTTGATAGTTCAAATGTTGGAGACGGAATGAGAAGTGAAAGCGAGGAACGTTAGTTAAACGAAGAAGTGGTGGGGGGAAGTTGAATTACAAAGAAGTATTGGGAAGTTGAATCACAAAGAAGTGGTGGGGGAAGGAGGTTGCTCACCATTTGCTTCCGTACTTGTTGTTGTCGTGTCTGATTGTAGAGGTGTAAGTGGAATAAGATTCAGCAAACTATCTTCATCAGAACTTTCAACCTTATCACAAATAGGACAGGCATAAGTTATTTCCAGATTCATTTTAACAGTGTTGAATTTACTAACAATTTCGTGTAAAGTATTAAATATTTCTTGCAAATCTTCCTTAGAATTTACTTCGAAACTAGAATTCATTCGTGCCAACGGAGAGTTGTTCATCGTGCGAGAGTCGGTGATTGAATGAAGATCGGCGCTTAGGAAGGAGGCTTATTTATCGGTGAGCATGAGCTTGTGACCAAGTAAATAGCTAAGTTCCTCTTCTTCGTCTTTCAATTCAAATATCTTAGCTGAAGTAGTAGGTGTTGTTTCGTCCTCACTGGATGATGAAGAAAATTCACGAGGACGTAAATATTGAATATCAAATTTTGAAATATTACTTCCAATTCTTCCCTGTCAGTTATTATATGTTGAAACTTGACGAAAGGCGATCCCATGTTGTCAATTAGAGTGTTGGAAGTGAAATAATTCAAAGGTGGATTCAATAAGATACAAAACCTAAATTAATGGTGGGGGAAATCTAAAAGACTTATGGTGGGGGAAGTCTAAAAAACCAATGGTGGGGGGAAATCTCAAGGTCATCCAATTGAAGTTTTAAAAAAAGTGTAAAACTGAAATTACACATTTGATGGTTCTACAGGATCGGAATACCAATCTGATCTGTATTTACATCTTTTTATCATATGTGTACAAAAATCATCTTGATGAGACTTGGTGCGTTGACAATGAGCTAGATCGAGAGGATGAAATTTGAAACATCTTTGAGGACAGCATGTATGAAAATATCTTGATTTGTAAAATTTGAAAGTTCGCAATTCCGGTGGCGGTAGTTGTTTTGTTTTGCACTTGCAGTAACAAGACCCAAAAAATTCACATTTAGTGCAAGCTAACGGGAGAATCCTCCGAGAACTTCGACTTCACCGAATCCACAGGACCCCGTCCAAGTTTCGGATGTATCTTCGACGGCGAGGAATGATCTTGAAGCTATTCTTCGGTCGCTCGTCGGTTTCGACTGACCTGTACGACGATCGATGTTAAACTGAACTCTTAGAAGTTCAGTCTTTTTTTAAAACTTCCTCCGGATGACCTTGAAGCAATTATCCCCTCTCCTTTTTCAACTAACTTCTACTTTTGTTCGACTGTTGAATTTCAGTTTTGAACTAACTTTTAATTTATGCGAAGTTTTAGTTGAACCCGGTTAATTTATGCGCAAATTTAGTTCAACCCCAAATTGTTGAATTTCAGTTTTGAACTAACTTTTAATTTATGCGCAGATCTACTTCAAACGCTCACCCCACCTCCTCCCCCCTCATTTAATATACGACCGGAAGCTGTGTGCCCCGGCACGTGGCTTCCGGGGCAGCTGACCTGAGCCAGAAGTAACCAAATCTAACTACTTGTTACACAATTCTTTTTACAAGCAAATTAAATCGTTTCCATGTTTTGTAAGCAAAGTTTGGAGTCTGAATTAAACTTCAGACCATGTTTTTCTGAGCACTGCTAGAGAAATGCGTACAATAACTTCTCGAACTCTTCTTTATTCAATGAACTGAACCTTTCTTTTTAACATTTCATTCTTGTCTTAACTTAAGCCCAGAAAAACGTGTAAGGATGTAATTTCTGATTAATGTAAAGGCTAAGTATTTTGCCATTTCACAAGTTATTTATAGCCGTTTTATACAATTATGAAAAGCTTATAATATTTTTATGGTTATTATGATAAACTGTTCTAATGTGCTATTTAATATAATAATTCACACGTTTCTGCGTCGCTTGTTTATTTATTTTTTTTAAATTTATATGTTTTTAATAATTTATATAACCACCCTGTATTTTCTATAAAACTGACCTAATGCAAAAAAGAATAAATTTTAACAGCTACTGTACTAATAATTTAAAATTGAATGAAATGAAACGTTCGAATACAATGTTCTTCAGATTTTGGATATGCTGGTGTTCGTATACATGTTTGTTTACATAATCATCTAGTCTATCAAAACATTTTGTCCACAGGAATAACATCGGAGCTTGCAAGGCCACTTGGGCAGAGAACTTGAAAGACGTTTGTAGGCCAATCTCTCCCAGGTTTATAAACTATGGTTGGAGAATATTTCAGATGACGTGGTCCGGTAGTTTTTTTCGAGCATAAAAAACATAAAGCCACAAAGATACAAACTCACTGACACAGAGAACATGAAAACACAAACATTCGTTTTATAGATGAGTAGTGGGGTTTGGTTACTTTCAAAACGGAAGTCGTGCCAATTGCCAGCCGCTGCCGGCCAGCTGCCATCGGCCAGCTGCCAAATCAGTCGCTGCCGCCATATGCCATGCCATATAGCTTCCGGTGGGGGAGGAGATGTTATTTGAAATTTGAAATTCAACTTGACAATTGGGTTATGGAAAGTATGTCAAGGTCATCCAGAGTAAGTTTTAAAAAACCCTATCCCGCTACCACCGGAGTAATAGTTCGGAGAGTGGAACTAACTCCGGCGATAGCGGGATAGGTATAGAATTAGGTTTGTGAATTTTATTTGTGAAAAACATACAATCAATGTGTGACAGCAGTGTTTAAACAAGTTGAAGTTTTGTTATGAACTACAGAGTTGTAAACACAAACACCGACGATGATGAGAAGGTAAACGCAGAGTCCCCAGATGATGTATTTAAAAAGTTTGAACAAACGTAACATCTCGAGTTGGTTTTCCCGTTCCATTTCCAATCGTTTGATTTCCAATTTCAATTTATCCTCTTCCATCCTTGTTACAAATGGAACTTCATCCATCATATCCATCATGTTTGTGTTTTTTTTTGAAATTTTGAAAGAAGCGATGTTGATAGTTGAAGAGGCGAGGATGGAATGAGAGTTAAAAGAGGGAAATGTCGGTTAAATAAAGAAGTGGTGGGGGGAAAGAGCGTTGTTACATAGAAGCGGTGGGGGAAAGATGCTGCTCATCATTTGCCTCAGAAGTTGTGTCCGACTGTAGAGGGGTAAGAGGAGTAGTATTTAGTAAACTGTCTTCATCAGAACTTTCAACCTTATTACAAATAGGACAAGCGTAAGTTATTTCCAAATTCATTGTAATAGCGTTAAATTTATCTATAATTTCATTTAAAGCATTAAATATTTCTTGTAAATCATTTTTTGAGTTTATTTCAAAACTAGCATTCATTCGTGCCAATGGAGAAGTGTTCATCGTTAGAGAGTTGGCAATCGAATGAGGATTAGCGCCTAGGGAAGGGGGCTTATATAATGGCGACCTTGAGCAGGTGTTTAGGGAGGGGGGCTTTCTAGGGAGGGGGCTTCTATATAGGGGACCTTGAGCTTATGATTGAATAAAACGTTTAGTTCTTCTTCTTCTTCGTCTTTTAATTCAATTATTTGAACCGAAGTAGTTGTTTCATCCTCTTCACTCGATGAAGAAAACAATTCACCAGGATTTAAATATTGAACTACAATTCTGAACCATCTTATAGGATATTCGTCAATGACAGAAAGTAAGTTTTGAAACAATTCTTCCATCTCCTCCCTGTCAGTTATTATATGTTCAAACTTGAGAAATTTTCCTTCCATGTTGTTAGTTAGAGTGTTGGAAGTGGAATGATTTAATATTATATAAAAATTAGAACTAATGGTGGGGGAAATCTCAAGGTCATCCAATTGAAGTTTTAAAAAAGAGTGTAAAACTGAAATTATACATTTGATGGTTCTACAGGATCGGAATACCAATCTGATCTGTATTTACATCTTTTTATCATATGTGTACAAAAATCATCTTGATGAGACTTGGTGCGTTGACAATGAGCAAGATCTAGAGGGTGAAATTTGAAACATCTTTGAGGACAACATGTATGAAAATATCTTGATTTGTAAAATTTGAAAGTTCGCAATTCCGGTGGCGGTAGTTGTTTTGTTTTACATTTGCAATAACAAGATCCGAAGAATTCACATTTAGTACAAGCTAACCCATCCACCATCATTGGTCCTAAATCTGTACACTGTTGTTCACAACAGTAACGAGGTTTGTACTTGTATTTTTGCTCTTCCATGTTGACGCTGCGGAGTCTAGTGAAAGAATAAGATTGTATAGTGATGAATAGCGAGTTTTATGTACTATGAAAAGTGGTAGGGGTAATTTCAAGGTCATTCAAATGGAGTTTTAAAAAATTATACCTTACAAGTGTAAGGATTATTGAAATTTAGGAAGTTTGTTTCTGTTTGTTTTCTTCAGACTTTTTTTCTCTCTCCGCCTTAGCCATAGCAATAAGTTCTTCTGTTGATAGTGGATGTACTTCAGGAAATTTTAAAATTAATTTAGCTTGATATCCTTCTTTAGTTAATACATCTAAATCTTGAGTCATTTGTTCAACAGTGTTATAATCCTTTCCATAGATTTTCCCATCAAGTTCAATTATCATTCTGTATAACATTTTGTAGAATAGATCTTGTTGTGGCGAGAGCTGAGAAGCGAATGATTATTTATCAAACTGTTACATCCTTTTTATGAACTTGATATTGATCACGTGATTCCTTAGTTGTAATTTTATTTATTAAAAGTTATTCAACATTGGTAATACTTCTGGAACTTGACGTTATGTTGACCAGCTGGCGATGAAGAAGTTGTAGGTTGTGTAGAAAAAAATATTTCATCATCGCAATATTTTGTTTTAGTGAACATCCTTGTATTAGTAGCACTAACATCAACAGTTAAGTGATAACCACCGGTAAGTAAAACTCGCATTTCGTTAGTTAAATCTTCAAGTTGTTCAAAAGTAGTTATGGTGTTGGTATCATAAGATGCACACTTAACCTTTAGGGACATGTTGAAGTTTTGTATTTAGTGATAGAGAGTGAGATGTGTACGGTACGAAAGGTAGTCGTAGACTGATGAATTTAACAAGTTGATTTTCACTTTTATTATCACACAAAATTGGGTCAAGGTCATCCCATGGAATTTTAAAAAAAAGCAACATATTGTAATGTACAAACACATTACAATATGTTGCTTTTTTATTTTTTTTTTTTAGGTTTATATCATATTTATTGAGAAACAAATACAAAGAAATATTTACAATCTTATGTACAAACTAATCAGTAGTAGGTGTTACATGAATTGTAAGTTCAGTAGAGTTGTTTCCACTTGGTCCATGTGATACCAAATAGAGTGCGCCGGGTTGAATTATACGAAGATCTTCATTTTGTAGTAGTTGTACGAAGCGCTTTGGTAGGAAGATTTGAAATTTTGCTTCATCACCAATTGTATAAGGTGCCTCGCTTAATGTGCAATTTATAGCATCACCTACTGAAGTTTCCATCTTCTTTATTGTATGAATGATGTAGTGTTTTTCTTCTTTCAGCTCGGAACATTTCTTTGTAGGTAGGATTGTTGATTTTGAATGAGCGTTGAATTGTTCAACTAAATTTTGAAGTAAGTTGTTTGATGCCATCTTAATGTTTTTGCTGATGCTAATCTTCTTGTTAATAAGAATATCCGTTGGAGATGTTGTCTCTTCGGAGGTTCGAGTAATACTCATGCTGTGTCATGGTAGCGCTCTCACTTTTATTATCGAGACTACCCCCACCACTGACACTACCCCCACCACTGATGCTACCCCCACCACTTTGTTGAAGGAAATTATTCAAGCGGTAGGCATTCTTCAAAGCACACTGTGACCTTCGATGTTTAAAACTTTTTGATGAAATACAAACTTCATTAAAGTAGCATTGGAAATCTCTATCTATTATTGCATTTATCACTTCATTGCTTGTAAATGATTGTATCCAATTTGCTTTTTCCAATCCTCTTGTGTAGATAGTTTTAAACTCTTTACAATA
This sequence comes from Neoaliturus tenellus, assembly GCA_030545055.2. Classification (NCBI taxonomy): domain Eukaryota; kingdom Metazoa; phylum Arthropoda; class Insecta; order Hemiptera; family Cicadellidae; genus Neoaliturus; species Neoaliturus tenellus. The sequence continues at coordinate 54,566,140 of CM061533.1, read as the reverse complement.
ATGATTCATAATATGCGGCATCATGTTATAATGAATAAAACCTTCATCCCATTTTAAGTTATGAAAATGTTTGTTTAACCATTTGTTTGTAACTTTCGCTTTAGTTGTTAGTTTATTGAATGGAAATGGAGGTTTGAACAAGTAATGATAAATTACAGATGTGTTCATATCCAAAATTACTAATTCTTTAATAATGAAATTTCCATCATTCCCTCGAAAAGCTTGAAATTCAATTATACCTCTTTTAACTTCCATTAACTGTGATGCAGTAGAAAACGAAACCCGTTTGTTCATGATGAAGTCTCATCCACAACTGACTGTTATTACAAACACGATTGTTCTTCTTTTATTTCTTGCGCTTCTTCGTTTATATTAAAATTGGTGTGATAGTTGTTTAATTGTCTCCACATATCCACTTCTTGAGGTATTCGATTAAAAATTGAAGTATCCACGGGACCATATAAAATTGGAATGAATGGTTGTCTGTCCAATGTATCGATTAGATAATCTTTAATTATTGTACTTGAAAATACTAGTTGTTTTAAGTATCTAGTGACAGGACCGGTAGTACAACTTAAAGTGTAAAATTCTTCTTTAGTGAAATGTAATTTTACATCATGTCTAGTTAAATCTTTGAAGCGAACAACTTGTCCCCCACGATGTTTGATTATATCAACTTCAATATTTGATTCTAATAAACTTAATCTTGTTCTTTTTCCAAATGTGTTGTTAGTTAAATAACATTCCAAAAGATGTAAATGTTTCATTAGAGAATCCCAAGAAGTTTCAGTAAAGATAACCATTTTACTTCCTTGATTTAACATAACAATTGGTGAATAATCCAATGATTTTACAATTCCAACAGATATACTTTTTGTCATGCATGAAGAAATAGGGTAGAAAATTCGAAGAAATACTTCTGTTAAAATATTTGTTGTAATGTTAACTTCAACCTTTTTTCTTTTTACTTCTTTTTCATCTTCTCCTTCTTCTTCTTTCTTCTTATGTTTGTTAAACTTGAGGAATTCATCCATTTCTTGTTCAACTTGCTTTTCTATATCAGAACTATTTTCATCCATTAGAGGTGTATTTTCTTCTCCGTTAGTAGAATTCATCTTGCGAACGATGTTTCCCAAACGACGGTTGAAGATAGAATGAAGTTTCTACTAGTTAATTTCCTGCTTTTATATTTTTTGTAAAATTCTTGAAATTTATACAATTACATAATTTTTTATTTTCAACTTGTGTTTTATAAACAAAATTCTAACCTTAAAAATTGAGGAAGATAATTCTAACCTCAATATTTTGCAGTAGTTGTACTAATATTTTAAAGTACATTTTTCACTATTCCGGTCAGCGGTGTGTAAGTAACTATTTTATCATGTAGAATTAGACAGTATGCCGAAGTTCCATCCGCTACTGGTTCTTCAAATTCCATTTCAATTTTTATATCCACACTTGATGATTTTACCGATTCATTTTGTTTTGAACAATCGATTACAATTATTGGAGCTTTGGAATAATACTGATCAGGTGATAATAGTGGTGTATTAGTCTTTCCATAATATGATGATTGAAATCTTGCATACATATCATATAAAATGGAAAAACGTTTTTTGCTAAACATGACATTTAAATTGTCATATGGAAAGAATTGAGAGTTTAAAAAAACTTTACAATTCTTTATTTTACAGTGATCAAATTGACCAGCATTTGCAGTAATAACATCTTTTCGCTTAGTTTGAAAACCGAGTATTATGTACCTTGCACGTTCTAAGTAAGTTGATGTTTTGACGGTCCATGTTTGTCGTTCTGTTTGAGGTAATGTAGGGTATTCATGAAATTCCCAACTTCGGAATGGCATTACAATGTCACGGTCAGATTTTAACTTTCTTAACAATACGATTCTATGTTCATCAGCCAATCTTACATGAGGTACTCTCCAAACAACTTTATCCAATTGTAGTTGCCATTCCAGTTTATCTTCCGTAGTTGCAGGGTCTGCAAGTATTAAGTCCTTATTAGTTGAAGATCTGAGTAATACTAATTCTTGTTTAACATTTATTATAACCCTTTTGTAATCTTCAGCAAATCCTAAAAGCAATCGTAAAGGTACATGAAAATCAAAATGACCGTTGGAAGCAGGTGTTATAGTGTCTTTATCAGGAGCAACCCATCCGGCAGTGACTATTGAATTCTTCTCATGTGGTGTTAATGATGTTAATCCTTTTAATGTAGTTGTTATACCAACCTTTTTTGTTGAATCAACTGTCACCCCTGATATCTCATATCTTATTTCATCAAAAAGATATGCCATTGGGTTATTTATAAAAGGAACTGTTGAAGCAGTTTTTCCATCCAATTTTAATACCCTTCCTTCGATGTACAAATAACTTTCACATGGTAATGTGTAAATATCTTGTTGTTGAATGGGAATTCTTATTTCATCATTATTGTTTAATTTTGATGAAGTGTAAGGGTTGTGTGTGTGATATTCCTTCTCCCATAGTGTTTCGTCGAATGTCGGTCCTTGAGATATATCCAGGATATCCATCGTTGTTAAGTTTCAATCCAATCTTTTGTAGAAAACGAATGTTGTCTGATGTTAACTCTTCCAATGTCGAGGAGCTACTGAGCTCCCGACTCTTCCGTTGTGGTTTAAATGATAATCCCATGTTGGTTTTTATGTCGCCGCTCTGATGTGTATTCGTATAGTAATTGTTTCTCCTCTAAAGTCAACACTATGACCGTCTTGATCCAATATGTTCAGTACGATGTCTGAAATGAAACTGGTGTTTAATGGTAGGTATATCAAGTTTTGTGGCTTCTCAACAATTTTAAAACCTGGAGCAACTGTTGGATAAAATGTATGTAAGATATGCTGATTTACTCCTTCTCTATATGATCCATGTATAATATTACATGTTACATCAATACTATTTACTTTTAATATTGTAACAGTTGTATTACCTGAATGAGTAGTTCCAGGAGTTAAGATTTTCTTTTTTGTATCTGTAAATCCAAGTAAATTGCCAATAGAGTTTTTCATTCCGACATCTATATAATATTTTGAAGTTATTTCTGCTTTTAAAGTATTATTGTTTCCTTTGATTGTGATATTATCTTCTCCTAGTTTTTTCTGTAATAATTGGTTTATATCATCAATTTCATAAGCTCCAGTAGGAAATGTAATTATTTTCAATTCTGAGTATTTTCCTGCAGCATCCTTAGTTTCATAATAATGTAGTAAATTGTTTTTTCCTTCTGTAACATTAGGAATTGAATTGTAGGTAGTCAAATCAAGTAATGCCGCTTCCCATAATCTTTCCTTGGATAAACGCAATGCTGGGAATAGAGTACTTTTTAACGTGGATGAATTTCCACTCAGTGACACTGTATACGATGACATCTTAAAGGTGACTGACACTTTTCGCTAGAAACTCCAAACATAAATGTCCACATATTTCAGTATTGTTAGGTTGTTCTCTTTTGTAATTGTAAAAAATGTTTTTGGAGTTTTGAAAATAATGTTGAAGTTCTTTCGGCGGTGGTAGATTGCCAAAACTGTCAAAGTAGTAAACGGTTTGTCCGAGCTTTTTATAGCATACCCAATGAGTGCCTGGACCATAGGTGGAATCCAAATTTACTATTCCAGTTTCATTTTTCCATATTTTAGTTGGTAATGCATCTTTCATAAAAACTCCTCGAAAGAATGGTATTTTCAAACATTTTACATAATCATTTAACTGATGATTAGTTAAGGCTTTATTTGGAATTATCAATTGATTCTTTTTATTTAGTACACACGGTACGGTCTTAGGTATAAACCTGCTCCGTTTTTTACCATTGACCAAACAGAAGCCTTTTTTACTTTTCCTTTACGAGTTCTACGACGTCTCTTTCTAATATTTCCACCTTTTTTGGGAGCTCTTCTTTTTGCAGGTCTTCCTCTGCGACGTCGTCTTCCACCACCAAACTTAGCTTTTGTCTTCATGGCTGTTGTTACTGCCCAAGCCGCTGCTTTTTCTGCAATACTTGCGTCACTTGATTTTACTCTTTGCCAAGCTTTTTCTGCTAGAATTTTATCTGCTATTGATCTATTTGTTGAATCTTTAAACTTTGAATATGCTATATCGTGTTGTTTGCAAGCTTGATCTAATTTATTAATTCCAGGATCTCCTCTTGCTAAACGTTTTGCCAACTTAGTTCCAGGTCCACAATATTGATAACCTCCAGGAATATGTAATTCGTATGGTAGAGCGTCTATCGCTCGATTTACAATAGCACCAACAGGTATCCGTTTAAGCAGGGATAACGCAGCTGAAGTTATACCACGTCCTCTCTTGTTGCTGTCTTGATGATGACTGAGTGATACAGCTTTCATTATGTAGTCTTATATAAACTGGCGTGTTTACTCCACAAGATACTTTACATAAATGAATAAGTTATGTATAATTTTATATATTTAAACACTTAGTTATTCAAATTAATGATATACTGATTTATAATTCTATTTTTAATCCAAGCTTCCCGTTCATCGGGTTGAATTATCACATGACTCGTTGTACTAGCTATATGATTATGGGTATCAATAAGTAAATTGCCCACTATTCTTATTAAACAATCTAAATTTACAGCATCTTTTGGATGTTGAGGATCATGTAATTGCATAATACGTTTATCATTACATGTGTAAGCTGTTGAATCACTTTTTGATGTTTTTATGACTTGTCCAATAGTAGCAGCATCATTTGAATCTTCACCTGGTAAAATATTAATTATTTTCTTCATCTTTGCATCATATTGGGTCCCAAAGTGTTTATCCCAAGTTATTGTTTGTCTCAATGTAACACAATCATCATCTTCATAACCAGGATAAATATTTTTTATTCTTCTATTACGACCATCGTATGTACCTAATCTACCACCACTCGCAATTAATGTTTGTACCATCAAAGGTACATCCGAATCTTTTATACCAAATCTTCCATTTGTTATTGTTTTATGTCCTGCATCCCATTCATCATTTTTTCCTTGCATTAAATCAAACTTTTCATTTCCATGTATAAATGTATCTCCTCGCTTTAGCACGGCATCTTCATGTTTTACAAAATTCGATGTTCCCCTTTTTAATTCTTTAGATAGTTGTTCCATAGTAACAGCATCTTTTGGTTGAGAACCGAACTTTACATTTGATAATACTTTCCCATGACAATCGATTTCATCACCATCTTGTAAAATACAGTTGTCCTTGATATATTTCAGGTTTACAGCATCGCCGTCTTCCTTTGGGTATCCAATGTCATTTATAATAAATTTATAAAAAGAATATCCATGTTCAGTTTTTTCCGGTATTATAGAATGTAAATATTCTTTATTAACTGAATCTTTATCATTTTTGGGATTTCCCACGTTGGTTATTCTATAATTTCCAGCATCATATGTTTGTCCATCTTTTAAGTTGTTACCCCATTGCAATTTTAAAGTATTTGAAAGTTCAGATAATAAGTACTCTTTAGTAATTGCATCAGAACCTTCAGTTGGTTTACCAACATTAATTAATCTATGTGATTTAACATCATAACTATTCTTATGTAATTTCAATGATGTTGAAGTAGCTTCTTTTACCGTCTTTAAATTTGCTCCATCAGTATCTTCTTCTGGATCTTTAACTAATTTTAAACGTTTATTACTTATGTTATAGTCACCTTCAGGTGTTTGCGGTAATCCGCTTCTTTTTCTGTCTTCTCCAACTTGCACTCCTAATGCGGAGTAGCGTCCGAACTTGTCGACGCTCATGTTAGAACTGATACATCTTATACTTGTAACTTCTTTATATTTGCGGACAATTATACAATTATACCACGATTTTTAAGTTCATCAACTAGAGCCACCCATTCATTATTTAAACCAGTATGACCGGCTTCCATAGCTTCATGCAATAGTCTCATTCTGTCAACTAATTTATTGATGTCGTTGTAATAGATAACATTTGTATTGTATAGATTTTTCATTAATCCTTTACCAGATGTTGAAGTATCTCCTTTACTCTTTTTACCATGTTGTTCAAGAAGTGATAAATCCATAAGTGATAAAGATTTTCTTTTTAAAGGTTGTCTCACAGCCGGTGTGGTACGTAATGTTGGTAATTTTCGTGGGGGAAACAATTTTTTTATAACAATACTATATTTTGTTGCACGTGAACGATTAATCATTCCATCCTTTGAGTAGTTTCTTTTATGAGCGTTAGTATTTTGTAAAATTTCTTTAAAAGTATTTAAATCTTTTGCTGAATATTTTATTGGTATATTTTTAAAAATTAATTCATATAATCCTTTTGTTCCTTTATATCTATGGTCACCAATAATGATATAATCGTCTTGAGTTACTTCAAGCTTAGAGTTACCAATTTTCAATTCATTTCCATCAATTCTTGCTCCATATACATGTGATTTACTTAAATTTGGATTTGATTTCATGTCATGTAGCATTTTCATTATATATTTTCGTCCAAGAGGTCCATGTTGTAATATATCACTACTCAATTGAGTTAAATTTGGAATAGATTGTTCTGCTTCAGGTATTGGCTGTTCTTCCTTTTCAACAATTGATTCTTCTTCATTTTTTGTTTCTTCTTGTTCACTAGCACTTGTATATGAATCATCATCATCATCTTCTTTTTTTAATGCTTGTACTTCTTGTTTAGAAACTGGTAGTAAAACATCTCCTTCATAACGAGGTTTACCAATAGTTTCTGATATCTGTTTTAAAGGTTCCGTGATAGGTTTAAATGTATTCTCTAAAAATTCTTCTCTTTCACTTAAACCCATCCTTAATGCACGATTCTTTATCCTAATAGAATCACTGAGTGATTTTATTTCTTTTAATAGTTTTTCTTGATTCACCATGTTTACACTGTGAAGTTCAACGTGTTACTAGATGTAGCATAGGTAGTTCAACGTATTAATACAAATTTATCCAATCCTATACGATATCTACCATTTTTAATATCTTCTTCTTTCATAATAACGAGAAATCCATATTTTTCATTCCATGCTTTACCACACATTTCTTTAAATTTATCAAATGGCATATCCGCATTAACATGATCATTATATATATGCTTTAAATTTGTCTCATCTTGCTTAAAGATGATCAACATATTTGCATTGTCTCTTATAAGTTGTTTTGGAATTTTACTGTATGTTTGACCAATATAAATGCTATCAATATTATTATGTCTTCCCATAGCAAAATACTTTCTTATAGTATCATGATTTTCACAAGAAACATCGTCAAATATAAAAATGGAAAAAGGTTTTGCTTCACCTGGTTGCATTATTGTTTCACTAGCATTAAACTTGTAGAAATTCACTTCAGGTACACTTGCAAGTATTTTATCTAATAATTGATATTTTGGTTGTTGCAATGATTTTGAAAAAATATATATATTGTTAAAGCATAAACCTTTAGGATTAGTTATAAGGTTAAAGACAACATTAGTTTTTCCACAATTTGAAGGACCAGTTATTAAACATCTTATAGTATTTGGTAGTAATTCACCATGTTTACCATGATTTAACTTATTATTGTCAACTGTCAATTCATCAATATTATTAATATTAAATCGATCTTTTTGTTGTACAATCTCCATCTTGTTTAAAGGTTAAACACATAATGAGCTATTTAATAACTATACCAAGTCTTTTGAAGGAATCCAAGAGTCTTCACTTTTATCAAATCCTAACCACCTAACTTTAACCATATCCTTTTTCCTTTGTAAAACCTTTTCAACAAGATATATATCACCAACTGTTGATTTTAACAACTCATGTCCATAGAATCCACCTTGAAGTAATTCACCCTTATTATCCTTTAAAATGTAAGTTTCAGGTATAGTTGGTTGCACTTTATAAATTGTAAATACTTCATTAGTCCAATTTGGCAGATATCTTTTACTAAATACACCTTTGTATTTGCTTATACGAACTTTATCATTAACCTTAAACTTTTTTGGTTGTAACTTTTCTATTTTTGGTGTTGTATTATTTTTGATGCGTTGTAATACAATTTTAGCATTAGCACTGTTTACTTGGATAGGTTTCATTCCAATGGTGCGATGATATTTGTTGTTATACTCTTTTATAAGTTGTGGTAATATGTCATACCACACATATGATCCTCGTTTTGAAAATTGTTTATACATAGCTCCTTTTAATGTTCTATTAAATCTTTCAATTATTGAAGCTTTAACTTCAGAATTTGTAGAATAATGATTTATTTTATATTTTTTCATCAAAGCTCCAAAATCTTTATTAAAATATTCTTTTCCATCATCCGTTTGTAAATGTTTAATTTTAAATTTATTTCTTTGTATTGTTGTCTCCATAGCTTTGGTAACACTTTTACCAGTCTTGTCCTTCAAGGGTAAAGCATCAGCTATTTTAGTAAAACAGTCTATAATTGTTAAAATATATTTAAATCCTTTGTTTAATTTACTGTGTGGTATCATTTCAATAAGATCAGCTTGGTAAAGATCATTCATTCCTTTAATGATTGTACTTCTTCTTGGAAATCTTCTTCTTGCTGGTTTATGTAGTTCATTTACAATCTTATCCTTTACACTTTCCATCTTAAAGTGTTGCTTGCACACTGTTTGTAGAAATACTGATCCATACAATGGTTTATTCTCTTATATATAGTTGAAATATAGGTCAAGGTCATTTAATATTAGTGTAAAAAAGAGGGAACATGGCATTGGGCTTGCCATGTCCCCTCTTTTTTACGGAAAGGAAAAAGGAAGAAGGTAAAGGACGAAGAATAGGTTTACTGGTCGATAGGGTTTAAGGAATAGTGGCCAAATGGTAGAGTATTAATTTTATCTTCTAAAATATGTCGCTTGTCGTCTTTGTAGCTTAATGCCCACTTTGTTTGTTTCACACTAAAAAGTTGGTGGTTATAACTTCTAATAGTGTTAAATGTTGCAGTTGTTTCAACATTTTCAAACAAACATCTTTTATAATGTTGAAACTGTACGTTCTTCTTTAGGAAAGATGTCTTTATTCCTTTAGCTTTTTTTGTGACTTGATATTCGTTCCTTTCATTTATGTACAGTTGAAATGAATAGAGTTTAGACATTAATGCTACAATTTCCATCATCGGCACACCATTTGTTTCATCTTTAAATTTTCCCAATACTTTTTTGTTTTTGTCATAGTCGTAATTTGGATGGTCCTTAGGATAATCGGAAAAATCAAAATCATCTTTATATACAAAGGTCCGTAAATCCTCATACATGTCATTTGTTTTAATCCAGTAAATAAGTGCATCCGTATCCATATATGCAATACCAATGTTATCTCTTCCATAATAATTAACCATCTTCTTATAATGAAACTCGTACATGTGTGTTTTAGAAATATCCAATATTGACATTCCAAGATATAAAGGACGATCCAATAGAACTGATTTTTTGTTCATAGAAATGACGACAAGATTTTCATTTATAATTACGGATGAACCAAAGTTTGGTTGTTGCACTAGTTTCTGTAATTTTACTGGATCAGTTACTAATTTGATATTCTTATGTTTCCTTTTGTTTTCTAAAGTCTTGCCAAATATTGCATTGTTCATCAGTTTGAAGAAATCTTTTTGAAAACTTGATGTAGCAGCAGCTCTTCTTCTTGTGTTGTTGTCGATGTACGGTTTCAGCCAACAAGATTGAGAGAATTGTAGTATTCGATTAATTTTTGTAATTTTTAATCCCAAGTCTAAAGCCTGTTGTATCATCCAATAATGTCCAACATACCTAGACTTATTGTTTAAAGTCATTAATAATTTTGGCCATCTTCCAGTAGGGGAAATTTCAGTCTTTGGAAGAAGTGGTAAATCGTAATGATGATCATGAAGATGTTCAGGATATTCAAAATCGACGTCAAAAATGTAACCAGTTTCACCATGCTTTGGTATATCCATTATGTTTCCAATTGATTCTGGATCTATCCATTTAAAATTATCATATGGAAGGGGATTTGACATTGCCCATCCGTATAAGTTATTTGCATCGAAATAACCTAGAAATGTTGTTGGTTTTGATGCATCATAATCGGGCAGATACTTATTATTAGCCTTAACATGTCTGGTTACACTTTGTGTCAATCCCCCTCGAACTCCTGATTCTAACATTAAAACCATATCTATATCAGTAAGAAGTTGTAATTTACAATTTGTTTCTTTCAACATGGCTTGCCATGCTAGTCCAGGTGAAGTGTATGAATGAAGAGGGTCCAATCCATATGCTGCAAAACACGTATTTCTAAATTCTTCCATTATATCACATAATAAAGTTACATCTAATTTAACATAAAAATCTGAATATTCTCCCAATGTTGTAAATCCTAATTCATTCCATACTTTACATGCATGATCATAATCCTCTTGAGATATGTCCATGTCGTATAGTTTACTTTTAAATTCTTCTTTTGGCGGAAGTGATGTTTCATTAAACTTTTCTAAACTGTCTATATAATCATATGGGAAAACACCTTTCCGAAGTACGAGATCCAGTTTGTCGTTACTTACAATCTTCTTTGTTTCAATAAAATCTTGTTTCCTTAAATTTTCAGAAAGTTTAGACAAACTCGACGGCATAAATCGGTAGGAGTCTAAGAATCTTAATTTGACATTTCCAACTGTTTTAGAGAAACTTATAAATTTTTCTGAAGTTTCAGCCAATACATCTATCGAACCATCGTCTCTTCCTAATTCAGGTATTATAAAATGAGCATCATACCCACTGAGGTTATGCAGAACCACAGGAATAAATAGTGGTAAACGATAGCTCAAATTACATTTATTACAAGCAGCACCCCTGTAATAACCTGTAAGGTGGTCATGATCTTTAACTTTATAATTGTCAATGGTAAATTCATTTTTACATAAGAAACAATGAGTTGCATTTTCATGTTGAATTTCCTCTTCTTCCTCCATCGGTTTCATTGGTATGATATTTGTATATAATCTTTGTACATTTTCAGCTATTAAATATAAATGGTCAAGAAATATTGTTTCCACATTTTCACCACGATATACTAGAGGTTCTGAAGTTAATCCATATTGGTTTAAATGTTCTTCTGATAATGTTGATTTAACCATTAAACAAAAACTATTTGGTTTATGCATTTGATATTTGACACTTTTTCTAGCTTCACAATTTTCATCTTCTATAGGAATTAGTGTTGATTCAAAATCAGCATATACAACTATAGGGATACGATATTGATGATGAACTTTTTGAAATGTAACAAATGCTCTGCTTTCTGAAGGTAAAATAATTTTTGCTTCATAATTATTGTTACATAATCTTTTGTGCTCTTGTAACCATTCCATTCCTTGTCTTCCTTCTCGTTGGAAATTAAAACATCTTTTGCAGATCAGCTTTTTGTTTCGATTTTTTGAAAGTTGTTTATTAACAAGAGAGTCAAATTTCTTTATATACACATAATGAGATACATCTCCTTGTGTTAGTAGTAGTAAATCTGTATGATCTGCTAGTTCTTCTTTAGCAATACGTAAAGGATAAACTTTATTTGAACTATCTAATCCAAAAACATTAATAGATGTGCCGGGATTTTTCTTCTCAAATTTTGATATATCTTTTAGTGATACAGGATAACTAATTCCTTGAAAGTTATATCTATATCTTTGATTTTCATAGTGCTGGTTTGGTTCATTACAATGATTTGGTACAAATTTACATGTCATCGCATATCTAAAACATTCGTTATCTTGATTTTTCACATTAACACATGATCTTGTATCCTCAATTATTTTTGGTAAACGAATATAACTAGATCCCATTAGTCCATATCCATGTTTATGAACTCTTATATTTAATCCTTCAATACTTATAAGACTCCACCCTGATCCTCGTCCTTCATGTTCCTGAATTTTAGTTAATATTTCTTCTATACATTTTTCAACTATTGAATCAATGTCTGAACTTCCTATGATAGTTTGATTTTTAGTTATAAATCCTCTTGGTGATAATTCTTCTTGTACATTTATAAACATAGCTTCTAGTAGTAATCCAAATTTGAGAAAATTTAATCTTTTTAATTCTTCTTTTAAAGTTCTACTGATGATTGGTTTTGCTTCTCTAATAAATTCTTCTAAGTTTAAATCTTCATTTTGAATCTTATGATGCATTACTACCTTTCCGGGTAAAGCTGATACTTGTAAATTTGGTAAAGTTGTTGTAGGTCTTGCTGTTATTTCATTTTGTTCTTCTTTTTCTTCTTGTTCTTCTATGTTGTTGTGAATTAGTTCCTTATGTATTTCTAACAGAATATCATCATTAAACGATTCCAAACATTTATCGCAATGATACATGTTTGGTGGTGTTCACTCTTCAAAATTTCGCCAAGAAATGAAATGAGCTCTCCCTTTCCTTCTTTTATAATAGTTCCCCCACTACTATTTCATCTTCTTCTTCTTCTTCTTCTTCACTTTCAGAAGAAAACAAACGTCTTGGACAAAATATTAATCTTCTACAAACAGATTCTTCATTAGTATTCTCTATATGAATTGGAGTTTCAATATGTATTTCTTCATATTCAAATGATGACGAAGACTCTGATATTACTACATCCATATCCAAATTTTCATTCTCCACATCATTGGCATTTTCTTCTTCTGATGTTGTTACATCCACATCCATATCATTTATAGTTCCTACTTCTGAAGTTTCGCTATTATTTTCATCTTCTTCCATATTTAAATCCTCTAATTGAATTTTATACAATATTTCAATCATAGATTTCCTTGGATAATCGGTGTTGTCCACAGGAGCCATTTCCAGTAAATGAGGAATAACTGTTTTTGATCCGGCTTATATGATATTTTGCTAAGTATGTCAAGGTCATTTTTGATTAAGCGAGAACTGGGAATAGATCACTAAGCAGCATGATGATTCATTACTACAAAGTGATCTATTCCCCATTCTCTAAGAAGTGTCCAATCAATAACCAAAGTCCAAGTTCATTTTTTTGTTTAATTTAAGTCTTTTACATCTTCTTCTTTTATTACACAATTTATAGGTTCATTGTTCGATGTTTCAATATGTTGTTTTATCTTGTGCTCCAGCTCTTCTATTCTTGCTTCCTTTATCATTAATTCCGATTGTAAGTAACTGATGTAATCAGCCGCCATGTCTACCGTTCTTGATCTTATTTCTCCTAACTTAACACCAGGAATCAATCTCTGTAGTTTGTAAAATCTCAACCTTATTCTTGACTCTCTTACTTTAGCCATTTCTCGAAATCTTTGTTTTCTATCTTCTTCTTTGCTTGTGGTCAAGTCCATACTTCTGACAAGTTTACTTTCAGAGTGATTCCTCTACAGTAGGCTTCTCCTTTATACACTTTCCCCCACCATTTTCAATTTCCCCCACCCTACTAATGTAGGTCAAGGTCATCCAATATAACGCGAGAACGAGGAATAGAGCACTAAGTGGCATGTTAGTCCATTACCACAAAGTGATCTATTCCTCGCTCTCTATTCTACATCTACTTTTTTTTTCATTTTACTATTTTATTATTTTTTTTTTTGTTTTTCTTGGGGGGAATGAGTGTTTACTTTTTACAATGTTCATTCTTCTTCTCCAACTTTTCAATTTTTTCTAACAATTCCAACAAATATGCATTGGTTGCTTGCAAAGTTTGTATTCTAGTACATCCCACTTTAATAGAGGGAACTGTTAACTGTAATTTTGTAAATTCTATCCTTTCTTTCTTGCACCTTTCTCTCATGTATGTGTTTTTCCTGATTCTTCCTGATTGAGCTGATATTAACTTATTACAATCCAAATGGGGTTTTGATACTTTAAATACTGATGTACAAAAATTAGTTGATGTTGTCGGCTGTTGATTTTCATAGAAATTTTGTGTTGAAGTAATAGTTTGCTGATTTCCATAACAATTTATACTTGAAGTGGCCGGTTGCTGATTTTCATACCAAATTGAACTTGAAGTACTAGGCAGCTGATTTTCATACCAATTTGAATTTGAAGTGCTAGGCTGATGATTTTCATAACAATTTGAACTTGAAGTATTTGGTTGATAATTTTGATGCCAATCCACAGATGCCAATACAGGTGTTGTGGAAGGATGCTCCATCGTTGTATAGAGTGAATTCTGTTCTACAATTTTGCTGGTTTTATCTCATTTCCCCCACCAATAACTTCTACATTTCCCCCACCACAATAATTTAAATTAGATACCAAACTTCTAGGGTCACATCCAAATCTTCTTCTTTTAAATATTTTATAAATGCAGAGCTTTCTGATGTTACATTAGGTGTGTTTAAATATGCCATTATTTTGTCATGACTTTCTTCATTGTGAATATAGCAATGTACATTTAGCAACTTTTGATTATCTTCTTTAGACTTGACAAATCCTGCAACAGAGCTCCAATCTTCATATTTAATTTTAAAATGGCAAACTTCGAACTGCATGTTGTTTCAACAAATGCTGCAACAATATTAAAAGTCTCTTCAAACAGCCTACATTTATACAAGTTCTCCCACCACTTTATAATCCCCACTCTTTTTCTTCCCCACCTTCTTCATATGTAGAAGGGATATCATGATTTTAATGCACTATACTTAATAAATTCAAACAAGTTTTGTGCACAAATGTTACATTTTTTCTTGACTGTTTCAAATTTCATCACTTGGCCTTTTACAAGGTGAACTAATTTACCTCCATCATCTTCAAATTGTTCAAAGTCTAAAACAGATGCTTTTCCACAATCATGACACATTTTTGTTCCATCTTCAAAAATAAAAGCAAGATAAATACCAAATCCACTATTGTCCTTCTTAAATTTCATGACCATTTCACGAATTGGTTGAGGTATTTCACATTTATTTGATGTTATTATATAACGGTAAAGAAACCCATTATTGATAATTTGTTGTAAACACAAAACTAACAAGCTGTCCATAGTGTTAGACTTGTACTGAAAGTTATATCCATAACTATCTCTTTATATGCTCTTACCCCCACCACTTTTATGTAGGTCAAGGTCATCGGATATTAAGCGAGAACTGGGAATAGATCACTAAGCGGCATGTTATTACATTACCACAAAGTGATCTATTCCCTATTCTCTAAAAGGGGTGCTGATAATTTAGATTCCTAAAATTTCTTTTCCTTCTTCTTCACCTTCTTGAACAGTTGTATTACCAGACATGTGTGATATTAATTTCTTCAATTCTCGATTTTCCATTTCTAATCTTTTCAATTTTAGATCTCTTGCTTCAACTTCTACTTTCAAAAATTTGATATAACTTCCAGCCCAGTGGAGAGTTTTCAATCTTGGTGCTCCAAGTTCAATTCCTGGTATTTGAAATTGTAGTCTATTGAATTCCATCTTCATATCTTCTCGGTCTTGTCTTTCTTTTTCTAGTCGTTTTAATCTTTGTTTTTCCCTGAAGGAAGAAGTCGGTACATGATGAAACATTTTGATCAACAATTTCTTGAAGAGTGAGCTTCTACACAGATAGTCAACACATTTATCCATCAAATTTAAGTCAGTAGTGGGGAGATGCCAATGGTGGGGAGACGTCAATGGTAGGGAGAGTTATACTAATGTAATGGTTATTTCTACAGTTACACTCGCTCCATTCTCGAAAAGATATTTGTAATATGGTTCGGGATACTGTTCTCTTTCAGATCCCGCATGTTCTTGAATAAAGTTGAAAGCCAATTTTTTTGAATAATCATTGTGAAATACTTCCCTGACACAAACAAGAATTTTTTCTTCCAAAAATTTGACTTGAACTAATGGTATTTTGCTTACATCGTCCTTGTCCATGATAGGTAGCTTGTAGGTAAAAGTATTAGGTGGTAGTTTTTGTGGTTTATCCAGTAGAGAACAAAATTTCTTGTACAATTTCTCCTCAATGTCTGGAAAACGATGTATATCAAACAGATTGTAGTATGAAGGATCAAAAGGTATTTTACGAAACATCTTCGGTCACTAGTCTCTTTAAGACTGATCTCCTGCACAAATATTTAACACATTTATAAACATTCCCCCACCAACTTTTAACTTGTGGTGGGGATATTTTCTCTCCACTACTTCTTCAAAATAGTGGGGGTACCTTAGTCCAATTCAGATTCAGATTCAGAAGACAGTAAAGGTGATATGGGTGATTCCAATGATGAATCCAATATAAATATTTCAATAGCTTCCTTAATTATATCTTCATCACTATCATTTATCATTTCTTCAAATAGTTCTTGTTCAATCTGTACCATTTCTTCCTCTTCCATCATAGAATCATTATCAGTTTCGTCATAATTTTCCTCTATGTTTTCTTCCTGTATTTCATTTGTGCTTTCAAAAACATCTTTAACTTGAGAATAATTAATAAATGGAGTATCTCTAGACAACATGTTTCCTTACTACTTCTTTTACTTCAAATAACAAACTATGCATTGCTTACTTAGTCTTATATATACTCCTACCCCCACTATTTTTGCAAAACCAAGTAATAGGAGGGGGTTTATATCTATTCTTCTCTATCTAGGTTATATTTCATTGCTGTCACATCTACTATAATTTTCTGCTCTTCAACTTTATTGCGAATAAAAATTGTCCAAGGAAATAGTTCATTAATATTGTTAATTGTTACTTTTATACTATACAAAATTTCAAAATGTTCTACTAATGAAACAAAAACTATAACTCCTAGCTCATTGTTTGCCATAATTTTTTCTTCAATTTTCATCCGTAAGTTTGTTATCAAACTCCATATATTAATATCATTGGCTATAAAACCATCAATTCTAGTAAGCATCTTCATGCCGCAAGGTGTAGGTACAGACTAGAAACTTGGAGGTTCATAGCCCGCCTTTTTATTAAATTTAAAAATGGGGAGGGGGAAGGAATAAGGATTGGGAAGGGATAGGGTGTATGGTGGGGGAAAGGTAATTTTTGTTATTACACTACTTGTGCAAGAAAATAGCCACCAGTGTCTACACCTTGTTCATAGCACTCCATCATAGATTGTGCCCACTGCAACATGCGGTCTCTGTCATTTGGTGTGACAAGTAAAGAATGACTATCACCATACAATATAAAAGAGTCAATTCGTATATAACATCCTAAATTTAACCATTTATTAGCTTCAACCATAAACTTTTCTATTGTATCAAATGGAAATTGTGGATCAATTGCTATAACTTTACGTTCTTCACTAAGTTCAACACTATAATCATCATCGTCTTCACTCTCACTCTCACTACCATTATTTAAAATGTCTTCAGGTTGTACAAAAACATCGGAAATTTCGGAAGAATTAAAATGGTAATTCACATTAGGAGGCATTTTTTCAAACAAATAATATTTTAAAAGGTGGAGAAAAAAATACAAGAGATGTACTTCACGGCACAAAGTGCGAGTACAGACTAGAAACCTGAAGGTTCATAGCCCCACTTTTATAAATTTTAAATATGGGGAGGGGGAAGGAATAAGGATTGGGAAGGGATAGGGTGGAGGTGGGGGAAGGGTAATGTGGTTATTAAGCCACTCTTGCAACAAAGTACCCAACACCAATGTTCAGTTCGTATGATCTCATCACATCGTCCTGCCAAGTAAGAATTTGTTCTCGATCATTTGGAGTTAGAAGGAAGAAGTTACTGTTATTGTAGACAATAGGTGAACCAATTATAATGTTGAATCCTAAATTTAGCCATCTATGTGCTTCAAAAATAAATCTTTCAACTACATCAAAAGGAAATTGTGTTTCTATAAAATATACTTTGAATTGTTCATTAATTTCAATTTCATCTTCACTGTCATCTTCACTTTCATCTTCACTGCTATTATCCATGTCTTCTATCACATCTTCTTCATGTTCTTGGAAAGCATCTTCTTCATGATGTTGGAAACCATCTTCAGGTGGTTGAAAAACATCTGCATTTTCTGAAGGATTAAAATTTTCATTAAAGTAAGGAAGCATTTTAAAAATAAAGATATTAAAACTGGCAGGAACAAAGCAACAAGAGCGGCGAAGCAACAAGAGTGGTGGAAGAAACCAGAATGAAACACTAGCCATAGCCGGCGCGTCTTTTATAACGGTATGCAAATGAGAGGGGTTAGCAGCCGGCCATGACCGGTCATTGGCCCGGAAGGTGGGGGAAGGAGTGGGGGAAGGAGTGGGGGAGAGGGGGGGGGGGGGCTCCATTTTTTTTGGGGGGGGGGGGGGCTCCATTTTTTCAGGGGGGGGGGTCATTGACCTTTCAGGTCCGGTCATTGACCCTAAGGAGTGGGGATGGACACAGAACCCTCCTTTGCTTACTACTACACGGATCAACCTAGCCATGTACCAGAACTTATTTCTGCTAAGTCGCATGTAAGCTAAATAGCTTACATCCCTAAATTTAAGTCTTAGGTGGCCCTGAAAAGGGCCGTTTGGCTGGGTTTGGTGGACTGCTATGGAGCTTAAGGCATAAAAAAATAAGGGACTTCAATGTTGTTTTCCAAATGGATTTCAGCAGGATCGGCTTGTATAAACTTGTACAAATTAAGTGCACAAATATCGCATTTTTCTTCTTCTGGGATGATAAACTTGTATGACAAGTAAGATTTGTATTCATAAACTCCACCATCTATTATAAAATCCAATCTTCCATTTCCTATTGCAGCCGAACCGCATTCTGGACACATATTTGTTCCATCCATAAATTTATACTGAAGGTAATGAAAAACTCCAAAATTTTCCCTATAAAAAGAATACACTTCTTGACGTAGTGTTAGTGGAAGGTTTGCATCTTGAAATGCAAGTTCCACCAACACTATATTTGAAACTATCTGTCGCAAACATAATTCTAATAGAGTAGGCATGTTGCGGCAGTGGCCTCACGGATTGGAATGAAGACTCTGGAGTAGCTAGTATAACGGTTAAATGAAAGTAGACAACCGGTCATGACCGGCCATTCACCCAGAGGAGTGGTAGGGGAAGGACTGGTAGGGGAAGGAGTAGTGGGGGAAAGGGGGGGGGGCTCCATTTTTTCGGGGGGGGCTCCATTTTTTCTGGGGGGGGGGGGTCATTGACCTTTCAGGTCCGGTCATTGACCCGAAGGAATGCAGACAAACACAGAACCATCCTTTACTCACTACTCACATGAAAGTAGGTCACGAGACTTAGAGTGTTAAAAAATAATGGGGGAGAAACACAACGCTATAACGCGTTGTGTTTCTCCCCCATTATTTTTTTTAGCAACAATTTGGAAAAAACTAAGTGAATTTACTGTTTACGCCCCCACCTTGTAATACGATCCTTTTTATCCCTGAGGAGAAAGTCTTGAGAATCTAAAGTGTTAAATCTCTTCTCTTTACACAAATTCTCACAAACTCTAATTTTATATTTTAAGCCGTTACATTTTGCCAAAATGTGTTGGTGGTCAACAACACTTAGAAAAAAATATTTCAAACCTTTCTTAAGCCTCTCTCCTCTGACGGATATTATTTTAGGATTGTCTTCAACGGTGGGGGTTTCTGTCAGTTGTGGTTCAGAAATATGTTTCACGATATGTACACGGCAAAAACTTTCATTTTTAACACATTTCCTCCCACAAGCTGATCCTTTCTTAATTCCCTTAATAAGCATTTCAGGGCAAGTAGTGGGACGGCTAAATGCCCTACGACGCTCTTCTTGTAATGATCGAAATTGCTCTGAAGGAGCAGGTTTAGGGGCAGGTTTAGGGGCAGGTTTAGGAGCTGGTTTAGAGGAATTAGTTTTGTGATAGGTATGGTCTTCAACTGTAGCAAGTGGTGGGGTAGGAGGCAATGGTGATAGTGGGATAATGGGTGTACTAAGGTGATGAACAATAGTTTCAATGGAAGGGGTATTAAGACGGGGAACTGGCTTCTGCGGTGGCGGCATCATAGTTGATGGTGGTGCGGAGTCGTTTGAAGGCGAAGGTGAAGGTGGTGAAAAAATACTGCGAAGTCTAGAAGAGTTGGTTGGCGGAAGAATAGCTCCAGAAGTTGAAGGTTCAGATGAAAGCTTCTTCTTATACCAATCCGGACAGTTTTTCAAGCGAAGAGTTTTGTTTGATGCAGTAACAGCCGTAGAAGTCGAAGTCGAAGTCGAAGTCGAAGTAAAAGTTGAAGTGGTAGAAGTAGTAGAAGTAGTAGTAGGCACAGAAGACATCGTTATAACTCCAAGTTCACAGCCTAACGTCTGGAATCGGAATGAAACACTAGCCCCGGCCAACGCGTCTTTTATAACGGTATGCAAATGAGAGGGGTTAGCAGCCGGCCATGACCGGTCATTGGCCCGGGAGGTGGGGGAAGGACTGGTGGGGGAAGGAGTGGTGGGGGAAGGGGGGGGGCTCCATTTTTTCGGGGGGGGGGCTCCATTTTTTCGGGGGGGGGGTCATTGACCCTTCCAAAAGTGGGTCAAGGTCATTCAAGATTTATAATGATCCAAGGTGATGGGAACAGTAATACTGTTCCCACCACCCTGTTTGCCTAACGGTTCCCACTCCCAACCCACTAGTTACGTTCTGCAAGGGACATCGACGCAATTTTGTTTGGACCGTCCGGGTCTACCGTAACGGTCCGGTCCGGGTCTACCGTAACCGTGAATTCCAAGGGAAACTGGAACACCTAATGCAGAAACGCAACTCTAACCCCACCCAAACTAATCCCACCCATCATATTCCTAAACAAAATGCAAAAAAAAAGTCCGACTTGCGGATGTCCCACCCATTTTAAATGAAGTTCAACTGAACTTCTGAATTTACAGTTAATCTACCCCCTAACATCTAGCTGTAAGGCAAAACAAATGCACAAAACAAACATAAATTAGTAGTACCAACACATCATTATTAAAAACCAAATAATTCAACACAACCAAATACCATCATTATTCTTAAAATTAATACACCTTAATGCTAAATACCATCATTATTCTTAAAAATTAATACACCTTAATGCTAAACCCAACTTATAACTAACATCGCAATGCGCAAATTATTTCTTAAATTAAATACACCTTACAACTAAACACACACACACACACACACATACCACATTGCATTAAAAAACGCAACATAGTAGAAGAAGTTCAAATATATATAGGCCTACTATATATTTGAAACTTCTTGCTGAGTCGCCAACAACCTTTCGCTATGAAAGTTTGTTGGCAACTGAAGCAAAGGTATAGCTCCTATCGCTCCTCGGGTTTTCAAGGAGTGGGGGAAGTTGTTTCACTCCAGTACAGTGTTCAATCCAATCCAGTTCACAGCAGTATAAAAGAAATGTAAAGAAGTAGGGAGCGGCGCATGCGCAACAACACAAAACCAAGGTTTGAGGTTAGAATTATCCATGTGCAGTAGCGCTAAAGTGAGTAATACAAGACTAGGCGCATGCGCATAGCATAGACTCATTCCGATCCAGAGAAATTGTTGCATGCGCAGCAGGTTTGAGGTTAGAATTATCCATGGCAGCTGCCATATTTAGTCTGGTTTCACCACATAAAGTCAACAACCGGTGGTGACCGGCCATTGACCTGGAGGAGTGGGGGAAAGAGTAGGGGAAGGGGGGGGCTCCATTTTTTCGGGGGGGGGAGGTCATTGACCTTTCCAGTCGGTCATTGACCCCAAGGAGTAGGGATAGACACAGAACCCTACTTCTCTTACTACTCAAGTGAAAGTCGGTCAACCAGTCATTTGCTTGCCATCTGCCGCCATCTGGCTGGAGTTATTGCCTCTATAAAGGTGGGTAGTTTATCTCGCTACAAACATTCATTGCCTCGCATCCGCTCGGTCATCATCTCTCGTTAGTTTTATGTTATGACTACTTCACTTACTAGGTTTGAGGTTAGAATTATCCATGAAATAGCCTTTGTAAATTCTAACCTATAAAATTACTACTCTGGCTTTCTGTTTCAATTTCTTTTACACTTTATTTTATATCTCAGTCTTCTTTTAACTTCTGAACTTAACACATCGATTATAATGACTGCACAATGTTTAAAATTAAAGCTTTTGCGAACACAACACATATTACGAAGTACTTCTAAACCTTCAATTTCAAAGTGTAAAACTAATTTAAATAGAGTTAGGAAGAAGTACAGTTTTAACCCATTATACTGTTCAACAACTTCTCAGGTTAATGTTGATGATAGTGTTATTTACGACATTTTACGTTCTATGTTACACTTAAATAACTTAGAACTTGTTACACCTATCGACTGTGTTCAACAAGTTTTTTTATTTTACCCCCACCATTCCCTATATAAGGGCCCCGACAATAATTCCTACTTCATTATCTTCTATGCTCTTCAGCTAACAACATCTCCACTCTAATTTACACTACAATAATAATGGAAACCAACCAAGAAAATGTTCAAGTTCATGAAATATCATCAACAACTCATCCAAGGGATAATCCTTCTAGAAATTCAACTTCAACAACTCCTCAGAACCCTGTAAAAGTTCCAGATGTATCTTCTACAACAATAAATGATGTAGAAGCTATTCTTCAGTCCCTTGTCGGTTTCGACTGACCTGTATGACGATCACCGATAAACTGAACTCTTAGAGTTCAATCTTTTTTAAAACCCCCTTCATATGACCTTGAAGCAATTATCCCCTCTCCTTTATACACTAACTCCTACTTCAAAAATTAACACCATCTGCTCACCCCTTCTCCACCCCTTCATTTGATTTAGCCTCTCCCCACCTGAAGCTATATGGCATGGCATATGGCGGCAGCGACTGATTTGGCAGCTGGCCGATGGCAGCTGGCCGGCAGCGGCTGGCAATTGGCACGACTTCCGTTTTGAAAGTAACCAAACCCCACTACTTAGATGATAATAATAATGTTGCCTAAAGAGTATTTACGACTAAACAAAATACATTTTACCATATATTTAATAAACTAATAAGTTCTTTAATATTACAAAAACGATAGTACATTAAGTGAAAAATTTAGAGGCTACAGATCATTAAATATTTAGTCGTGTCTAATTTTATTTATGTTTTCATGACATGGTAATACTGTATTTATTAAATTTTTGTGTTTTGTTTGTGTTTTTTATCATTAATTTAAACCTTAAAGCAAACAAATATAACAGTCTTCAACTAATTGACATTGATACGTCATTCATACATAAGCACAAAAGAAGAATCCCTAAAAACTGCCATAAAAACAAGAAAATAATTGAAAATTTTACTATTAAAATATTTATTAAAAAAAATACATAACCTGACTGAATTTTTAATTTCCTGCATACATCAAATGGAAAGTTATTTTCTAAAAATGTTGGGCCTCGATGCAATGGTAAAATAGCATCTCGCAATTATTATTATGCATCTTCCATTAGTAATTATCATATATAATTTAACCTACATTATTTAAATACTTTCCTTTATATTTAATGTTATAATGAAGTTAATTTATTATATGATATGAACAACCATATAAATTATTTGGCCTTCTTTTTCATTTTGGCGTTGTTTCATTTTTATTTTGTTTTTAACCACCCATCACCGACAACAACTAAGGTAAAAAGTCTATCTGCACACGTAAATGAATTTCTTAAATCAAACCGTGAGAAAATATGTTTTTGCGACTTAATGATACAGCAACGGACGCCTCTTTTTCCTGTAGTGGGAAGAATCTTTCCCCTTACATTGCAGAGTTATAAACAAAATTACTGTATGCAACAGAAGTGGTCACCTGTATGCTGTTCATTGCACTGTTTGTTTCGTTCCGAGGCGGCTGCAACCAGTAGCAAGTTTGGCCGAAGTACAGTGTGTGTGTGTGTTGGGGGGGGGGGGGGGGCAATCCACCATTTGAATATGAAAGCAGCGCGCCTCGCGTCGGCCGCGAGTGAGAGACGCTCCTCTGGTCTGTTTCTGTTTCTGTTTCTGGTTCCGGTCTGGAATTACGGTTTTCCAGAACCACATCATAACTCTTAGCTCTACAGCCTGGGCCTCTCTGCGCTCAGTTACATTCTCCATAACTTTCACCGTAGACTCTTCTTCTTTCATTGGTATGTGTTTTCTTCCCAGGAAGAACATTCAAGGAACGAGTTCCTCCAATTTTCACTTCTCAGGTTATTTATTTTCAATTATATCTAGCAATCATTATTAATTCACTATTACTTATTGTGGTTTTAAAAGTTGTCTACATTAATAGAAGTACCTGGGGGCCGAGCCGAGCAATTGCTTTGTAAACTCAAATAGTAATATTCTTTTTAGTAATATCAGTTACAGGAAGTGTGCTAAAATGCACAGTGCATAAAGGCTAATTTTTTGTTCAGTACGAGCTCGTTCGCTCCGCTCATTCGCCTTCACGACGAGCTCATTCGCTTTGCTCACTCACCTTTCAGACTGTTTCAATGTAAGCCTCCACTCTGGTGTTTTTTTGTTAAAACAAATGTTGAATCTGTTACACATGGGTTCTAATTATTTAGTTAACAGCTTTTTTCATAATTCTTAATGATGCTTTTATTTTTAAAATTAAATATAATTCTACAAATTAGTTGGTTGTTTTATACATTTACATGACTTATATTTATCCAAAACATTCATAATCAGCAGTATGAAGTACGATATAAAAAATTATACATTATTATATCATACAGAAGTAAAATTAAATAATTTTGTAGCTGGTTGCCATGCAAAACCACATGTTTATACTGAAACACATGGTCTGCTTTTTGGCAGTTGAGTCGCAGATGTTGGCATTATTTCTTTGTTTTGATTTTTAACTCAACACGAACAATGTTAAAATATTTTAAATTATAAAGAAATAAATTTTTTATTTTACTGATATAGAGACCTGTATTCATGGTTTTTTTTTATCAAAGAACGAAGTTATTTGCAAAGTTTGAATAAAATCGTTCGAGCCGTTTTTGAGATCCGTGTGCAAACAAACATACACACATACATACATACATATTACTCGTACGTATTAGAGTATAGGATAATGGATATTAATATGGTTCACTGATACATGTACAATTCCTCTTTGCTGAAAAAGTATCTTTTAAATTTGTTGTAGCATTTTGGTTATTAGAAATTTTAATGGCATTAGAATAAAAAAGTTTTGAATCCTTGCCCCATTTTTATACACAGTTTCATTCTAAATATAAAAAAACACTTTTGGGTGGGTAAAGAATTAATTTTTTGTGCTACTTCACAAAGGAAACATATATTTTATTTTAACATCGATCTACTTCACTGCAAACAATTAACTTTAGTTTAAGATTTATTGTTATTTTTGCTTTATTATTCTGTTGAATATGTTTGCTATAAATACATGTTGGCCTTGTATTTTAATTGCACTGTATTATAATATTGTATTGTAGCTAGGTTTAGTATGTACATAAACCATGTGTAAATGAATAAAATAAATAGTAGTTTTCATCACTAGGAGCAAAAGTGGGTCTTTTTGGTGCGCAATCGTGTTTTAAAAACGAGGCGCAGCCGAGTTTTTAAAAACGATTAAGCATCAAAAAGACACTTTTGCTCCGAGTGATGAACAACGTTTTTTATCATAATGCGAAAATTAGACTTTTGATCGTTAAAAATATTAATTATAAAGTTGTATTTTCGAGGTTATATTTACAAAGTAAGTAATATGCAGTGTTTACATTTCTGTTATTTACAAACAATGCTTTTCATAAAGTTTGAATTTAAAAATTCTGCTTCTCAACATTAATAAATCAATAGTAATATACTTGGCAAACAGCTGACTTTTCAGTACTAGGACCTAAAAAATTCTCCAGATGATTTTTCAGTCCTAGGACAGAAAAGAATCGGTTTTGGTACTATTAAGAGAACAAAAAACAGGCTGATTTCGTGCAGAATGATAAAAAAGATAATAATTGAAGAAGTGGAGTGTATTTTTTCTTTTAATAAACAATAACCAAAAAACAAAATTATAAAAAACATATGGTTGAATTAAAATAAAGTAAAATAACAGATGCTGTTTTCAGACACCATGTACAAAAACTTAATTGTAAATGGCGATTGCCGTAACAGTATAAATAAACATGCATGATAAACCCGCCTAAGCATATTTAACTAGTAAAACACTGTAGTGAGGTAACGGGAAAGACATCGTTGTACCATTTTTATCTACTAAGAAACAAGAGCAAATATTGCACATAAAGAAAGAATGTATGTTTGATAATGATATAATGTTCAATAAGCATTGGCGGGCACTTTACCTTGACTCAAAAATCTAATCATTAAATGTAATAATTCTGAGTACACTGTTTCATGTCTCCTCCTATTTCATTTCACCATCCTCCACCTCTAATTTTCCTCCTTTTTCTCCTGCGTTTATCCGAAGTTTTCTTCAGGTCCGGTAGTTATTGCCTAGGATTCCTTACAACCTAAAAGGACAATCAGGTAAACAATTTAGCAGGGACGCAATGGACTGTTTTATGTCTCCCCCGAGCTCCAGACTCTCGGTGACACAAGAATATATACATTAGAGCCTCCAGTCGGCCGGAACCCACGGTCTTTGTCCGGCGGAGACGCCGGGAGGGCCGGTACCTCCGGGGCCCGCGCAGAGACGATTTGCCGGAAAAGGCTTTATAGTTTAGTAAATTATTGCTGACATTTTCCATCACTGATTATTAATATTAAACTCACGACGTTTTGGGATCTGGAATCTGATCCCGTCTTCAGGTGGAAAATACCGAGAACGTACCAAAATATTAGTAAAAAACACACCAGGCGAACCTGAAAAGTCCATAGCCAAATCTGCAACCAGAAAAGGTAATCATACAAAATAAAACACGAATAAATTAACAGAGAAGGAAACACATAACTGTTTAAGCAGTCAAAAATTCACAAAAAATTGAAAAAAAAAAACGGTTGACGTGGTGTGGTTGGTTGGCTTTGGTGTGCTACCTCAAGATTGGTGCAGTGTTTTTTAGCGAATTTCCCATAGGGAATAAGCTATTACCGTAGGTCTCATGGTAAGACCTAAGCCCGGGACCATGTTACTTTTTTGTTTTTAGGTGCCCAGAGACCAAAAATAATAGTCATTAAAAATTTTATATATATATATGTATACATGTATATATATATATATATATATATATATATATATATATATATATATATATATATATATATATATATATATATAAGTAGATAGTACTATGGGGTTCCTAGGACACTTTTGGAGACAATCAAAAATCAAACAAATTTCACAGTTTTTTAATACAATTATGCAATATTTTTGCCATTTTTTGGCCAATTTGTAGTCTAACATTATTCTAATTTTTATGAAAAATATGCAAATTTCATGAAATTTTTTACAAATATGCCTAAATTTACATAAAATTGTCTTCAGAATAAAAATTTTTCTAAAACAAGTAAAATTTTGTCGAATACTGAATAATTATTCAAATTAAACTAGAATAGTTTCTTTATCATCAAATGTTTTAATGTTTGTAATAATTAAATGTAAATCTTTCTTATTCTATTCTTTAACTGTTTTAATGAATGAATATTTTAAGTTCTATTAAAAAAAAATTTCAAATTTTATATATTTTTTTTGAAATCTGAAATTATCATGGTCCCAGGTCAAAATATATACTAATTATAGTAATTATTGTGCAAATTTAATAAAATAAACCTATTTAGTTCATAAACTACGATTTCAGTTGTTAAATAATGAGTCTTGTAGAATATATTGGTTGAGAACATTCTCTTATCACTCTTATCTCTCTTATCTGACCGTTAAAATAATACTTCCTGTCACAAACTCCAATACTTTAAACTATTATAACTTTATTAATAATTAAGTTATCTTTAATCTGAAAATTGTATTGAATTTAATATTTTTTTCTCTTTGATATAATACCTCACAACTTAGGTTTTAAATGAGATATAAGTTTTTTTGTTGTTTCTTAAATTCATTAATATGTTAATTGATTTATTTGTAAAAGTATTTGAAACAAATGTTTAATTGGTTGATTTATGATGGGCTATAATGTATTAATAGGATTAAAAATGATATTTATTTAGTATAGGCAATTGTTGCACTATCTAGTGGAATAGTCATGAACTACTAGCGCTTCAACTGATAAACCCATGCAGTCTTATCACTCAACGGAAGTCTGGTTAGCTCATTGCTAACGTTCAAGTCTCATATGCCTGAGGTTCCGAGTTCAAATCTCGAAACTTCGGGCATAATTTATTGAGGACATAGTTGAAGTCCAGTGGTTGGTGGAAGGTCTTTATCCGAGTGGCCATAGGATAATGACTGTGAAACAAGCCGTGTGACAAGATACTATGGTGGGTGCACCCTTTGCCTCATCCATTTCATCCTTCATAATCACCAATCCATTTCCATTAACCACCAATCTATTTCCATTAATCATTTCAATCAATCGCCTATCGTCTATCCCATTAATACAACATTACACTTACAACACCGCACACTAAAAAATTCAAATAATACACTCTCCTCCACCTAGCACAAAAAAATCTAAAAATCAAATAATTCAATAGAACCTGAAATGATGCCCCTGGGGACATAAAAACCTGGAATGTGGCAGTGATGGGTTCAAATTCAAAAATACAAAATATCATAAAAGCTAGGTGGTAGTGACGAGTAACTAAGGCGCCTATTCTGAAAACACGCACACTTACAACACTACACAAAATACACCATCATATCCATTCATTTTGTTTTATTTTTGTAAATTTAAAGCTTTTTTAAAACAAGTAAATTTTAATATTTGATTTTTAAGAATATAGATTAATTTATTTCAATTATATCATTTTTGATTATATTATATTCAAGTAATTTTTCAGATACAATAATAATATAACAATTTGTTTTACTAGTAGCTACTATATCATAATCAAAATCTGCATTAATAATAATATCATTTTTTGAACTTGAAATATTTGTTGGATTTTTTGTAGTATCAATTACATAAATTGGTCTATTTTCTAGAAATTCTGTTGGATTATAATACATTTTACTACTATTATAATAAACTTTTTTATAATCTTGATACATTTCATACATAATTCTAAATTTTTCATTGAATATGTCAAAGTTTTCCAATTCATCAGGGTAATAATGACCATTTAGTTTTACTCTTATATTTTTTATATACATACTATCAAATTTAGAAGTATCATATAACTGATCATTTGTTCTTGATTTTTGAAATCCAATTATAATAAATTTTGGATTATAAATATTTCTATAGATATTTGTTATATCCAAACTTAAATTCTTTCCTGTAATATTTTTTTGTTCAATGCATTGCCAATGATTAAAATGAAAATTTACTTTTTCAAATTTGCTTAGTTCATTAATTAATTGAATTTTACTTGTTGTTTTGTATTCAATTATAGGAACTCTAATAAAAAATTCATCAACTGTTATTTTACCTTCAGCTGGTAATGTTGCATTATCATAAGTTCCATCAGCCTTTTTAGTTTTCCATCTAAAAATTGCATCATTATCTTGTGATCTAATAAATGTTATATTAAAACCTCCTTTGTATATTGGAATATTTACATTTTCAAAAAATCCTAATCCAAAATGAGATAAATTACCAATTGCTTCAAATGCTTTACTAAAATTTGATTCAAAACCATTATTAATTTGATTTATTTCTGATTTTGAATAAGTTATAGTACCTTTAATTGTACTTAATAGACCAGGATATTCAATTTCATCAATCAATTTATTATGTTTTCTAACTTCAATTTTTGAAAATAAAAATGGAACAAAATTATCAATTAATTTTATATTAGCACCATTATCATATGCAGTTCCATCAGATTTAGTCAATTTACCAGATATATAAAATTGAAATTTAGAAGTACAAAATCCATCTCCAAAATCTATATTAAATTCAGTTTTTTTATTAGGTTCATTTAAATGTAATTTAGATAATGGATAGAAATTTTTGTATTCAGATCTTTCAATATCATTTATATATTTTTTGTAATCAGCCATTTATTAAGGATAATTTTTTAAATCAAAAGCTTTTTTAAAACAAGTAAAATTTTCATAATTTAATTTTTATGATTTTATAATGTCAAATTTTATTTATGTATCAATTTCATTTTTACTTTTAAAATACTCAATTTCTGTAGCATGATCAAGTATAAATTTTGCTGATATTTTTTGATGTTCTAAAATTAATTCCCAATTTAATGTAAAAGCATAATCATGAATGAAATATTCAGTTAAATCTTGATATTTACAAATCAAATCAATATAATCTTTAGTTGATAATTTATGAATTCAGTAATAAAATCTATAGTTAAATTTTGATGTTGAGCAATTTTTTGCCAATTTAATTTATTTTGAAACAATCTCATCATATTAATACTCAATTCATATTTTTCAGAAATATCATCCCAATCATCTTTGTTTAATTGATTTTGGTTTCTGATAATGAATAAATCAAATGAACTGTATAGAGCCATTTATTAGGGAGAAAATTTTGTAAAACAACTTTTCTTTGAATTACAAATACAACATTTTGATTTAATTATATTTATATTTTTTAATTTTATTATCTGAATATCTTTAGAATTAGTTTTTTGTTTACATTTAAGACAATAAATCAACTCCATTTATATAAAATAAATTATTGTAATTTATCTATATCTCCTTTAATTAGTATTATTTCTGCATTTAATTCTTTTATTGATTTATTGACTCCATCAAATAGAAATTTTAGTTCTTTTTCTAATTTTTCTTCTAAATTTTCAACATGTTTTCCAATATTAATTAAAAATTCTAAAATTTTATTTAAATCTTTTTTAGTTTCTGAATAATCACTACCAATTTCAATAATTGAATCTAAAACTTCATCTAATTCTGACTTAACTATAACATCATATTTATTTATACTTGGTTTTACATTAACAATTCTTTTACCATTAATATTTATATAATTTTTTGATAAACCAATAGCATTTACTAAATTTTCAGTCTTTTTTACATGACTTTTAAAACTTTTACTAAAATTATTAAAAAATGTATTTAATTTGGAATTTATATAATCTTCTTTAATATTAATTGGATGTTTTTTCTGTCTTCCAAACAGATCAAATATATTTTGTGAATCCATATTTATTAAGGATTAATTTATTTATTATGTTATCAAATTTTTTATTTTTATTTAATTCATTTAATATAAAAATACATAAATGACCACAAATTGGTGGATCATTATAATTTTGAATTTGATTATCATTATAAAATATATTATCTTTTCCTAAATATTTAACTAATTCTATTGGTGGTTTATTAACTATATTTCCATATGAATCAAAATAATATTTAATTTTATCTTTTTTATAATAACAAACCCAATGAGTTCCATTTCCATCAAATGAATCTAAATTTATGATTCCACATTCAAATTTATTAACTTTATTAGGTAATATATCTCTCATAAATACACCTCTAAAATATTTTATATTTTTACACAATTTTTCTAATTCACCTAATGTTAGTGGTTCAAAATTTTTTTATAATTTTGTTTCATATATTTTAATGTTTTTTTATCTAAACCAGATCCTTCTACATTTTTTAATTCATGATCTAACCAATCAACAAAATTTCTAAATTTAGGAATTATAGATTCTTTTACTACTTTTGCTCCCTTTCTAACATTTGGTGTATAATTTTTAACTATAGGTATATTATCAGCAAAATCTAAAATTTCTTTTAGTAATCCACCATTTTTTATTTCTTTTAATTGATTATATGAAAATTCAAATCTTAATCCTTTATTTAATTTTTTATGTTTATTTAGTTTATTAATTTGTCTTTTAGATAATAATATAATATCTTTTCCATTTTCATTAAATTGATCAATATTAAATTGAATTATAACTGATCTTTTATTTTTAAATGCTAATTTTATTTTTGATTTTTGATTATCTGTCAAGTTTATATTTGTTTTTTCCATTTATTAAGAAAAAAATTTATAGTTTTTTTATAATATAGATTAACTTAATTAATGAAAAATTTTATTAAAATTTTAATCCTACTTCTAAACCCATACCAAATTTTCTTTTCATCCACATAGCACCTGATGTTGGTAATGCAACTAATCTTTCACCAATTCCATAATCATTTGATGTTACTATATCCCATGCTTTATCTTGTAAAATTTTATCAGCTATTTCATTTCTAGATTTTGTATCTTTATGATCTCTATAAAATAAATCATGTTCTTTAGCAGCTTTGTCTAAATCATTTATTCCAGGATCACCTCTTTTTACTCTTTTATTTAATTTAGTTCCAGGCCCTAGATATTGATAACCAGGTACATGTAATTCAAAAGGTAAATTATTTATAACATCATTTAAAATACCTGATCCATCTTTTAATAATGATGATGAAATATTTGCCAAAATTCTTTTTAAATACTTAATTCCTTCAGGTTTTTCAATTAATTCATCTAATTTATTTGATATAAAGTCTTTAATTGCTTTCTTTTCATTTAAAAAATTATTATTACCAGCTTTTTCTTGTGCATATATATAATTAATAATATTATCTAATTTATTTAAATCATCTATAAATCTATATTCAATTTTATTTTCTGTATATTGTCTGATTCCTGAACCTTCAATTTCCCCTTTTAATTCCCAAATATGTTTAATTAAATTAATATATTTATCACCTTTACTAGATTTTGGTTTTTTACTATTTGGATCATTATTTTTATAAATTGAATTAGTTTCCCATAAAATCTTTGAATAATTATTTAAATCATCTTGTGTATATAAATTATTATCTGGTTTCTTTTCATAAGTTAACAATCTCCATAATCCATGTGTTCCATTATATTTTTTATCATCAATTATTAAATCATCATTATCAATTACAGTTATTTTATCACCAATCATAAATGATTTTTTATGTTTATTCCAATATAAACCAAATTTATCATCTTTTGTTCTTGGTAAATATTTTTGTGCTAATGGACCAATAATTTTATCTAATGTTTGAGGTGAAATTAAGTTTGGGTCAATAAATGTCGATTCTTCTTGAATTATTGGCTGTCTGATTGGTCTAAATGGAGTACTTGAAGGTAAATTTAATTCTTCAGTTTCTGGTATTGATATATTAGCAAAATTATTAACAACAGGTACCAATTCCATTAGGTTTTTATTTTCATTTAAGACTTCACCAATTTTATTTTCAACTTTACCAATCGCTGATGTTATAGGTTCATATGCTTTTTGTTTAATTTTTTCATAATTATCTTCAATTTTAATTTGATTTTTAAATTCTTTTATTAATTTTTTCTCAATATCATCTAATTTTTTAGCTTCATTAACAGATATCTTATCCATTTATTACAAAGAAAAATTTAGGTTCAACACAAATCATGTTAACATAAACACAAATCATGTTAACACAAAAAAAATCATGTTAACACAAACACAAATCATATTAACACAAAACATAAATCATGTTAACACAAACACAAATCATGTTAACATAAACATAAATCATGTTAACACAAATACAAATCATGTTAAACACAATTTATTTTACTTTATTTCTGTAATTTTCATTAAATATATAAATACTAATGAAATAAATAATACTAATAAAATAAATATTCTATCAATTATTGACTCAAATATACAACAAGCCATTATCATTATTTAATATCAGAAAAATTTTTCATATATTTTCCATCATTTGATTTTTTCAATAAATTAATAGTTAAAAATCCATAGTCTTCTTTCCAACAATCATTACAAATAGTTTTAAATTTATCAAATTTCATATCTGATCCAACAAAATTATTATATATTTTTTTCATATAATATTCATTTTGTTTAAAAATGCATAACATATTTAAATTATTTCTAATTAATTGCATATCAACTTTTGAATAACATTGTGATAAATAAATACATGATATATTTTTATGTCTACCCATTATAAAATATTCTTTAATTTTATCTTGTTTTTCTAAAATACAATCATCAAAAACTACTAATGAATTTGGTTTACATTCATTTAGTGGAATCACATCATCACATGAAAAATGAGAAATTTGTTTATTAATATTTGATTGTATATTTTTAAATCTTTTTTGTAATAATTTATAAGATGGTTGTTCTAATGATTTACTAAAAATATATAAATTTGAATATGGAATTAATCTTTTGTAAATAAAATTTAATAATAATGTAGTTTTACCAGATCCACTTGTTCCTATAATTAATAATCTAATAGGTTGATCATTTTTATTATTTTTATCATATGATTCTAATTTTATATTATCTTTTTTTTCTAAAAATTTCTCCATTTAAATAAGATGAAATTATTTAAAATAATTGGTCATTCATCCAAACTAGAATTAAGATTAGAACATCCAATACATTTAGATGGAAAATATAGTATTGGTTTAAGTGGATTTTATTCAGATAATTTTATATCAAATATACCAAATGATTATAAAAACTGTTATGGATATTCTATTAAAGATGAAGATGATAAAATTATAGATCAATATTTTGATATAAATAAAGGAAATTATACAATTGAAGAAATAAAAAATATTTTTATTAATAGTTTAATAGAATTTAAAAAGAAAATTAATAAATTTGATGAAAATGATTTTATACTGAAAAATGATGGACCATATATTATAATAAAATCTCCTGTTAAAATTATAGTTACAACAATTATAATTGATTTATTAGGGTTAAATAATAAAATAATTGAACCAAATGTATTAACAAAAGGAATAAAACTACCAAAAATTAGACCTTTTGATGTTATTGAAATACATTGTAATTTAGTTGATCCTAGTTTTGAAAATCATAAAGATCATTCACATTTACATAAAGAATCAGAAATTATATATTCATTTTATCCAAATGTTGAATATGGATCAAAAATTAGTGAAAAACCAAATGAAATTGATTATATTCCTTTAAAAAATATAAATAAAATTCAAAATATTGTAATATTTATTCAAGATAGTGATGGAAATCTAATAAATAATGAAAATATTAAAAGTATTGTATATTTAAGATTAAAACAAAATTTGTAATATAAAATTTGTCTACATAAATAATAAAACAATTGATTTAATTACAATAATTTTATATTTAATAATAAATTAATTGTATTTAGTAAACAAAATAATCCTTGGTTTAAAGTAAAAGATATTTGTAATATTTTAAAATATAAAAATTCTAGAAAAGTTTTAATTGATAATGTAAAAGAAAAATATATAAAACTTAAAAAATATCAAGTGTAACCAACAGTTACACTTACATAATGATGATAAATTAATTTACATAAAAATTATAGGTGTCACAAATTAAGACACCCTAGAAATTGATGTACAAACATGTTTTCAGATGCCCTAAAACAGGGCGTCAATAAAATAGATAATAAAACAATATTTATTAATGAATCTGGTTTATATTCATTAATTTTAAAATCAAAAAAGGTAGATAAACAATAAGGATAAATATAGATGGTGATAAATTAAAATTCATAGATTTTTTAGAGGGGACAATTTGTCCCCCCTATCATATAATGAAAAACGTACAAAACTTATTAAAATTAGGTAGGACCCAAAATGGGTCCCACATAAATTATAATATTTATTTTAAAAAATTTTAAAGGAGGTAACCTTATTATACAATAAAAAATTAAGGGTAACAAAACGTTACCCTCCTTAAACATTCAAAAGATATTTATAAAGATAATAAATTATATACAAATTTGAGACCCGTCTTAAAGACGGGTCTTACTTATAATGATAATAAAGTAAAATTTATAGATATTTTTAGGGGAGGCGATCTGTCCCCCCTATCATATAATGAAAAACATACTATTTTTATTAAAAAAATTTTGTTTATATTTATTAATTTTAAAATTAAAAAAGAATCAAAAAATTTAAAAATAGATTAATAAATATTTTAAATGAAAGAATCAAAACAAATAATTAAACATAAAAATTTAATAATAAATTATTAAATATATTTAAATTTATTAAAGAAAATATTTAAAAATATACATAAATTATAGTATAAATTCAATATCATATGGTTATAAATTATTAATATAATTTTGATCATTTTCTTTAAAACTTTCTTTAACATAATTTTTTATTATATTTATAAATGGTTCTATTATAAAATTAAACTTATAATGATATACAAAATAATTTTTATATTTAAAAAGATATATTAAAAATTTATTTGATATTTTAGTTTTAAATAAATATAATTTTATATCAAAATCATTATTTATTAATTCTTTTGGAACAATTAAAATTTCCATTTATTTATAATTTTTTTTATACCCCCAAGGTAATGTATCAATTTTATTTTCACAAATAAATCTTTTGTCATCTCTATTACTTAAAGCTAATTTATTTATTGTAATTGTATATAGTTCATGTTTAAAACTTCTAATACAAGTCATTTCTCTATATTGTTCTTGATCATCAAATAAACATTTCTTAAAATCATCCATATGTAATGTTTTATCAACAACACTTTTCTTAATTCCTTTACATTTTACAGGATTTTTATTATTAAATTCATAACTATATAATTTTGATCTTAAACCACAATATTCTTCTAATATTTCACCATTTAACTCATCTTTAAATTTACCAATTATTTTTTTATTCTTTTCACTATAGCATTCATGTTCTTTCTTATAATCACTTGTATCAAATTCATTAATATTTTCTTTAATAATTTTATATGGATCCTTTTTAAACTCTATAAAATAACTGTCTGTGTCCATATATAATAACCTTATATTTGGATCAAACTTCTTTAATTTTTCATAATAAAATTGATACATATGTAATTTTGATAAATCAAGTACTGAAAATCCTATATAGATTGGTTTATCAAACTTAACCTTTTCTTTTATCATATGTGAAGCAATACAGTCTTTATCAAATATACTAAATGTTTTAAAATTAGGTTTTTTTGCTTGTTTTAATGAAAACTTTTCGTCACCTAATTTAATATCACATCTATTTCTAACATTTTCCATAGTTTTTCCAAAAACACTATTATTCATCAATTTAAAAAAGTCTATTTCAAAATCTGATGTTGATTTGGATCTAAATTTGGTATTTAATTCAATATATTTTTTCATATAATCATCTTGATCAAATGCTATAACTCTATTAACTTTCTTTAATTTTAATCCTTTTTGTAGATAATATTTTAAGTTTCTTGAATGAATAACATAATCTTTTTTATCAAATAATGTTGTGCAAAGTTTATTATTATAATGTTCAGGTGCTAATGGTAAATCTTTATGATCATCATGTAATTCAATAGGATATTCTAAATCAACATCTAATATATATCCATATTCAGCATTTTTATCTAATTCTAATATTGTTTCTTCCCATTCATTTAATGTATATGTATTAGGATTCATCCATGTTATATCTTTATAAGGTAATTTTTGACTTAAAGCCCATCCATATAGATTATTTGCATCTATATATAACATATAATTTTCAGGTTTTGTTTTATCATAATTTTTTGTATATTTATTGTTTGCTTTACAATATCTAGTTATACATTGTGAAATACCACCTCTAATACTTTTTTCAATCATTAAATACATATTATAATCACTTATTAATTCTAGTTTAATTTTTGTTAATTTTAACATAGAATCCCAAGCTAATGATGGTGATGTTAGATAATGTGCTGGATCTAATTGATAATTTTTCAAACAAACAGATCTAAAATTTTCAAATATATCAGCTAATAATAATACATCCTGAATATTATACAAATCTGAATAATTACCTAATGTTTTTATTTTTAATTTATTCCAAACTTTTATATAATGTTTATAATCATCATCACTTATATTTTCATTAGTTAAACAACTATAAAATTGATCTTTTTCTAATATTTTATCATAGTTTAATTTTTCGACATTATCAATAAATTCATATGGAAATACACCTTTAGAAGTTAATATTTTTAAAGTTTCATTATCATATTCAATTTTATCATTTTCTTTTATAAATTTATTTATATGCTTAAATTCTTTAAGATTTTTAGCTAATTTTTCAATTGATGTAGCCATAAATCTAAATGTATCTACAAATGAGAATTTTATAAATTTTCTAGGTTTATCACCTTCAAATTCATAACCATAACCAGAATTTACTGAATAGTTTATATATTTTTCATCTGTATTAGCTAACAAATCAATTTTACCATATTTTTTAGCTAATTCTTTTATAAACAAATGTGTATCATAATTTGAACTATTATGACAGAATATAGGAATACTTTGAGGGAATTTTAGATTTAAATTACAATTTAAATGTGCAGCACCCCTAAATTTTCCTGTTAAATGGCAATGATCTCTTACTTTTATTCTTTTATCATCATCAAAACCACTATTTTCACAAATATGACAAATATTAGTTTTTTTATAATTAATTTCTTCTTCATTAGTTAAATTCATAGGCTTTTTATTTTTTGAATTATATTGTTTGGCTATATATTTTGAAATTTCATCTAAATATTCAAATAATTTATTTGGTACATTTATTAATTCTTCTTCATTTTTTGCTCTATAACAAATAGGTTTATACATTTTATTAGTTACTCTAGATACTAAATAGATTGTAAATCCATATGGTATATGTTTTTGAATTTTATTTGTATATGAGCAATTTGGATTATTTTTACAATTATCAATCTTTTCTAATATACTTTCAAAATCCATATAAATTACATATGGATGTTCAAACTTTTTGTAATAGTTTTTAAAACTTACTTTTTGACCAGGAAATGGCATTATAGGTCTACAAGGTTCTAATGATTTACATATTTCTAAATGATTATTCAAGTCTTTATTTTTGTAGAAATGAGTCAAACATCTTCTACAAATATATTTTTTTGTTTTATGTTTTGATAATTGAGAATATACCAATTTATTTAAATCTGTTATTAATATATAATGACAATTATTACCAATTTTATAATATAATAAATCAATTTCTAATTTTACATTATAATATTCAGATATTTGTAATGGCACTATTTTTTTATCTTCATCAATTCTATAAATATTTATTGACATTGATGGATAGTTATATTTAGAGTCAAACGATCTTTTTTCAAATAATTTAATATCTTTTAATGTTATTGGATAATCAAAACCTTTAAAAATATCATCATTTATATATTTTTGATATTGTTTAACTCTTTCAGCATGTTCATTTGGTTTATCAATAGCACATCTAATTGCATAAATAAAACAATATTCATCTTTATTTTTAAAATTTACACAACATTTTTATTCTTAATTTCATTTGGTAATTCTATATATGATCCAGCATTTAATGAATTATTTTTAGATAATTTTAGATTTAATTCAACACATCTTTTTAATGACCAACCAGAGCCTTTTGATGGTTGATTTAGTTGTTCTCTAACTATTAATTTCTTAAATTGATCATCAATAAAATCATCTATATTTAAAATATCTGAACTTTTTATGCAAAAATACATATTACTATTTTGAATTTCACCATTTATTAATTTTCTTTCATATTCACATTCTAAAGCCATTTGTCCTTTAATATTTTTAAATTTTTGTTTTTCTATCAATTTTTTTATTTCATTTCTTTGAGTTTCTAAATAATCATTAATATCTAAATCATCATTTGAATTTGTTAAAATATAATCTTGAAAATATCCTTTTAATGATGAAGCTTCTTGAATATTTATTATATTTTCTTTTGGAATTGGTCTATTTTTAAAATAATCATTTAATAATCCAATTAATTCTCTTCTAGTTTTATTAACAATTTTAATACTATTTTTAATTGCTAAATTTTGAATATATTTTAATGATCTATATTCTAAATTATTTGGATTTTCTTTAATTTTGTTTAATCTTTTAATTAGTTCATCTCTAGATAAATTTTCATAATTTCTGACAGATAATTTTTTTGCAATTTCATTTAATTTTTCTATATTAAATAATGAATAATTTGTAAGATCAAATGTTTCTTTAATATTTGTTAATTCATCTAAAGTTTTATTTTTATAATTATATATATTATTATTTTTACACCAATGTTTTAATTCAAATATTTTATTATCATATTTTTGTTTATTTAATAAATGTTTAGTTGAATTATAATGTCTATCATAATTTTTATATAATATATTTTTATTACAGTAAGGACAATTAATATTTTTATTTGTTCGTTCCATTTATTAGAAATAATTTTTACTTAGAAATAAAACTCTTAAAAATATGAGAAGTTTTTCCACTTTTTTCTAGGTAATTTATAGTTTAAATTGTATTTTTTCA
This sequence comes from Neoaliturus tenellus, assembly GCA_030545055.2. NCBI lineage: Eukaryota > Metazoa > Arthropoda > Insecta > Hemiptera > Cicadellidae > Neoaliturus > Neoaliturus tenellus. Next base: position 54,525,728 of record CM061533.1, on the reverse strand, counting down.
ATCAATAGTCAACTTTTTACAAGTTAATTTAAGTTTTCTAGAGTATTTTTTCAATAAAATCAATAGTCAACTTTTCACAAGTTAATTTAAATTTTCTAGAGTATTTTTTCAATAAAATTAATAGTTGTATTTTCATAAGTCAATTTAAGTTTTCTATAGTATTTTTTCAATAAAATTTAAACTTTTTTAAAACAAGTAAAATTATTATTTTTATCATATTTTTAAATTTTCTAGTTTTGTTATATTTTTGTCATGAATTTTAGTTTCTAAATGTCTTAAATAATTATTAGTCCATTTAATATTTCTTCCACATTCACAAAATTGTGGTTTTAAAAACATTTCTCTAATACATTGTATACAAATTGCATTTTTTCTATCTTTACTATAATGATAATTATTAAAATTTGAAATATCTTTAATTTCTTTACATTTGTGACATTGTTTTTCATTTAATTCAATAACTTTAATATTATCATATAATTTTTTATAATACAAATCCTTACATTCTTTACAATAATAATATAACCCATCTTTAGTATTTTTATCTTTATAAAATTTTGATATATCTTTATATAATTTACACCTTAAACATTTCTTTTCCATTTATATAAAATAAAATTTACAAATTGGTTTTTTTCAATTCATATTCATAAAAATTTCCAATAATATCTTCATTATTTTGATCTTTTATACTATATGTAACTGGATTTGTATTATTAATTTTAGAAATTATAAATATTTCTCTAGACCAATTATTTTTATATTTATTAGAAAATGTTGATTTTTTATTTCCAATTCTAACTCTATCATTTATTTTAAATTTTGATTTGGTTATTATTTTTGGTGGTTTATATTTAAAAACAGTATCTAATAAATCCTTTTCATTATTTTTATTTACTTCAATTGGTTTCATTTTAATTGTTGAATGATATGAGTTATTATATTCTTTAACAATTTTTGGTAAAATATTTATCCATCTATAATTTTTATTAATTTCAAATTGTATTTTCATTTTTTCATTTTGTGTTCTATTATACCTTTCTATTATACTTGATTTTTCTTCATTTTCTGTATGATACAATTTAATATCATATTTATTTAATATTTCTTTGAATTCTTTATTGATAAATTCTAATCCTTTATCTGTATGTAAAAGATTAGGTGATTTATGATTAATTTTAATTGCATCATTAATTATTTCTTCAAATGCTTTAGAAACTGTTTTTCCATCTTTTTTCTTTAATGGTTTTGACCAAACATATTTTGAGAAAGTATCTATCACATTTAACATGTATTTATAACCATCATTTTGTTTTTCATAATTTTTCATTATAATTAAATCTGCTGCCCATAAATCATCAATACCTAATGTAATTATTTTTCTTTTTAGAAATTTCTTTCTGATTGGAGCATGAATTTCATTTGCTTCAATTATTTGTTCATTTTTAGTTAATTCTTTTTTAATTATAGGTTTAACTTCTTTTTTTAAAATTTTACTTTTATTTGTTTTACAAATTAAACATTTAGTAGCTATTCTATATAATCCATTTTTCATTTCAACAATTTGTGGATTAATATTTTTAGTTTTTTTCTTACTCTTGTGACAATGAATTGGTTCATTCATTTATATATAAAAAATATTTTATACATAAATGAATTGATTCAATTCATTTATGTATGAAATATTTTTTAATAAATGGATATGTGTTATAGATGTCATAATCAAACTAATTTTACTATTATTGGAAATTGTGTAGGATGTAATATATGAAAAAGAATTATTTATGAAAAAAAGATTAAGAGAAAAAGTAATAAGAATAAACATCTTAAACATATTTTAAGAGAATTTAACCATTTTCAACCATATAAAACACACCAATTAATTAATGAATTATATATTTTATGTATTTCCAATCATTTTGAAATAACACCTAAGAATATAAAATTATTTTTAAAACAAAGGAATTATACAAATTGGATATTTTACTATCAATTTTTAAACAAAATATACAATATTAATTTTGAATTGAATCATGAAGATAAAGAAAAAATTACACTAGTTTTTAATAAATATTTATGTTTTAAGAAAAGTAATATATCATATAAAAAATTATTACCAATGATTTTTAAATATTTAAATATGGATTTTTGTATAAAACCTAATTATGATGATAACTTTTTAACATATCTATCACAAATGAATTTGTAATATTTTTTCCCTATATAAATGGATCTGTTAGAAGAAATTAATAATATTGGAGAATTAAGATTTAAAGAATATAAACCATTAAAAAGTTTAAATTTAAATGAAAAATATAAAATTGAAAAATTTGAAAGAATTAAAGATAAATATGGATATACAATTATTGTTGAATTAGAAAAATGTAAAATACATTTACCAAAAAGATTTACTAATATAATTGATGATGAAACTATTAAAGAATTAAATAAAAAAGATTTAAATTTAATTGTCACGGCTTTTAAGACTTTTGATAATAAAGAAACTGCTTTAGTTAAATTTGAATAATTATTTTAATATAATTGTATTGATAATAAATTTTAAATCATCTTGTAAAAAATTATAATTTTACTGGTTTTAAAAAACTTTTTATTCTGTAAACAATTTCATGTAAATTTATGCATATTTATTAAAAAATGCATTAAATTTGCATATTTTTTATGACAATTTGACAAAAGCTGAAAATTGGCCAAAAAATGGCAAAAATATTGCATAATTGTATTAAAAAACTGTGAAATTTGTTTGATTTTTGATTGTCTCCAAAAGTGTCCTAGGAACCCCATAGTACTATCTACTTATATATATATATATATATATATATATATATATGTGTGTGTGTGTGTGTGTGTGTGTGTGTGTGTGTGTGTGTGTGTGTGTGTGTCCCTAGGCACGATAACTCTCGTAAAAACGGTCCGATCGACACCAAATTTGGTAGAGATGTGTAATCCTACGTTTATTCGGATGAGTTCGTAAACCAGACATATCGACCAACCGGAAGGGGTAGTTTTGGGGGGTTTTGTACCCCAAAATTGGGTTTTTTTGCATTTTTTATATGTAAATTTTAAAAATTTTAAATTTTTATTTTGACCATTGGATTTAGCTCAAAAAAAACACACAATTTAGTATTTTGAAGCTTTGCTCTATCTCCATTGGTTACCGAGATATTACAAAGTCTAAAGACTACGTTGTCTTTTGGTGCTCCAATGTTAATCTTATGGAGAATACGGATGTTTTAATATTTCACTTATTAACCAGTATTTTTTTTATGAAACTTGGTATTCAGCTTCATTTGGTTGAGATTCATCCATTTATGGTAAAAAATTCTTGTTTTTTGTGCTTATCATCGCAGCAAACCTGCATACTCTTTTCCCATGTTAATCATATGGAGAATAGGAAAACTCCTTTAGCAATGGACAGATATTGATAAAACTTAGTACATGGCTTCATATGGTCGAAATAATTTTTTTTTATGATAAAAACCTACTTTTAGTGTTCCCCATGGCAGCATACCTGCATACTCTCCCTATATTTATCATAAGGAGAATAGCCATTTATTTCCCTATTTATGAGCATGTGATTTTATTTGGTTTACAGTTTTATGTGGTCAAAATTAATATTACTAATTTGGAAATTCGCTGAGTACGCAGGTCTGCTGCGACGGGGAGTATTTTTTTTTCATTGTTTTACTGCTTTCACAGTTTTTTGCTAAAGCCTTTTTTGCTGATCTAACTGTGTTTTATTTATTTATTATTTTTGCTACATTTTCTGTTTTAAGGTTTGGTTATGAAGTTTTCCAGGTTCACCTGGTGTGTTTCTTGCTAACAGGTATTTCTTCCACCTGAAAACAGGATCAGATTCGAGATCCCGAAACTTCGTGAATTTGTTTTTGCTATAACCAGTGATGGAAAATGTCCGCAATAATTTACTAAACAATAACATCAAAACTCACCATCACCAACAATGAACTTTAAAAAAATATTAACTATTGACTAATATACCCTGACGTGAATAGAATAACTCATTATGTAATGTACACGTATTGAAACCAATTCAAGGTTCTTCAGTAGTGGTGCACATAGAGAACAAGTGACATGAGAAAAGTAGTTCTAACACTCATCATAACCCTGTATAAATAGTTTTATATGTGAGTATTTTGTGTTTATTTTTCTATTTTATTATGGGTTTATTTTAATTATTTATCAAGATAAATTGTCTAACAAAAAATACTAAACCTATTTAGAATGACAAAAATAATATACAATTTATAAACATATACTTGATATGAGAGTTTTTCGAACGTTGTAGTATGATTAGAACCAGTTAGAACTTACCTTTCATACCTTTAAAAATTACGTCTATTGAAGATTTCGTTTGTTGTGATAACGTAATATTTGCAACATTGTGAGACACGTGTTTTTGTATCTCTGAAAAGCTAACTGAATGCTAAAAACAGATTGCTATACACGAACCGGTCAAAAGTTCTACATCAAACATATATACATTGGATGAGCAGTCTATTCACGATAGTGTACCTATATCCTAGTCAATGTTTATGTCAATTAATTAACACTTCATTATAAGATATTCGTATGCAGTGACAATACTTAACCATCTTTATAACTATAACCAAATTATCAATTGTTTTACTTTTGATCAGAAATTCCAATTACTGTAGGTATATATCAATATCTTTTTACGAAATTAGCTTAATCAATGAGTGTTAAGCGTTGCGATAAGTATAAAATTGCATCCGATGGCTGGAAAGGATATTATCTCGACATTACAATTTACAAAAACTAATCTAATTTATTAGTTGAAATGGTTTGAACATACTAGAAAATAATATGGCTCATCGCAGCTTGCGTTAAAAACGGAGAATTATGAAAGGCAATAACAAGAGTTATGACGCCACAACGACTCCAGCACTGGGGCCGGGCAGTTATTTAAACAGGAGCGATTCATTGCTACATGCAAATTGGTTCTGGAAGTTAATTTAATTTCTGAGTTAGAGTTGGTAAAATTACGCTTACTTTGGTATTGTCGTAGCCTAGCAATGATTTTAACTTCTTTTCACATTGATTTTTTCATGACAATTTCGCGGTTGATAGAATTTGAGTTCGAGTGCCGTAGAACTGACCAACTGACGAAGATTGTCATGAGGTTATATTGTAATAGGGAAAGTCTATTAAGGTTACTTACGAAATAAATTTCCTTGAAATATAAAAATATATAAGAAAAATATGTAATGGTCGTTTGATATAACATTTTCAAAAATCTACATTTCTTTTAAATTTTATTTTGGAAAACTCGTGACTAACCTTTATTGGTTTTAATTTTATATCTAATTCCACATTATTCCCTTTTCAAGTGAAAGAAGATGTACGCCTATGTTTGTGCTTTTATGTAGTCTATATATTTTTTTAATTCTATGACGCTGTCGATCCTACAGTGGTGGGCAAAAGACGAAGAAGAAGGTATAAGGTATGTCTGATGAGTTGAAAACTTGTCAGGTAGCCTTTTGCAGCTCTAGTCTCGTTTCCCATATGATCTTTGTCGATAAGGGCAACAGGTTAAACAAAGGCTGTCATGACTGTGATACGCCATAATTCAAAGGTAACCTATCACGATCTGAATCAAGAAAACGACTTATACAGTTCTGTCTAGGAATTCATATTTAATGCATGTTCTGGAGTAACTTTGAGTCGCGAGTGACCTTTGGGAGAGGCAGCAAGAATGAAGGCCCCTTACTACCAGCGTTAATCAAAGATCCGACCTTGGGTCGACTGTTCATTGCCTTTCCCCTGGTCGCCCACTTGATGTCTGCTACAGTACCGTACCCGTACCCATATACCAGCTATCTTCCTTGGCTAGCATGCATAGCAAACCTTAAAATATTTAAGTCAGTTGAAACATTTCTAGGAAACGTATACAAAAACGTATTCTTGGGACATAAGTTAAACAGAAATTTGTCAAATGTTTCTCAATACATTTCCTTGCAAATCATACAGGGTGTTGAACCATTGACTATGTACACTAACGTGAATAGACCTCTCATCCAATGCATTTACGAGTAGTTTGAGGCAAAAATTTGGAAGTTCGGCGGACGCCGCACCGGAGTCGCTGCGACGCTGCCATCGATGTTGTTATTATTCAGCTGAATTTACAGTGCTGCCAAAACATTTTACCAAAACATAAACATAACTTTCTGTTATAAAACGTTTCATCCTTGGTTTAGAAGAGTGGTAATACTGATTTATCTATCATATGTTACGTGTACTTTTATGGACGCAGCACGAGATCGCACCACCGTCAATATGCTTCACACACGCCTATGCTATGAGAAGTCTACCCACGTAGTGTACAAAGTCAATGGTTGAACTATATTCCAAAATCTTAGGTAATTCCTTAGATCAAATTTAAAAAGTTTTGTTACTTTATTTATAGTCATATCTAGCTTATTTTTTTATCTGTCTGTATGTGTGAAAACTGGATAAATACCATTGAACTTGAAAACGGCATTTGCCATTGATTTGATACTTGGTACACTAACTTCCTAAGAGCTAATTTACCACAAAATTTTAAGCTTCTAGATTAACCTGTTAGTAATATCAATTTCTAAACATTTTAAATAAGAGCAAATATTTTCACACCCAGTCACAGCTCGCTCCATATGCCAGGTAGCAACGAAGTGTGCGGTCGGCTTAGCAGTGGAAGTAGTACTCCCAATGATGCTTGGCAATATTTGACCGCCCATGACTATTTTCAGTTGAACTACTTTAACAATGAAAGTTGGTGTACCAAGGATCAAATCGATGTCATATTAACTTTAAAAACCAGCATCTAGATTTCATTGGAGATACGAAAACACGTAGTCTACAGGTGGACAGAGACCGAGCGAGACAAATGAACAAACAGACTAAACTTCGCGAGATAAGAATAGGCCTATATACCTATAATGAAAATTGTTTATGAAAGGTATCACTCACAGAGTTTCGGAAAACATTTATTTTCCGAACACCCTATGAACACGAATGAGTTAAATTAATTGATTATACAAATATATAAATGCCCTTATAGTTTGATAATACATAATAACAGTAGGTTTTATTTACTCTCGTCTTCAACTTGAGACGACCCACACGATTCATAGTCATATCAGGTCCATACTTCTGTAGAGATAGAACAAAACACGTGACATGAAGTCAAGTATCTGGGTTCTGTTCTGGTCTAGAATACTAATGAGTAAAAATGGATTCTTCAAAATACACCGGTCACCTGTCAGAAAACATACTCTCTTGCAAGTGAAACTAAATCTTTTACTTTGAATAGATGATAAAGTAAGTAGGCACTTTTTCTGTGCACCGCTTAAAAAAGTGGGGTGAACTATTTCTTTTAATACAATACAATGATCTGTAGCTTTGACAACGACCCCAGCTTCTTAAATTAATAGTTCTGAAGCCACCGTTGTAAAACTAAACAAACGTTGCATTAGCCTATATTTAATCTAAAATACATTGAAGAATGATTAGAAAGTTTCAATTCCCAAAACTAAGGCAGTGAAATATATAAAGCAGAATTATTAATATTTTGCTCGCTATCACACTCTACTTATCATTATATAATTGAAAGAGAGTTTTAATTAGTGATATAGCATAACACAACAGGGCAAATACCATAACAGCATCATGGTTTACGCTGGGGTATCCGAAGGCACAGAACTGGCGAGGCGATGAAAGATCGAGAACCAGTTGATATACAGACTCGAGTGGAGGGAACTGGTTATGCTGTGTTGTGACTGGAGTGAAGGGAACGGCGTCTGGCTGTAACAACTCTGGTTCTGGGGCATGTATATCTGTTACTTTTCTCAGAGTCTTCAAAGTTTAAGAACAAATTGAAACTGATATAGTAAAATAGGCCTACTTCGATAATACCTGACCACAATATATTTATACCTATAGTGACTTATTTATCTAATTTGGCTTCATTAAAAATATCCAGATTACAGTACATGCTTTCTTCAGCACAGAACAACAGCAAAGAGGAGAAACCCCTTCCTTCTGTTTAGCAACAGCTTAAGAAAACGTTTTCCAAACTTGCTGATTGTTCTTTGATTTCACCACCATGACAAGAATGAACGAGCAAAAAGTAGCGTTTTGTTGTAATATCAATTTAATTTAGCTATTTGACAAAGAAAGCCAGTAGGTATTGTAGTTTATTTCACAACTGATGAACGTCGAGTCGGCGCGGTTCCCGCGACTGGGCAGCAGCGCGTAAACTGTGGTTACACGCTCACTGAATATTGATTGAATTTCCTTTCGGCGGCATTCCGACGAAGAAACTGACTACACCATCTCGGCATTCGGGATGGTCGATTCTCATCACTCAATTCCTAGAGTTTTCTTGGCGGTGGATTGTGAATCTTCTCGTTGGTGTCAACCGTTTTAAAACAGTCAGTCATTTGAAATCGGACAGAACAAGAAATGTGTTCTTGCTCAATTTAAGTTACAATTAATAAATATAATTTTGTTTCACAGACATGAATTGCAAACAAGTACAGTATATAGAAAGTCTTCCAAAGAGTATTTAAAAGGTTGACTTATCCGTAACAAGTCCCCGAAGAATTTAAATTAATCAGGGAATACCTTTCTCTAGGGACAAATGTCACTTTCAATAGAAAATCTTCCTGAAATAACAAAAATATTCAGTTCCCGTGGATAGAGCCATTTCTGAGGTTCCATTGAAGATTCCGGGAAGATTCAAACGAAAACTCACCGAAGTTATTGGAAAGTATCCAGCAACCTGCCGGCAGCCAGTTGATCAGAAATCCTTGGAACCCGGTCCAAGGATTCCCCACGTCGGCCATCTGTTGTTCTGTTCTGGCAGCGCCACGCCGCCGCCGCGCCGCGGACGAGATCGATTCGTCCCAGACCGCTCAACGATGCCGAGGAAATATTGCTACCGAGGATCACTGGAAATATACCCGCCGATTCGTACGATCCAAACTGGTCCCAGTTAAACCGATAGAAAATTCAGCTCAGAGTGAGAAGAAAACGTTTTTGAGGTGAAATAAGTTATAAGTTAGACTACTTCTCAACTTCTGGGTATGTGTCCTCGAACATATGATAATTAGCATCAATTAACAGAGTGAGAGCTAGAAGCCAGGACTGTGGAGGAAATATAAACAAAGAAGGGTTGTTTCATTCCTTTGATGTTGGAAAATGCCGCTTTTGATTCTGGCCAGTGACGTAATCCATCCGATGTCCATAAGAGTAACATGCACCAGCTGTTTTATGCTATCAGGCTAGTGACGTTTTGGGTACTAGTACCAGGAGGACCGAGCGTTGCTCGGTGAAATATTAGTAAATTTAAATATCAGAATAAACTTTATTGACATTTAATATGCAGTACATAAACAGCTGTTACATTTCTTTTTGAAGTTCTGAATGTACTTCTTGTTGATATGTTGTTAATTCGTTGCCAACATGGCAACCCATAAGCCCAATGTTACAATTTTGTAATTTTAAACTTTAATTTTTAGCAAAATTAGATTTTCCCTGGGGGCGAGACCCATCTCAATCGTATTTTTAAGGTAAAACTAAGTTTATTCCAAAATTTGAAGGAAATCGTCGGAGCCGTTTTTGAGATAATTGTGCAAGCAAGCAAACAAGCAAACAAGCAAACATTGCTCGTATAAGAGTATAGGATTTTTACATCCTTCTACCCGCTAATGAAACAGCCTTTGTCTATTTTACATTACCTACAGCAGTTTTCCCCAGTCCTAGCTAGAAGCAGTCTTTGAAAGACCTTAAAACCTTGCTTCAATACAAAATGAATAGTCAACATTATTGTGTAGATGGGTTTAAAAAGAAAGTGATATATGTTTCAGTTGTGACTATCCTCCTTCAAAATTTGTAACAAAGACCAGGTTGTCATGTTTAGCTATGATTTGTGGAATTTCTAAGAGTTCTTATAAGACCTAGTTATAACGAGTCTTCATAAACTACATTGTGCGTGGATAGCTGCTTAATGAAGATGATCTAGTTTAGTTTCGTGCTTTTCATGACATGGAGTTGAGTAAATTGACTTTTTCCAAGATTTGACAAATAAATATAGTTATCTCATTTGTACCACCTTTGAATGGAGAAGTATGTGTTTAAATTACTTCATCCAAGCTATACCCTTGGCTTCTGGATTCTAAGTTGTTTACCATCAGCCGATTGTCCAATCCTTAGTACCAACAGCTACAGAAGGATACTGCTCCGATCCGGAAACAATTGTAGGCCCAATATGTGACCTGCTGCGATGTAATGCACACAAACCGGTTCGGCGGTTCCCGGCGGCCGGCGCGTTCCTCGTTATCCGGCATCCATCATAACTAACCCCCGCTAACGACGCGGCCCACTGCGGTACAATCGCCGATTCGGGGGCATCAATATCGGCCATGAAATGTGAAATTGGGCGGACGTATTTGTACTTTTGATGGCCACGGGCCGTGTTATACTGCGACCGGTCCCGGCGTTCAGACCACGTGTCTGCCATCAGGGGAACACGATTTTGATTCGAATACCACTTGGGGGAGCGCTCATATTAATGGTACTATGATTTACATTTACGGAGCTATAATTCGTACCGATCAAGGGTTTTTTGCCAATGTGTCAATGATAATTTGAAGAAAACTTTATCATCAAAAACAATTAACATACCTTATAGGAGACACAATTTCTTTCCAAGAGGCATAAAATTACAATGGTCAAAGAAAAGAATTTCATGATTAAAGATTATAAACTACTCAAAATAGATTTTATAGCTCTCATTATCTCTCACCCTTTTGTTGCTTGCATGGAGAAGGCCTACATTTGTGAAAACATTATGTAGCCTATGACAGCCTAAGCAACAGGGAGTTTAATTTTCCAGATTTGAGAGGAGATCTTCATCTTGCAACTTAGTACCCTAGATGGCTACTCGGTGGGTAGTCTATTGTGATCCCCGGTAGTTATGAGCCATGAGCCACTGTCACGGCAGCCGCCGCGCCGGCGGTCGGACAGGGATCGTGACTGACGGCGACGACAGCGGCCCAGCGGGGAGTCCAGGGGGGCTGCAGCCCGGGGGAGGGGGTGTAATCATCTTAATTATTTCTCACAGACTTCTGTGGTCGACTCCTGAGAATACCCGCAATCATCTTAATACGAGATGGTGTTCAAATTGTTACGCCAGCTTCAGTCGTGTCTTACGGTTATTTACGTATTCTTACCGTCGTAATAACTCTGCAATTACATTTGTTGGATATATGATATGGAAAGAAATTGTTATTTGAAACGAACTTGTTTTGGCTTTCTTATTGCCATTTGAATTAAAATAGATTTTCTTTGTTTGGGAATATTATAATGAGCTAATTAAAAGATTATTTAACTTGGAAACTCAAAACATCAAAACAATATTATATTTTTACTCATTAGTTTATACGAGTTGCATAAATTATTTAAGTTCTTCCAGCAATGCTAGTTGTACCAAAGACGAAGAAGGTATTCAAGAGTAAGGGGTGAGAAATGTTATTAAACTTATTTTGAATGATTTGTGAATACTTTTACATCGCTCCATAATAAGAGTATATCTTTTTAATTTTGCTCAAATGGCTTTTAATTGATTTCCAGTTGCACTTAGTTATTAAAAACAGTAAACAATTTTAGTTGTATATCACCAGTTAGTATAGTTGCACAACCAGATATATTTTTTATTGTCGGATTCCTGCTGAAAATCAAAGATATTTTGGATAACCAAATCTTGTGAAATATAAAAAACATTACTTTGATAAAATAACTTCTTAGAAACCCAGGATTTTGGCCAATGCCTGGACAGATCTTAAATAAAACGACTCTTGATTGTGAATTCCCGTGGTCGAGTGAATTTCCCGCGTAAAATCGATTACAAAACAGGTTCGTGTAGACGGCTTGATCGCACCTCCGTCATGTACGCCAAGGACGTGACCCTGCTCTGACCTCACGACACGGGGATTGCCCCCCCCCCCCCCCCCCCACCGCCAACGCCGCCCCCTCCGCGGTCGTGGGCGGCAAACCCAGCGCCGTGATTGCTCGGGATTACCGACCGTGAAAATACTTTCCTACGCATCCTGCGTTCGCTAACTACTCCACCTGGGATCGCGGGGAAACCTTTGTGCTACAGTCGGCTGATCATGGATTTGCAATGTATTTTAGAGTTGCAGTATATGAGAGAAAGGTTTACATAAAAAAATTTAATTTGTAACAAAAAGAGATTTGACTTATCTTAAGGGTATTGGCTTAAGGTATATTCATTTGTGTTCTTTTAAAAGCAGGATATTACTAACAGATTATTTGGGTCTGGTTTTTAATTTGGAAATAGTTAAGTGCAGTTCATCTGAAATGGAAACAAAATTACATAGTTAATGCGTTGTATGTTTTTTGTTCAATGGACTCATTCTACTCCTTTCAAACTATTTAAATGATTTTAGTGCCATTGAATAAAGCTCGGGGTGAAGTTGTTTCTAAACTAAATCCCAGGCAAATATCCATCCAAGGAAGTGTCCTACAAGCCCTTAAAGTTCTTTATATCCACACTTGATTAACACTGGTAGGTAAATTAATTTATTTTCAAGTTTAACAGCTACAAAGAGTTGGCTAAACGCCGTACAGCAGTGAGAGCATCTATCTGTTTGAACCATAGTGCTGATCTACGGAGGATAATTCATTTAAAAGAGCACCAATAGTAAAATGTGGGCTATTCGTAAGATGTTTATTTTGTTATTAATATCTTAACTAAATTGCTCGAATTTTAGAAACATGTACACTTGTATTGGTAAAAATAATACTGGTTTAAATTAAAAAAAAAGCTAGCAATAATATTGTTATTTTAATGATAAAAATACATTGTATGCTTCCAAATACATTAAAAAAAACAAGAATGTATTTTATTTTGTGATCAAAACATCAAGATGTACAAAACAAAACAAAAATTAGGTATTATTTGGTATTTTACACATTTTAAGGGAGTGCAGTAGAGCACCTTACTGCCCCAGCGTTGAAGTCTCCGCGTGGTTTAGGTTACAATTGGTTTGGATGTACGTTCTGACTGAGGAGACTACAATGACTTGTGTATGGTATCTGCATAGAGTCAAACAATGAGCTTAGGAACATTCTAAAATCATATTAAAAAATTGAGTTACTATTTTTGTACACGAACTTTATAAACGTTTTGAATTGTTGTTGGATGCTTAAATGATTGGATTGCAAATAATAAAATAACTGTTGTATATACTTAGTACATTTTTTATATGCATTATCATTTAAATAACTGAACCAAAGACAAAGTAACCTACAACGCTAGGTTTATTTCAGTGGGAATTTACAAAAAAATATTTACATACAAATAGGCCTACACACAGAAGACATGACTATTAACCCTCCAAGTGTACGTATATTAACCCTACGTATATTAGTCCTTAAGTGCTGACCATTTTTTAAGTTTCGCGCAAGCATTTAAGCAAATGTGCATAATAGTTATTAATGATATGAAAAGTATATCATATTGCATATAAATTTGTTCAGAAAAATGTCTACTATTAGAAAATATAATTCATTAGATCTTACTTACCATTTATTTTTTTCCAAATTTCTAGATATCAAGGGGTAGTTTTTTTTTGTTACCCTCGTCTTCAGGTTTTAAAAAGTTTAAAATAACAAATGTTTAAATTACAAAACTTATAGATCATAGATCAATGTGGACTAAAAATTATTGTAGGCTATATGAATTTTGATAATTGTGCCAGGGTTTTAGGTATCGACTATGTTGCTAATGGTGCAAGTATTTCGTGCATAATAATAATCATACATGGATGTCGGAGGAAGTTGTTTTATTAACAAGACATAACCTTAAGATCTAATCAAAACTATCTTAGTAAAAATTATTTTGAATTAATTAACGACATTTGTTCTAAAATATGACAGACAATGAAGAGCCGCAGCAAAAATACCTTTTTTTATATATATAAAAAAAAACATTCACAAATATTTTGTTAACATTTTCAGAGGGTAAAGAATAAGGAGTTGATAGCCTTGGTGTATCAATGACTCACACGCATAAGCGTTTTATTTGCCGTTGAAACTACCTTTATTTGTTCTCAAATCGGAATTTCAGTTCAAAACAAACAGGCCAATTCAACGCTTTTTGGGGGATTTAAATTTAATATTCCTACACTTATCTCAGATTAGCTACTCTAAACTCAGCAATTACTTCTATTTGGAGAGCCGTTATAACAACTCTAAAGTATTAATCAAGATGCTAAACTGCGGATTCTTTGGTTAAACTGGCATTATTAGTTGGCGGAGAAGATGTGTAATTTGGAGTTGTAATTGTAGTGTTGAGTGCGGGCCTGCCATCAGCGGTGTAGTTCCCCCTCCCGCCGCCAACTCGTCATCAGCGCTAGTGGGCCAGCAACAATCGATCATAAACCAGCGTTGGGAATTTCCGGGGAATTCCACGGAATCCGGGGAATGGGAGAGGTCTCCGGGTACAATTCCGGGGAATGGAGTAGTTCCGGGGAATTTCCGGGGAATGGTCCATATTTACGGTAAAATTCCGGGGATTGCGCCGGACAACAGGATTTGATTCATTAATCTTCAAAATGACATTCATATTACTCTTCCCAAGAATAGTTACATTTGACACTATGATAATATGGTTTATCGTATGGATGTCTATATAGTATGGTTATAAATTTTTATGGTTATGGTTTTAGTTAGAGGTCTGTAATAATAGACATCAACGAAGTAAAGTAATACTGTAAGTTACTTTGTTGCCCCTACTGTTAACTAGACGCAGGTTAATTTTTTGCACACTGTTGACTGGGGCCATTTTACTCATCACGATTCTCGCCGTTTTCTTGGTAATGGTAATTACCCGGACTTTACCCTCGTTTCCTTGGTTACCCCTTTTAGGTATTCTGATTGGTTAAAGCTTCTCAAAATCACAGATTATTTTAAAATCATATTGATTATTTGTTGTTTGTTTTTAAATCCACTTTATGATCAAGCTATTGAGATTAGTTACAATAAAGACGTGTCGTTTTGGTGTGTGGGTAAAATGGCAAATAACAGATAGAAAAATGTAAAAAAGACTGGTTACCAATGAAACTGCGGGAATTGTGGGGAAATGGCACCAATCAACCGGGGACAAACCTCACTATCTTTGTAGTTGGTTATCAACTGTAGTTTCATCTCGTTGATAGCTAGACCTATACCAAGACCAAGGCCAGTTGGCCTTGCCTATCTATACCCTTTCCCCCACGGTGATTTAGTGTTTTATTGGTTTGTGGGCTTAAAAATTTTTAATTGCATTATTGAATGATAATAATATAATTAATTGGAAAACGTTTTTTAGCTTTATTGTAGTGGCTAGCAGTGTAGTTACAGCGATTTGTAGTGCCGCTTTTACTTTATTAGGTCTCCAGTATGAGTAATGAAATGGTTAAAATACCGCAACGGAATTCCGGGGAATTCAATTTTAATTCAGGGGAATTCCGGGGAATCCGCTAGTGGATTCCGGGTAATTTGGTCTCGAGCTATTCCCAACACTGTCATAAACGTACTTAACCTGTGAAGACCGACGATTGTGTGAAATCACTACAGGTATGATTAGACTGACAATGATTGTTTTTACGATGGTTTGTATTCAGTTGTCTGATGCACGGGTTTACCAATTCTATAGTGGAAGAGAATGATACTGTACGGCTTTATGGTTTTGTTTACTTTTAATAAGTTAAAAAGCATAAAAATGTGTTAACTTATTCCTTATTATAATCGTGATTATACATAACTAGTGGCGTGTAGGGGCAAAGGCCCCTAAAAATCAAAATGGTGATGTCTCCAAAAATAAGATTCAATCTATCACCTCCTTGCAGTATTACTGATGTATTTTTCTCAAGCTGTAGTGTGAATTTACACGTTTGGGTTTTCTAATAAAATATTTACTAATCTTCATGAAATTTTTGGTGGTATTACAGTAATTTACCGATAATTTCCCTTGTATTAAAATATAGTAGTCTATTTTGTAGAAAAAAGAAAAATTATTGAACTATTATATACCGAACGCGGTAAGAATAGTTTTAACCTTAAACATGTTCATGATGAGTTTGTAACTCAAATAAATAAAATAGTTCAATACAACATAAGCCCATTAATACTGTACACTCACCCTGGACCTCTGGACCACTGTGCCCCCCATTCCCTCACTTCGCCGTGACCCCATGCCTCCCCATGATCCCGTTCACCTCTTCAAACCCGCGTTTCCTGTACCCACTATGCCCCTAGGGCCCGAGTACCCCCATTTCCCCGTAAGCCCTTACCCTCTCATGCCCCTGTGCCCCCCATCATCCCGTGCCCACATGCCCGCAGTTCTTCCCCGTGGCCACCGTGCCCTCTATGTTCCTTATTCCTCCCCAATACCCCCACCTATGCCCAACTACCCCCGTACCCTTCATGCTTTCGTGCCCTCATGCTCACCGTTCCTCCCTGTGCTATGTTGCCCATGCTTCCACAATTCCCCCTATGCCCTCCCCCCGTCGCCAGGGTGACCTACACTCCTCGTGCCCCTCGTCATATCCCCGAACCCCCTGTACTCACCATAGTCCCGTGCTCCCATTCCCACCGTCCCTTAAAGTACCTCCGTGCCCTCCTGTGCCCCCGTCGTTTCCTCTATTTCCCCATGTCTCCCCCGTGCCCCCATGCCCCTTTACTTTCCGTGCCACTGACATCCCTCGTACTTTGATTGTAGTCTATTTTGTCTGTTCGTTAATGAAGCAGGACACTGCTTGATATTGTTAGTTTTAATACACTATCATTTACATGAAAAACTCCCCATCTTTAAGGGTGGTTAACGGGCGTTTATGGTTTTTCTACGACCTACGTAAAGGAAAAAGCAGAGAATGGATAAAACCATAACTAAATATTCCTCACATGTAGGTTATCCAATGTTAGTAGTTTACATATAATGATTTAGTCGAAAATAAACAAACACTCAACAAAACGATTCAACTCTTCAACTAAATCAACTAAATATCTATATATATAATTCCGTAAGCGAATCGGTCCCCACGAAATATCTCGAGTTAGAAGAAAGATATAGTAATGTATAATGGCTCATTTTAAAGCTTGAGGGCCAAGGACGCAAGGAAAAATACCAGAATCGTCAAAAGTTACCTGGGCTTTGCCCCATTGGCCCTTGAAGTTCTAATGTTAATCTAATGGGAAGAAGATTTTTAGATCTGCACGTGTGATTAAGCAGATGATCCAGTGAATAATATTTTTATAAACTCAGCTGTTTATTGAGCAGATATTTTGAGTTAAGATAACCATACAATTATAACTTTTTAAAATTGGCAATACACTATAAAAAAGGAGAACACTAATATAGTCATCGACAAATTACGGATACCCAACAGATGTCATCTTCGTAACCCCATCTATATCTTTGAGGAATCAGAAGTAGAATGATTTTGTATATGCTTTAATGCCACGATTAAAAGTGGCTTAGACGTGGCATGATTGATATAATGGTTAAAATATATTGTCTTTAATCAGTGAATTTCGTTTCGTTATTACATTAATACTTTATATTATATTGGCTATATTTAGTAGTTATAGTTGAATCGTTTTATTGAGTGTTTGTTTATTTTCGACTGAATCATATTGTATAAACTACTAATATTGGAAAACTCCCGAAAGAGGAATATTTTGTTTTGGTTTTATCCATTCTCTACTTATTTTTTACGTTGGTCGTAGGGAAAACAATAAACGCCTGTTAATCCATAGAGACCGGGAGCTTTTCATGTAAATAATAGTGTGCGAAATGGACAACGCAATATATCAATCAATGTTCTACTTAATTGACCGAACAGAACAAAATTGACTACAATCATAGCATGAAGTCGTCGGTGGCACGGAGGGTAAGGGAGCATAGGGGCAAGGGGGAAATAGGAGGCACTGTGGGGGGGCACATTAGGTACAGAAAGGACGGCGGGGTTGGCGGTATGGGACCATGGGGAACACAGGAGGTTCGAGATATGGGATCATGGAGTTCACGAGGGGCACGAGGTAGGCATGGAGGACATAGAGGGCACGAGAAGGAACGGCGAGCATGAAGGCAGAGGAGCATGGAGGAAACAGGAGTGCGGGGGCATAGGCACTCTGGGGTGGCATGGGGGACATAGGGGGCCCGGGGAATGTGGTGGTGGGGGGTGTGGTGCACAAGGGGCACCAGGGGCGTCGGTGGCAAGAGGGTTAGATGAGCATCGGGTGGCATGGGGGTGCATGGGGGACATAGAGTGCATGAGGACCTCAGGGAAGAAGGGTGGGCATGTGGGCACAGAACACCATGGGTTCAGGGGTATACAGGGGGCACGAGAGGTGTCATTGGGACTGGGGGCTAGGGGGCATTGGGGCCAAAATGGAGGCATGGGTGACATAGTGGGCGCGGGGTGAAATGGTAAGCATGGAGGCACAGGCGTATGTGGCTTGGGGCACAAGGGCACTACAGATGTCAGTGGCACGAAAGCTGGTTGGGCATGGGAGGCACGGAAGAGGAATGAGGAACATACTTGAAATACTTGATGTCTTCATCTTTGACCGGTCAAAGCCGGATAGATTGCGTCAGTTATATACAACACTTATTTACAAAAACATAGACGGGAGTTATTTACAAAACATACTTTTGTTATTTACAAAAACATATAGGGCACGGGGCTAAGTTGAAGAACTGCGGGCATCATGGGAGAATGGGGGGCACAGGGACATGGGAGGGGGGCACAAGGTACGGGAGCATAGGGGTTATTCGAGCCCTAGGGGGTGTTTGAGGTACAGGAAACACTGGACCCGAGGGTTGAACGGGGACACGGGGAGGCATGGGGGACATGGCGAGTGTGGGGGAATGGAGGTCACAGGGGTCCAGAGTGAAGGAGTATACAGTATTAGAGGGCTAATGTTGGATTGAACTATTTTATTTACTTGAGTATTTAGACTTATTATGAACATGTTTAAGGTTACAACAATTTTACCGAGTCCGGTTGTATAATAGTGCAATAGCTTTTTCCCATTAAGTGGACGACTGTATTTTAATAAAGGGGAGATTATTGGTAAATTACTGATTTGATAACTCCAAAATGGTTCATCAAGATTAAGTAATATTTTATTAGAAAATCCAAATGTGTAATCAACTATACAACTTGAGAAGAAATAGAGTAATTGTGCAAGGAGGTGATGAATTGAAACTTATTTTTTTGAGACAACATCACCATTTTGATTGGTAGGGGCCTTTGCCCCTACAATCCCCTAGTAGTCCCTATATATATATATCCCTATATACAATCCCTATATATATAATTCCGTAAGCGAATCGGTCCCCACGAAATATCTCGAGTTAGAAGAAAGATAGGGTAACGTATGATGGCTCATTTTAAAGCTTTTGGGTCAAGGACGCAAGGAAAAATACCAGAATTATCAAAATTTACCTGGGCTTTGCCCCATTGGACCTTGAAGTTCCAATGTTAATCTAATGGGAAGAAGATTTTTAGATCTGCACTTGTAATTAAGCAGATGTCAAAGTAAATATTTTTTATCATAAACTCAGCTGTTTATTGAGCAGATATTTTGAGTTAAGATACCATACAATTATAACTCAAAAAATTGGCAATACACTATAAAAAAGGAGAACACTGATAGTCATGGGCAAATTACTGATTCACAACGGATGTCTTCTTTGTGACCCCATCTATGTCTTTAAGGAGACAGGAGTAGAATGATTTTGTATATGCTGATATACAACGATTAGAAGTGGATTAGACGTTTCATGATTGATATAATTGTTATATATATATATATATATATATATATATATATATATATATATATATATATATATATATATTGTCTGTAATCAGTGAATTTCGTTTAGTTATTACATTAATGCTTTATATATTGGCTATTTAGAGTAGGTAGTTAGAGTTGAATTGTTTTATTGAGTGTTTGTTTATTTTCGACCGAATCATATCTGCTTATTTCTTTACGTAGTTCGTAGGGAAAACAATTAAAGCCCGTTAATCCATAAAAACGGGGAGCTTTTCATGTAAATAATAGTGTGCGAAAACGAACAACACAGTGTATCAATCAATGTTATAATAATTATAACATTGATTGATTATTGATCGAATAGAGCAAAGTAGACTACAATCATAGCACAAGGACGTCGGTGGCACGGGGGGTAAGGGAGCATGGGGGCAAGGGGGAAATTGGGGGCACTGCGAAGGGCACAGGACGGTACGGGAAGGACGGCGGGGATGGCGATACGGGAACATGGGGAGCACAGGATGTTCGTGATATGGGAGCATAGAGGGCACGATTGGGGCATGGTGGACAAAGGGGTCATGGGGAGGAACGCATGAGGGCAGAGGAGCATGGAGGAAACGGAAGTGCGGGGGCTTAGGCACTCTGGGGTGGCATGGGCGACATAGGGGGCACGGGGGCATGTGGTGGCGGGGGGTGTGGGGGCACAAGGGGCACCAGGGGCGTCCTTGGTAAGAGGGTTAGATGGGTATGGGGTGGTACGCGAGAGGCATGAGGGACATAGAGGGCATCGGGACCACGGCGAAGAAGGGTGGGCATGTGGGCACAGAGCACCAAGGGTGCAGGTGTATGGAGGGGGGCACGAGGGGTGTAGGTGGCACTGGGAGTCAGGGGGCATTGGGGTCAAGATTGAGGCATGAGTGACATAGCGAGCACGGGGTGAAATGGTGAGCATGGAGGCACGCACATGTGTGGGCACAAGGAACACTAGAGATGTCAGTGGCACGAAAGCTGGTTGGGAATGGGGGGCACAGAAGAGGAATGAGGAACATAGAGACTACGGGGACCATGTTGAAGAACTGCGGGCATCATGGGAGAATGGGGAAAAAGGAACATGGGGGCACAAGGTCCGGGAGCATGGGGGTTACTCGGGCCCTAGGGGTGTTGGAGGTACAGGAAACACTGGACCCGAAAGTTGAACGGGGATTCGGGGAGGCGTGGGGGACACGGCGAGTGCAGGTGAATGGGTGGCCCAGGGGTCCAGGGTGAAGGAGTATACAGTATTAAAGGGCTAATGTTGGATTGAACTATTTTATTTACTTGAGTATTCAAACTTATTATAGACATGTTTAAGGTTAAAACTATTTTTACCGAGTCCGGTTGTATAATAGTGCAATAGCTTTTTTCCCCATAAAAAAGACTACTGTATTTTAATAAAGGAGAGATTATTGGTAAATTACTGATTTGATAACTCAAAAATGTTTCGTCAAGATTAGGTAATATTTTATTAGAAAATCCAAACGTTTAATCATACTACAACTTGAGACGAAATAGAGTAATTGTGCAAAGAGGTGATGAATTGAAACTTATTTTTTTGAGACAACATCACCATTTTGATTTTTAGGGGCATTTGCCCCTACAATCCCCTAGTCCAATTATAAAGCAGTAACGTAATGACTAAGCAACATTCACTGAGTAAAGACAATCAACCATTATATCAACCTTGATGCCTCGTCCAAACCAATTTCAATTTTTATTTTTTATGGTGAATATACCAATCATTCTACTCCTGTTTGCTTAATGACTTGGGGTCTCAAAGGTGAAATCTCCTGAAGATCCGTAATCCGTTCATGACTTATAGTTTTTTTCTTTTTTATAGTGCATTGCCAATTTTAAAAAGTATAACCATGCGGTTGTCTTAACTCAAAATTGCTCGCTCAATAACCAGCTGAGTTTATGATAAAACACTGGAACATCTGCTCAATCACACGTGTAGATCTAAAAATCTTCTTTTCATTTGATTAACATTGGAACTTCAAGGTCCATTGGGGCGACGTTCAGGTAACTTTCGGGAATTCTGGTATTTTTCCTTGCGTCCTTGGACCTCAAGCTTTAAAATGAGCCATCATACGTTAGCCTATCTTTTTTCTAACTCGATATATTTCGTGGGGACCGATTCGCTTACGGAATTATATACATAGATTTTAACTACACGTCTGCGAAATAACACTGACTGACTGACTCATCACGAAATCTCAGGAGCTATCGAACGGATTTACTTGAAACTTTGAACACGGGTTCGTCTTTCCTCTTAGGTGTTCGCTAAGAAACGGTTATAACAAATTCGCGACCCAACCACGGGAACCAATGAAACTGGTAAGATTTCTATATCCTCAGAATCACCGAACGGATGTATACAAAACTTATTTAAATATGGAACTACCGAGCGGATTTTTTGAATACTTTGTACGCTGGTTCATATTACATTTTATGTAATCGCTAGGAGACGGTTAAAAAACTTCGCAACCGAACCGCGGGATACTGCTACAATACACGAAATGGCTCGAGACTTTGATTTAACACAAGAACGAATTTTACGAAACTTTTTACACCGGTTCGTTTTAGAAATTTGGCATGGTAGTTCCACTTTGCTAATTTGAAGAAACAGTTTTTCAAATAGGCCTATAGTTTTTGAAGTCCTTTCGAGCTCTTCCCCACATGACTCTAAAATTACTCTAAGGCCTACGGGGTTGAAATTTGACATGGGCGTTCCTCTTTGCTCATAGGAATGCACTAAGAAACAGTTTTTGTAAATAGGATCTGAAGTCCTTTAGGGCTCCGCCCTACAGGACCTCATAATTACCATACATCCTATGAAAATACAGGTTCAAAATTTCTTTAATAGGTGCTCACTAAAAAAGGGGTTTACAGTTGAAGTTCTTTAGGGTTCTGCCATAAATGACTTCAAAATAATATAGGGCCTCTGATGTTGAAATTTGACATTGACGCTCCTCTTTGCTCATAGATGCTCACTGAGAAACGGTTTTACAAATATAGTTTTGAAAATACTTTATGGCACCACTCCACAACTATAGGACTTCTCCTGGGCCTGGGGGGGGGGGGAATTTGACATGGTCGTTCCTCTTTGCCCATGGGTGTTCACTAAGAAAAGGTTTTGCAAAATTCCTTCATTGCTCCGGGCTCCGCCCACTAACTACCTCATAATGTTTCAATTCTTAAGGAAAGAGGATTTTGTTTCACAAAATGAATTTTATTATTTATAAAATAAATTCAACCACTTGCGAAGCCGTGACGGACAACAGCTAGTACATTATAAACATTGAACATATGCAACGGCTTTCACAATATCATAATTATCATATAAATATGTTACAGGTGTTAAAATTCTACAATATGGAGGGTCGCCTATATTCTGATGGAAAACGGTGTATGGTGTTATTTCGTAGGTCAAGACAAATACACCATAGGATCACGAGTCTATGGTGCCTAGTTTCCTGTCTATCTGTATGCAAGTTTTTTTTCTTTTTTATTAATTTTTGTATCCATAATTCATAAAAGGGTTGGGTTACAATCTTTCACGCTTTGCACAAATGTTTGTTTTAGTATGATCTGTCTTTGCGCCAAACTTTATCCAAAAAGCATCAACCGTTTCAAAATGTCATTAATTAAAAATATTTGATGCAAAATTCCATGGAAACCATTATTACTACAAAAACTTGCATGAGCTATATTAGTAGCCTATTTTAGGGTCTATATAGATTCAACGATACACTATTTGTTAATTACTTATAATACATTGACCACCTGTCTTTGCACCTCCCAGGCATGCCCGATACTCACAACATGCCGCTACTATACAGACTAGACAGACAGTGGCAGCGGCGCGGCGGGCGGTTTTCTAACTTCCCCTTGCGTTTCTGTAAACTTTCCACTCCGCGTCCTCCGGAAAGTAACCCGAGATTTTTTATAATCAGATCACACGAGCGATTAGGTTTCGCTTTTTGTTGGAGTGCGTTTGACCTCACCGATCAAGACATCGGCTCCTCCTCGCGCTACAAGGCGAAAATTATTTGTAACAGCAGGTAACATTTGCAACTAATGGCTATTGTAGGGCTACTAGTATTTTAGTAGTATTTTCTTGTAAACTAAGAAACACAACAGTTTACGTCACACCAGGTTTCAGAAGTAGAGTTTTCCTAGCAAGTGATCGTGTTTTCATGATGAAGTATATCATGAAATTGTTCGAGGCTTATACAAAACAATTTAGACTGAGATGCAATTTTCCACCATATTATACGATTTGTTAAATTTTATTGCTTCCTCATAAAATCAGTATTCTACAAATAGTTAACCAATAAACAAAAATACGATATTTCTATATGTTAAGATCGACACTTCAAGGTTTTTAATTAAAATTTGTTTTCACTGTGCAAGGAAAGAACACAGAAAGGTAATAGCCAGGGGTAACGTCTTGTAAGTTTGGAAAAAGCTGGTAACACTGCCTAAATAGACTAACAGACTCTAAACCCCTTTACGAACTAGTACGTATCTTCTTATTTCTATAAGGGTTTCGTTTGTTACGTCCCTTTTTCTCGCGACCTACTGAAACCATTTTCAAGCTTAGGATATAGCGCGTGGACGAATCGTAATTAAAAAGGACATATTTATAAAGGTTTAATTAAAATAAAATGAAGTGCCAGTGGCGAAGAGAGGATTGAGTGTAGTGAGTCTGTGTCCAAACGGTGACAGAATGGTGCAGACAATGGGGACGTGTGAAGGAATGCGACCTCGAGGACACTGAGCTCTGGACGTCGCCGCCGCGCCGCGTCCTTCACACTCGTCTCCGTATAATATAAATGGTCGTTTCATTTGATGCTTGATGCAGTGATATGGCATCAGTTTCCATTCGTATTTCAAACTGACATTCAGTGAACAAGCCTGATGAAATTTAAAGCTTAAGTTATAAACAATATTCATTTATGTGAATCAAAATAATGTATTAAACAAAATTTTACACAATGATTTTTATATCCTGTTCTGTTAATATGTTGTTGTGTAAAATAGACATATTTTATTTATTTCGTGTCTTTATAGTAGTAGGAGTTAGTAAAAATATGTTTGTTTTTTGCAGACGAGCTTAAAACTGAATTTAGGCCCTACTTACTTATAAAAATCAAATTCTCTTCCGCTTCAATACCTATAAAATTTCGTTTAAAATTGAATGTATACGAAAAAGGAAATCTTTTCCGTATAAAATTATACACGGTATAGGCCTACCGTATAAAATTGAGACCTCTACTTCACTCAAGACAAAAGACTGTTAACTTATAGAGTGAAGATTTTTTTATTTTTCGGATAGACAATAAAATATCCTATGGATGTCGATTATCTGTTACCGACTATAAATATGAGACTTATTATATTGTTTGTATTTCTTATAAAAAATCCGCTGAACACATCTACATTTTACATAAGCATTTGTAGACCTTAAATTTGATGCTTTATGGGAAACTTAAGAGGGCGTTGGAGTGCCACCATGTTGGATTCATTTCCAATAAGAGCAATGCTAAACTTGTTCCCGGTATTTGTCATATAATTTCTTTATTTTTCATCCGATTGGTTCAGAATAAATAGCGTTTGAATCACAATTAAATTCCCCGTTCCTTTTGCAAGATCGATTCATTGTAAATAATTTATAAAATTCTGTAGAAAATGTTTTAAAAGTAGTAAAAAATTTGCTTTGTTATTTCAAGTTAGTAAAAAAAAAACACTAATTTTTATAAAAAATTCCTCTCGCAAACCAAATCCGCCTTGATGAACCCTTTATTTAGAGCTATAAACCATTATTTTCTGATTATAAATAAAAGAGTTATTTAACTCCCCCGTTAACATCCCGTTTAACATTGCTCTTATGGGGGAAAGGCGGAATTTGGATTGACTCCAACGCCCTCTTAAGGCTAATGTGTATTGAACAAGAGTATAGGAGTGGCAGAGTTACCACAGAACTCACCCGAAGAGACATCACATGTTCGCTGCGCTCAGCACGGTCCGTCTCCTCCTAAAGAAGTAATTGTATATTTAAACCTTATCTATCGTTCCTTATCCTGATAAATGGCCAACAATCCACCACGAGATGCAGGTGCGGCGTCAGGGGTGCCCAGTACATAAGCAGCGAGTACGGAGCGATCCACTTCTGTTTCTACCACGGCGCAGCGCCCGCCATATGCTTCCGCCATCGCACTTACACTTAACTTCCTCAATTTATGACTTCCGGTCGGAGGGAATGTTCTTCTGGATCGACTTGATAATTTCTTGCCTTGTAATTCCATTATGCGTGGGAACCTGCGGCGAGCGCAGTAGCGCAGACATCTTGATTAACATTGCTATGTCGAATGACTTCTCATTGGCGGCGAATCGGCAATGCTTTGATGAAGAGGCAGGGGTGGACGATAGAGTGCGTGCAAACTGAAGGTGCATTGAGTGTTTGATGGTTTTACAGGCCAAGTGTAATCAGGTTTTTGTTTTATGAGTTCGTTGTTCACGTAGCCATAATGTTATGTGGTTGCATCAAAATTGAGTGCAAGAACATCGTTATATTGGTAATCTAAGGTTACAAAAATTTTGATTAAACTTCTTAAACAGAAAATTTAATTTAAGGCAGCAAAATTGAAATATTATTAAAAAAATTTGTGTTATTAAACTTAAGAGTCTTCATCACCCCTGCAAAAAACGTCGAAAACATGTGTTCGTAGTCCCCTGTTTCGGACGACATTTTTGAACCGATTTTATTGACAGTGGTCTTAAACTGTTCAGAAAGAGTGCCCGCGTGTCTCTATTACCTCATAATAATAAAAAAAAGTACATTGAGGTACCTAAAAATACAGTTAAAAAAGGGAAAAATTACTTGATATTCAACAATTTTTTTAAGTAATTTTAAGAAACCATATCGATTTAACGAGGTACAAGAGACACGCAGGCACTCTTTCTGAACAGTTTAAGACCACTTTTAGTCAAATCGGTTAAAAAATGTCGTCCGAAACATGGGACTACGAACACATGTTTTGAGCAAAAACAGGGTCTGCGAATTTGCCCGTTCGAGGCGCTACTAGCCTTTTCGCAAACGTCGTCTTTCTCATTAACACAAGCACACACACACACACACACAAACATTATCGCATTATAAATCACTCAGTGATGTTGGGGGACACATTCCTCGTATTTATTTGAATACTTCTTTATCCATCTAAATTACTCGTACTATCATTAGGTGTATTTTTCATTTGGGAACGCTTGTTTTAATATTTTACGAAAAAGTTGCTTAACATTTGGAACACCAGTTTTGACTCTTACAGGTAGCATTGTAACTTTCATTTGAACTTTCTTTTATTTGTATTATGACTATGTTATTTGTATTTTTGACTATAATATGCCAATCGCACACATTGCCCCTATAGCCTACTTCCTTTTTACACCTAACAGCGTTTCGCTCCAGTGTGTCGTAAGACTTAAACATTTCTCTCGCACATTTGTGTTCGCAACAGATTGTACACTGAGATATGAGCGTTTACGGACAGGTCGGGAGGAGGTGTTGACAGGACCAGAGTGAGAATGAGTCTCGGTTGGCTTACCTCCAGAAGTGCGGCGCGTATCCCGGGCAGCTCTCAGTGCGCGTGGCCTGCCGTCCGCTCACGCTGCAACACAGGAAACACACTGTAGGGCTGCATGAACAAAGTTTGTTACAGTATATAATAAACCCAAAGAAGGGTTACATAAACCAACCTTTGTACAGGACAGACTATCCGAGATGTTTACTCAAGTTCTGTTTACAGAGAAATTATTTACTTCATGTAAATCATTTTCAGTAAATGTAATCATAAGCGGTTAAAACATAAGCTTATAAACCGTATTTATTAAATATAATCTTAAAGATACTAACTTATGCATTACCTATTTTATCTCCAGTTTTGTGTCCCAAGAAATGCTAAGCCAGCGACAATGGTGCGATCATAGTACTGTAGTTAATGCAACGACTGTTATGAAGGCCATCAAGAAACGTGAGGTATAATATATAATGTATGTTAGAATAACCCCAAAACACAAACCAAGCTAGTTTCTTTACAAACTTAAATTTGGTAAAGCATTTTTAAAATTAAGTATGTGTTGTTCCATGTCGTTTGATATAATCGTCATTCTCACATTAGATCACACTCTTTTGAGGATATACAAATAAAGAAACTAAAAGATGAATCGTAATTGAACAATCAGTTGTTTTGCGTAATTTATATTTTAACACTACTTTCGTAAAATTCAAAGCTCTCATTCGTCTAGAACCTGTATCGTAAGAGTAAGAGCAAAGAGTTCAATAATGTACCTATTTATGAAGCTACTTGTACAGCAG
The DNA here is from genome assembly GCA_030545055.2 of Neoaliturus tenellus. NCBI lineage: Eukaryota > Metazoa > Arthropoda > Insecta > Hemiptera > Cicadellidae > Neoaliturus > Neoaliturus tenellus. The sequence continues at coordinate 54,497,425 of CM061533.1, read as the reverse complement.
AGTACAGTTACTTACAGCAGGGTATTATTGGTGCTTATTGCAACGTCGTAGATAAATAAATTAAAAGAATAAGAGACGACTTATCACTCAATATCCGGGTGTTAGGTTGTCTGGACGGTATAAAGAGCCTGGTAATCGGCTTAGTGTGTTTTTGTGGCGGCCGCACCTCGCACCTGCTAGCGTCATCAGTCATCAGGCCCGCTGTACCAGACCTGCGTGTCATCGCCGCCGTGGATCCGGCACGCCTGAGATATTTGTTCTAATTTGACAGTTGTATGACAGTATCGTGTGGTTCAGGATTTGATTTTTTAAATACAAACAACGAGAACATTTTGCAATGAGCGAGTGTTAGAAGGAGCCACTCGTACGATGCGACTCAGGTGCGAATTGGAAAAGTCAACTTCAAATCTTAATATTGTTAAAAGGAACCGGATAAAGATTTAAATTTTGGGACCTGAACAGCAAAAGAGAGGCAGCTACGCTAGACATCTCTACATTCATCCAAGAGGCTGGGGACCCTGGCTGGCCAAAGCGAGGCAGCCACATGAGGCAAATTTACATTCATACAAGAGGTTGGGGGACCCTGGCTGGCCGAAGTGAAGCAGCCACACGAGACAAATCGACATCCATTTAAGAAGCTGGGGACCCTGGCTGGCCAAAGCGAGGCAGCCACATGAGGCAAATCTACATTCATCCAAGAGGTTGGGGACCCTGGCTGGCCGAAGTGAAGCAGCCACACGAGACAAATCGACATTCATTTAAGAAGCTGGGGACCCTGGCTGGCCGAAGTGAGGCAGCCACACGAGACACCTCTATACATTCATCCAAGAGGCTGGGGACCCTGGCTGGCCGAAGTGAGACAGCCACACGAAACACCTCTATACATTCATCCAAGAGGCTGGGGACCCTGGCTGGCCGAAGTGAGACAGCTACACGAGACACCTCTACATTCATCAAAGAGACTGGGGACTCTGGCTAGCCGAAGTGAGACAGCCACACGAGACCCTATACATTCATCCAAGAGGCTGGGGACCCTGGCTAGCCGAAGTGAGACAGCCACACGAGACACCTCTACATTCATCAAAGAGACTGGGGACCCTGGCTAGCCGAAGTGAGACAGCCACACGAGACACCTCTACATTCATCCAAGAGGCTGGGGACCCTGGCTGGCCGAAGTGAGACAGCCACACGAGACACCTCTACATTCATCCAAGAGGCTGGGGACCCTGGCTGGCCGAAGTGAGGCAGCCAAACGAAACATCTCTACATTCATCAAAAAGGCTGGGAGACCCTAGTTGGCCGAAGTGAGGCAGCCACACGAGACACCTCTACATTTATCCAAAGGATGGGACAACCTGGCTGGCCGAAGTGAGGTAGCTACACGAGACACCTCTACATTTATTCAAAGGATGGGAGAACCTGGCTGGCCGAAGTGAGGCAGCCACACGAGTCACCTCTACATCTATCCAAAGAATGGGAGAACCTGGCTGGCCGAAGTGAGGCAGTTACACGAGACACCTCTACATTTATCCAAGAGGCTAGGGACCCTGGCTGTCCGAAGTGAGGCAACCACACGAGAGACACCTCTACATTCATCAAAGAGACTGGGGACCGTGGCTGGTCGAAGTTAGGCAGGCACACGAGACACCTCTACATTTATCCAAGAGGATGGGGAACCTGGCTGGCCGAAGCGAGGCAGCCACACGAGACAAATCTACATCCATCCAAGAGGCTGGGGGACCCTAGCTGGCCGAAGTGAGGCAGCCACACGAGAGACACCTCTACATTTAACAAAGAGGCTGGGGACCGTGGCTGGCCGAAGTTAGGCAGCCACACGAGACACCTCTACATTTATCCAAGAGGATGGGGAACATGGCTGGCCGAAGCGAGGCAGCCACACGAGACAAATCTACATCCATCCAAGAGGCTGGGGGACCCTAGCTGGCCGAAGTGAGGCAGCCACACGAGAGACACCTCTACATCCATCCAAGAGGCTGGGGACCCTGGCTGTCCGAAGTGAGGCAGCCACACGAGAGACACCTCTACATTCATCAAAGAGGCTGGGGACCGTGGCTGGCCGAAGTTAGGCAGCCACACGAGACAAATCTACATCCATCCAAGACGATGTGGAACCTGGCTTGCCGAAGCGAGGCAGCCATACGAGACAATTCTACATCGATCCAAGAGGCTGGGGGACCCTAGCTGGCCGAAGTGAGACAGTCACACAAGACACTTCCTACATTCATACAAGAGGCTAGGGGACCCTGGATGGCCGAAGTGAGACAGCCACACAAGACACTTCCTACATTCATACAAGACGCTAGGGGACCCTGGCTGGCCGAAGAGAGGTGGCTACACGAGACACCTCTACATTCATCAAAAAGGCTGGGGACCGTGGCTGGCCGAAGTTAGGCAGCCACACGAGACACCTCTACATTTATCCAAGAGGCTGGGGACCCTGGCTGTCCGAAGTGAGGCAGCCACACGAGAGACACCTCTACATTCATCAAAGAGACTGGGGACCGTGGCTGGTCGAAGTTAGGCAGCCACACGAGACACCTCTACATTTATCCAAGAGGATGGGGAACCTGGCTGGCCGAAGCGAGGCAGCCACACGAGACAAATCTACATCCATCCAAGAGGCTGGGGGACCCTAGCTGGCCGAAGTGAGACAGCCACACAAGACACTTCCTACATTCATACAAGAGGCTAGGGGACCCTGGCTGGCCGAAGAGAGGCGGCTACACGAGACACCTCTTCATTCATTCAAGAGGCTGGGGACCCTGGCTGGCCAAACAAGGTAGCCACACGAGGCAAATCTACATTCATCCATGAGGCTGGGGACCCTGGCTGGCCGAAATGAGACAGCAACGTGAGAAAAACTACATTCATCCTAGAGGCTGGGGAACCTGGCTGGCCAAAGTGAGGCAGCCACACGAGACACCTCTACATTCATCAAAAAGGCTGGGGACCCTGCCTGGCCGAAGTGAGGCAGCCACATGAGGCAAATATACATTCATCCAAGAGGTTGGGGACCCTGACTGGCCGAACAAGGCAGTCACACGAGACAAATTTACATCCATCCAAGAGGCTGGGGACCCTGGCTGGCCGAAGTGGAGCAGCCACACGAGACACCTCTACATTCATCAAAAATTCTAAAGACACTGGCTGGCCGAAGTGAAGCAGCCAAACGAGACAAATCTACATTCATCCAAGAGGCTGGGGATCCTGTCTGGCCGAAGTGAGGCAGCCACACGAGACAAGTCTACACTCATCCAAGAGGCTGGGGACCTTGTCTGGCCGAAGTGAAGCAGCCACACGAGACAAATCGACATCCATTTAAGAAGCTGGGGACCCTGGCTGGCCAAAGCGAGGCAGCCACATGAGGCAAATCTACATTCATCAAGAGGTTGGGGGACCCTGGCTGGCCGAAGTGAAGCATCCACACGAGACAAATCGACATCCATTTAAGAAGCTGGGGACCCTGGCTGGCCAAAGCGAGGCAGCCACATGAGGCAAATCTACATTCATCCAAGAGGTTGGGGACCCTGGCTGGCCGAAGTGAGGCAGCCACACGAGACACCTCTACATTCATCCTAGAGGCTTTGGACCCCTTTTCGACTTGGCCTGTCAGTAACGTGGGACGACCATCCCTTGCCTCCACTAAGGCAGGACTGCGGAGAACATTTTAAAGAAAAGAAGGGATGTTTCATTCCTTGGTGTTGGAAAGTGCCGCTTTTGAGTCAAGCCAGTGACGTAATCTATCTGATGTACGTAAGAACAACATGCACCAGCTGATCATGCTAGTGACGTTTTGGGTACTAATTTTTACATCGTTTTACCCTCTAATGAAACAGCCCTTGTCTATTATATTACACAGAAGTTTCCCCAGTCCTGCACTAACGTGTAAATCAATAACAACTCGACCTGTCAGCAGCTGATTTACGGTCGGTAATAAAGAAGCGAAGCCATTAAAATCTGCAAATGTTTCCGATAAGCGCCGATGTTGCTACTAACTTTAAACGGGCTTACGAAACTGCCAAAATTACAATACTCAACTAGCAACGTTGTACTCATTGATCAGAAGAAATAAGACCTTACATTTTATGCGTAGATTTAGTGCAGGATTAGATCATTATTTATTTAGTACTGTGTTTAATTCTATGAGGTAACTATGATTTTCGTGCTGTTCAAGGTTTAGAGATTTTTCAGTTGCCACATGAGAACAGGAGTTGGGTTCTAAGTATTCAATTTACCGTCTGTTGTCTTATTCTTTCCCCTTTCTTTCCTTTAGTGCCCCCTCCCGGGGACTTGTCCATTAGAGGCAGGCGTGCTTAGCGGTTCGGCCGAGTCTCCTTATCCACCACATATCAACGAGATCATAATATTCGACTTGTAAAAATGTGATGTTAAAGTCTATAGACAAAAAAACGAACATCCATAAAATTGCAGAACACGGAAGACCCGAGGCACAATGGACGCTGACAGTAACGGCTGCGGAGCTCCGGTCGTTACCGCGGCTGACCCCTCGCTGGACCGAATGAATCATCCTCGGTGGCGACCTGATGTATCCGTCGGCTGACGGTCTACCGGCATCGCGTTAACCTGGCGAAGATGTAAACAGTCCCCTCAAAGGAACCTTAGAGGAACTCAGATATTACGACACACTTAGTATTTGTTTCATAACTAAAACGTGGAAAACGTTAGAAACATGCAATCTTTAAAGGATCTACATGCAGATCCTGGTACAGCGCTCTAGAGCTTATATAGCATGGTGATGGTATATAAAAAAAACGGCTCTACATTTACTGAATTAAAATGGTTTGAAAAGCGATGCTGCACGCTTTTGAAGTACTGTACATTACCTTTGGACAGAGGATATAAGATTTCTTGTAGAACACGAAGACTTATGATCTACAGTGTTGAACGGTCTGTAAGAGGATACGAAGGATAAATTGTAGGTGCACGTTAGGTAAAAAGGATGGTTACCTTCTCACGATATTCAGATGGTTCATTGAGCATCTTATTTTCCCGTCTTCATTTACTGAATGATTTTATGGTAAGCGTATAGTTCTTGTAACTAAGCAAACTTTGAATTGAGGACACTATTAGCATGTACACTAAAGTGAATAGACTTCTCATCAAATGCTTTTTCTTTGATGCCAAAATTTGGAAAGTTCGTGTACGCAGCGCCAGATTCGCTGCAATCGATGCTGTTATTATTCAGCTGGATTTAGTCAAAGCTATTAGTAAGAGTTTGTATTGAGCTGAAAACTCATGTCAAATTGAAAAAGGGAAGGAAGTCAGTAAATATATTACTTTTACTAAATAACGGCATTGTTACTGTCCATTTGAAGTCTAAAGTTACTGACTGCTCCCTCAGGGGCAGTGGGCTTTCCACTGTACGGGTGTTTCTTGGCGACCCCGGGGTACCTGAGCCAAGCTGTGAGACCCTCCTCACAGTTCTTCCCGAGCTAGGGCCTTTCTTCTCATCTTTCAGGTCTTAGCTCACCGTCTTTATTCTTTCCTGAGCTAACCTTGCTCACCTTCTTGTTTTCGACCCCGAATCAAGGGTGTCTTTCCACCTTCTTTCGACCGGCGCACGCTGGGGGGTCCTGGGAGTGTCCCTGTTGTGTTGCAGGGACTGATGTGTGCCTCGCACTGCCGATGGTCTCCTCCAGTGTGTCGTCAGAAGCCAGCCGCTTCGGACCTTAGTCAGGAAGTGCGGCATGGATGCAGAGATCGGACTCTGCATTGCCACGGTGCGACCCCCAGCACGTCCGGCACATTTTGTGTATCGGTGCTGGGCAAACGGAGGTTTCGGGCCCCAGAGTCCTGGGGTAGGGGTGTCTTATCTCCTACGGGGGGTAGACCTCCGAGGGTGTACCCGCTCCCGGCCAATGAAGGGCCGCCTCTTGCCGCACGATGCGCTGGTGAAACAAAAGTATGGATTTTCAAAACCAAAACACGAAATTAAAGGAGAATGAGCAGGCCGCCTTTAAGCGCAGCTCAAAACTGCAGAGGTCTCCGACCTCGAAGACTGGGACGCCGACGGGGGGAATTAAAGCCTCCCCTCCGCCGATCCCGTTCAAGGCTGCTGGTGTCGCCGGATCGTCGGCCGTAACCGGAAAGGAGAAGGATGAGGTTAAGCTGGGTATGGGGGTGACTGAGCCGGTAACACCTCTAGCCGGGATGCAAGGAATTCCTCCCAGGAAGAGTCCTCTTCGTCCGGCATTCGAGATGCAAATGCTTCGGCAGCAGCAGGACGATGCCAACGAGGAGGAAGACTCATGTCTGAAGAAAATGAACGATCTTTTGAAGGAGATGGCCAAGGCTCTCCTTATTCAGAAGAACGTCAACAAGGCGATTAAGGACGGAATTCCAAAACTCGAGGATTTCCTTGGCGAAATCGAGGAATGCCGGAAGATCAGGCTGAAGGCAGTGAAGCAGGAGCGCGACGTTATGAACCGAGTTATGTCTGCTTCGCCTCAAGCTCATCTGGCTGAGTCCCAGACTCAAGCCAGAAAGCGAAAGAAGAGGCAGAGCGGTTCTTCGCCGGAAAGCCCTGAGCTTGTTGAGGTGGACTCAGTGCCGAGACCGGTTTTTGTCACTGCGGCATCGCAGACATCTCCTGTCCAGGCTACTCAATCCGCCCCGGGCGCTGTCGCGATTCCAGCGGCTACTCCTGCAGAGGTTCCTGCTCCGGCGGCTAATCCTGTCTTGGCAGCAAACTCTGCCTCAACACCTTTGGGGGGCTGGAAGACGCGCCTGTCTAAGAAAGAAAGGAGGAGGCAGAAGCAAGTGGAGGCAGCTTCGAAAAGTGCGTCGAGGGTGGAGCGGACGCAAGTCTCAAACCCGGTGGGGGAGGCCTCTGGCAAGTCTGTCAGAAAGCCTAAACAACCCAGGCCTAAGAAGCCCAGGACGGAGGCAATCTTGATCAAGCCCTTAGGGGGGCGATCTTTTGCTGATGTTCTGGGTCAGATTAGATCGCAGGCCAAACCGGAAGAGACCGACACCGTTATCAAGTCTATTCGGCGAACCCAGAACGGGGATGTCCTCCTCGAACTGGGGAAGTCGAGTGACAAGATCGGTTTTGCCGCTTCCCTCAAGACTGCACTTGGGGACAAAGGCTCCATCAAGGCCCTAGAACCGAAATGTTCGGTCGAGATTCGGGACCTTGATGCCCTCTCCACCGAAGATGAGGTGACCCGTGCGATCCAGGTGGCACTCCCGGAGATACCGGCTGATGGAGTGAGGGTATGGCTGACAAAGCCTAACCGAAGTCAACTCAGGATGGCTGTTGCTGAGATGGGCGAAAAGCACGCCAATAAGCTGCTTAGCCTTCAGCACCTCAGAGTCGGTTGGGTCAGTTGCAGGCTCAAACGGAGGGTGGTAGTTTCGAGATGCTTCCGCTGTCTCGGTTTCGGCCACTCCTCCCGAAACTGTAACGGGCCCGACAGGAGTGCCAACTGCTTCCAGTGTGGAGGCCAGGGCCACAAACGCAAGGAATGTTCCTCGAGCCCATCCTGCTTCCTCTGCAAGGATTCAGGCTCCAGTGCCCTCGGTCACTTACCCGGGTCTGGTCAGTGCGGTGCCTTCAGAGCCGCACTTGAACAGGCAAAAGGCAGCGGCCGGTAATTCGCATCCTCCAGGCCAATCTTCATAGATCCTGGGGAGCTGATAACCTTCTAGATCAGCTCGCCCGAGAACTTGGTGCTGACGCGCTCCTTATCAGCGAACAGTATCGGGACAGAGACCCAAACATTTGGATCTCCGACAGCCTCGGTACTGCTGCATTTTGGGCGCGTAATACACAGGATGTCTTGGTGCGGAGTCACGGGCGCGGCCGAGGATTCGTCTGGGTTCGGTGTAGGGACGTGACTATCTTCAGTTGCTACCTCACACCCAACGAGGCCGTCCAGGACTTTCGCGACAAGATAGATAGCCTAGAGGAGTGCGTTCTCGGCACCACCGGGCATGTCGTCGTTGGTGGCGATTTCAACGCCAGGGCCGTCGAGTGGGGAATGCCCTCTACCAGCTCCCGGGGGAAATACATCCTGGATTTCATCGCCAGGGCCGGTCTTGTCGTCCTCAACCAGGGCGACACACCTACTTTTCGGCGCCCCGGGCAGAGAGGCACGATCCCTGACGTCACCTTTGCGTCTGAGTCGCTCCTTCCGAGGATCTCTGGCTGGAGGGTTGTCGAGGACTACACGGGTAGCGACCACCAATACATCGTGTTTGACCTGCATGATCAGGCAAATCGTCGAGTTTCCGCATCTCGGGAAGGGCCACGCCGGTGGAACACCAACAAACTGGACGTGGTCAAGTTAACCGAAGTCATCTCTCGGGGAGCGCAGGGGAATCCTGGTGAGGCTGGAGCCGAGGCACTAGTAACATCCACGATGGAACTTATCGTCTCGGCCTGCGACCAGTCTATGCCGCGAAGGAAACCCCGACGCGACAAACAACCCGTTTACTGGTGGACTGAAGAGATTGCGGAACTCAGGAGAACATGTTTAAGAACTAGACGAGCCGCCACTAGAGCGAGAATTCCCGCAGACAGAGTTCGTAAGTCGGAGGCCTATAAAGCTGCGAGAAAATCTCTCCGCCAGGCGATCAACAGGAGCAAGGCGAATAGCTGGAGGAGACTTCGTGACGACGTTGATTCCGACCCGTGGGGCCTGGGTTACAAACTTGTAACACAGAAACTCGGCGCCCGCTCTCCACCTTCCATCATGGAGGGCGCCACCATGGGGAGGATCGTCGCTGCGTTGTTTCCTGAACATCCACAGCGACCGCCGGTTGACTTCGGACGGGTAGAGGACGTTCCACTTTTCACTTTCGAGGAGCTGGAAACCTCCGTTCTCTCCCTGAAGAGCAACAAGGCTCCTGGCCCGGATGGGATTCCCAGTGAGGCTTTAAAGAAAGTATTTTTAATCAACGCTGACTTGTTGTTGAGAATGTACAATGCCTGTTTGGTAGAAGGGGTGTTTCCGGCTCCCTGGAAAACAGCCAGGCTTGTACTGATCAGCAAGGGCAAAGGTGATCCCGAGCTGCCGTCGTCCCACAGGCCTCTCTGCATGTTGGACACGGCTGGGAAGCTGTTCGAGAAGCTGATCCGTTCCCGCCTGACTTCTGCCGTGGAAGCTGCCGGGGACTTATGCCCCCGTCAGTACGGCTTCAGAAAGGGACGGTCAACGATCGACGCTGTCACCGAAGTTCAGAGAGCTGTGGAGAGAGCCGAGAGCCACAACCATTTCTCCCGCCGAGTAGTGCTTCTTGTTACGCTTGATGTCAAGAATGCCTTCAACTCGGCGAGGTGGGTCGATATGTTGGATGCGCTTCGCAACACCTTTCGTATTCCTGCATATCTGTTGCGGCTCGTCGAGGATTATCTACGCTCTCGAAGCCTGATTTATGACACGAGGGACGGAACGCGGACGATGGAAGTCACTTCTGGTGCCGCACAAGGTTCAATACTCGGCCCGGATCTCTGGAACGTTGCCTATGACAGCCTCCTGAGGTCCGAGATGCCTGAGGAAACCACTTTGGTTGGGTACGCCGATGACGTCGCAGCTCTCATTGCTGCACGCAACGTTGAGCTGGCCCAACTGAAGTTGAACCGAGTTATGCGGGTGGTCAACAACTGGATGTCCGATCACGGTCTCTCACTTGCTCTCAGTAAGACGGAGATCGTGATTCTTACGAAGAAGAGGATCGACACCATCGTCCCGTTTCGAGTGGGAAGGGAGGTGGTCACATCAACTCGTGCCGCCAAATACCTCGGGGTTATGGTGGACACCAAGTTAAGCTGGAGGGATCAGATCTTCCGTACAGCGGACAAGGCCGCTAAGGTAGTGACTTACCTTAGTAGGCTGATGGCCAATGTCGGGGGTCCCCGATCCAGCAGAAGACGTCTGTTGATGTCCGCGGTCCAGTCCGTGCTTCTTTACGGGGCAGAGGTGTGGGCAGGCGCTCTAGATAAGGAGTGCTACAGGTTGCGACTCGCCCGGGTTCAGCGTCAAGCTGCGCTCCGGGTGTGTTCCGCCTACCGGACAGTGTCCGAGCCTGCCGTCCTGGTGGTCGCCGGAGTCATCCCTGTCAAGCTCTTGGCAGGGGAGAGGAAAGCGATTTATCAGAGACAAGGCGAGATCGGCAAGGACACGGCAAGAACAGAAGAGCGCTCCCGAACCTACCAGCAGTGGCAACACAGCTGGGAGCACGACACCCGAGGACGATGGACTGCGCGACTTATCAAGCAGGTCCAACCATGGGTGGAACGGCGGCATGGGGAGGTGGACTACTACCTGACCCAATTTTTGACAGGTCACGGCTATTTTCGGTCGTACCTGAACCGTATGGGAAAGACCGGTTCACCGGACTGCATTTATTGCCCGGGTGTTCCCGACGATGCGGAACACACATTCTTCCGCTGTCCCCGTTGGGAAGGGCCCCGCCTGGAGGCCACACAAATCTTTGGTGCATTTTCGGTGGACTCGGTCTGCCAAAAGATTTTGGAGGATGAGGGCAACTGGGATTGTTTGTCACAGTTCGTCCGGGGCATCCTCCTGGAAAAGAAAACCGATCTGGACCGTGAAGTGGCCCAGATCCCTTGATCGAGCGGCTGGATAAGGAGCGAGCCCCACGGGCGTAAGCCAAATTTAGGCCTAGCCTGACGTAATGTGACAAACAATTCCAGGTTAGATTCCTAAAGAGTAGAGGAGGTTTTTTAGTGGGTAAACTCGTTTTTAGGGGAGCCCCACACTACAGGCTGGCCACCTGTGTGCGTAATGCATTTTTCCGCCTCTCCCTCAAAAAAAAAAAAAAAAAAAAAAAAAAAAAAGTTACTGACTGCAGTTTGTACTTAAGTTATTAATATTACAACTGAGTCTTCAAAAACATTGATGTGTAAGGCTATTTATATTTTCAAGTACCTTCACATAATGTAAAACATATGTGCCAGCATCGATAAGGTCGAGTCCGGGCAGCTGTGAGTGTACGTGCGTCAGTCAAGAGTCCACTAATCCCTCATGTTACTTGACTAAGCCAAAATAATTCATACCCAATCAAAGCACTCAGACTCGTAGGTTTTCCACTTTAGCTAGAAGTCAGTCCTGTTTACAGCGCCTGGGACGGCGAGGAGAATCGCTCCAGACATCCGCTGTCAAAGTCTCCCATTGTCGGCCGCCTATAAATCAGTCCCCAGGACACTCGCCGCAGATATATATACTGCTGTCGCCGCGGAAGGCAACCGAGAACCAGTTACGCTGGCTTGCAGTTTCCCGCCAAAATGTGGAACGTTCGACTAACGGGGAAGGTTTTTTTCCGCGGGCGCGCAGCTGTGCACATTTGGATCCGGTGACCGGTGATATTCATTACAGGGCAAGCCGTTTATGATCCATATAGTTGGATTGTGTTGTGATATTATAATAAAAAAAAAATCAAAACATCGATTTTATATTTATTTTACCTTTTCTTTATTAGTTTCTCAGCATTTCAGCATAATTGAAACATTTTGTTAAAAAATAATCTTTCTAGGAAACAGTGTTGTAGAAAAAGATTCACATCTGACCCTCTCTGAAGAGCATATTCACATGTATTAATTACACTTCTAAATAATACAAATATTCTTCTAGCTTTTAAAGACTAAAAAAGTTATTCAAGTAAAGTGGCCCGTGAAATAATATGGTGAGTCCCGTTATCACGGAATTGAGCTAGATAGCGCGAATCACGAAAATTATTAAAAAAAATTAAACCACGTCTTCGCTCTCTGTCCATATTCACTCTAAACATATTCACAGAGTTTTCGTAAATTGTTTATTTAAATACTGCACCCGTTGATTGTGAATAAGTTGTAGTCTATACTGTTTATACCGGGTGTTCATAAAGTCTTGCCCTGATTTGATAGCTTTGCTGTACAGAAACCATTAGAGCCACACGCAACTTACATTGCTTCTTTTGAAGAGAATTTAATCTAGTTTTTTTTATTATCAAGTTTGTAATACCTTTTTTCAGCTGTTTAACAACAATGCAGTTTTCTTTAAATTCTGTACAAAAGCACATCAGAAATGGTTAGCATCCAGAAGAGGTAACAGTGTGTCCTATGGTTCTATGAAATCCAGTCCCCCTTTACCGGTACTGTCCAAAGACTTTTTGTGCGAACATTTAGAACACCTGCACCTGATGTAAAAAGTATCGAGAGGTGGTATCCATATTTTTCTGACAGGGGCAGTGTGTGTGACAAGAAACGAACTTGATGCCCGCGCATCACTGAAGTCACGGTGGATTGGGCGTGATTGCCTGACTAAATTGCCTCCTCGGTCACCAGACTTTACTCATCTCTGGACTTTTTTATGTGGGGGTTTGTCAAAGACGTAGTGTGTTCTACCCCAGTTCTTGATTTAGAGTCACTAAGAGAGAGAATAAGAAATGAAGTTCATAGTCTGATACTCATTAAATGTTAACCAAAATATGGGAAAAAAGAAAAAGTCGCCTAGAATATTTACAGGCAGCCCAAGGCGACACATAGAATTTTATTGAGTTTGAATATATGTAAATAAAACTTAAGAAGTCACTTGTTAAAACTGTAAATAAAACATTATTCTACCATCATTTGTTTTCATGCTATTCGATTTCTTTATCAGGGCAAGACTTTATGAACACCCGGTATAATTTACAGGCATGTGCTGCAGTAACACAGCAGTCATCAATGGGAGGTAAAACTTATATAACACCATTGTTATTGGTTTCACAAATTAGATTTCAATCAGTATCAGGCGTTTTCCAATAAGAAATTATCCTATAGGCTACTGCTTTTTTAAAGAAAACATTACTAAATAAGATTATTTATTAGTTATTAGTTTTTTATTATTTATTATTTAATATCTATCAGTTTTAATTGATATTAAAACTGATATTTTACTTGCAGAAGGCCCTAATCGCACATAAATTACATTGATACACTTACAATACATATAGGCTACTAAACTTATATCGATACGTTAAAGATTGATCATCAGCTAAAACAATTGTTTTATCTTTTCGTCAATTTCCATAACAATATAATAAACCCGACACATGATTTTTTAGATGCATTGTTTTGTGAAATTTACGGAAACAAGAGACCTTCGCATTTTTTAAACTACATAACATAACAAAAGTATAGTGATATTGTTTAGTAAATTATTTTCCATTAGATTAGTATTTTCCATCGCAGATTAGAAAAAAACAAATTCACGACATTTCGAGATCTGAAATCTTATCCCCTCTTCAAATGGATCACTATAAGGTTACATCTATATACCTTTAGATCGTTCTACCTGAAGACGAGATGCGATTCCAGAACTCGAAACAATTGTACTAAACAATAACATAAACTCACAATCATTAACAATGAGCTTTAAAGAAAGAAAAGTATAACATTCTTATCACGAAAAGTCTCCTTTGTGATACATACCATGATGAACAAAATCGTGATAACGCAAGACTAGACTGCATGTAGCCATCGATCACTAGCCACTCGACTCTGGCCGCTCAAGAGCGACTCGGGGCTAAACGACTTTGTCATCAACTCTTTGCAGTTTATTAATCTCTTTCACAACAAACTTTAGCTACCCTCCATTATTAGCTGCACAGGGAATCAAGCATTATTTAGGAGCTCATTTTGAGAAAATATTACTGTTAGCCTAATATCCAAATACAGTATAAAAGTTTGATTCACTTTTATTTAGTTTGGCTTTTTGGGTTATGTATACCATGAAAAGAATTTTCTTGATACGTAGCTCTCTAGTTGTATATTTAACTTAGTGAGTAAAAGTTTGTGAGTAATTTTTTAAAGAATTAGTTTATGTTCCTGTACACATATTATCTATAAATTGTAGTTTAAGATGTGTATTTAATAAGTAAGTACGAGGTATATGATTAGGGTTTCAAAGCAAATTCAACCAAATTCAAAAATATGGTTTGAAAAAAATAGCTTGTTTATATTATTATGTATTAGTCTAGACCTCAGGCGTTCATCGACTGAAAATATTAAAATTGTTATGTGAGCGAATTCTCAAGCAAGGGCCAAGTTGGACCAAGGACCAAGGACTCTGTAAACTACAACAAACCAATTGTGACTTTTCGCTACAACCACTCCTTCCAATTTCTTCGTTTACAGAATATCTTTGAATTATTCTTAATTCAATACATCAAATTGCTTTTATTTAGTGATTTAAGTGTTTATGTCAAACTTATATACAAACGACATTTGAATAAGACATCTCACAATCAATCACACTGATTTGGATGTTTTTCTTGTGTCAAAACGTTTCTCTTGGACTAGACTAGAGTTATAACCTGACCGAAAAAGCGTTGCAAATCTGTTGACAATACATTCTGACCTCTTGTAGCTGTGCCGCCGCCGCGTTTGTTGCATTTATCGCCGAAAAATAAATCACCAATTTCTTCTTGTCGGTGAGCTATGGTGTGCATCGTATGAAATTATTCTCATGTCTTATTCGAAGAATTTTATTAAATTGACATTCAAAATACCTATCCTTGAGATGCAGACCCTTTCTAATAAAGACAAAACTAACACGCACCTATACTTTAAACTATTTTTCCTTTAGGTTCTTTTAGAATATTTTGGTCAATGTTGGCGTATACAAGTCAAAATGGAGCAAATTGTATTTTTCCTAAAATATTAATGCAAGCCTAAAATAAAATATAGGGAGTAATCATTAAATTAGTTATTCTTCTTTGAGTTAGTAGCTGCCATGGGCTTAGACCTCTAATCTGCCGAAGACACTCAAGGGCGGATCCAGGATTTTTCCAAGGGGGGGGCGCAGAGGATTTTAGAGGTGTTTCATACGTCTACGATATGAAAAAGGGGTGCATAGGTAGCTAACCTATTCTCTTGAACTTGTTAGGCATACATGGAAACTTTTTAATGACGAAGTAACGAAATCATTACTTTTGCATAGCTACTTTTGCTTGGTATATTTAACGGAAGATCTATTTTTGTCACTTTATTCGATTTATAAACTCGAAACATGCATCCTATGTACCGCTCTCCGGCGGTGGCGCATGGAACAAGACTACAAACAAACAAACAGAATTCACCCCCACTCCTTCACAACCAAACACCAGCGAGGATTGACGATGATGTCCGAACGAAGTTTGTGGAGCCGACATCACTAATGTGAGTGAGTTGTCTACCATACACCCTACATCATCAAAGTCACCGTGAGAAGCGGCCTCAATAACAGAGGCCGAAGTCACCTCCACAGTCTAATATAGGTTATTGGGAGACAGTCACGACACTCGTATCGTAGCTGCATGTTTAGTGTTGTCCGCGGTGCAACTAGCGCTTTAAGCGGATGGAACCGACGTGACTGGAGTCCCCGGCCGTTTTTGCTATAACTTAGGCCAGAATGTAACTCCAGTTAGCCTTCAATTCGGAAAAACATTCCCGCCTTAATCATTCGAATAGGATTAAATTTGACAATTTTGATTGTTATCAGCATTTTATAGTATAGGCTATGGCATTATTTCTAGCAGTGTTTCTGTTAGCTGCGATCACTTGGAATGTGTTGTCATCTCAGACCCCAACCACTATGAGCGCTAGTAAATCCACGCTAGCGCTCCAAGCCACTCTTGCGTAAACTGGAGTCCTCGGCGGATAGTTCCGGCGGACAACCTAAGTGATGGAGTGTCACGACTGTCTCCCAATAACTTATATTAGACTGTGGACTGTGGTCACCTCAAAACGAATAATGAAATGACCGAGGATTGACGATGATAACCTGAACGGCGCGTGGCGGTGTGTTTTCATCTGCATTCAGCACGCGGTTCAATGAAAATATTATACTGTCAGTTAATTAACTAGATTCATTAGTATATAATTGATCTGTAAGCATCATTTTTAAAGTATTTATTTCTTTTGCACTTTTTAAGACGGTTTCAGCAATCGGATTACTTCGGAATCGTTCGGCAAGGTTTCGTAGATTGCGGCTCGGTTACGTTCGGAAATCCTCGACAACGCTCGCGGACCGTGAAGAAAAGTGGCGAGGGAGGAGGGGGGGTTGCAAGTTGAAATTCTGTCTCTTGAGTCGAGTGCGTACGGACGCATCTTTGCGCCAAAATAGCGAAAGATGCATAATAATGAGGATACATGCACCTCGACGTTGGGTCGTCGGGATTCACAGACCAGTGCTACCAGATAATTCCTTTAATACTATTTATACACATTTTTCTTTGACTGAGGGGGGGGCGCGCGCCCCCCGCGCCCCCTGTCTGGATCCGCCACTGAAGACACTTCAGCAGAGGGAGGTGTAACGTTGGTGACCCAGACATGGGAAGCTGCACCGAGACTGTATCTCCTGCGCGGCGCGGCGGCGCGTCGTGAGCCAGCTTTCTCCTCTTAACACTGCCCGCCGGCGCTGCGCTGCGCCCCTCTTGCTCCTTAACTTATACCATACCATCGCTGCCGCAGTCGACCCACGGCGACCGAGGAGTCGTGTATCTAGAAGTGTTCTATATTCAATGGCCTAGCTGATGCTTGAGACCAAGGAGAAAGGCTTTTGTGTCAAAGGGGTTGTTTTTATGAGTCACCATAGTCAACAAGGCGTCCTAGCATAGCTCGGGTCTCAGCATTGGTAAATAACAGCCAGGAAAGCAATGGAAATAAAAGTATTCTGCGTGCCTTCCTATACTAATAAGATGCCGATTAAATAGAGAGAGCCTCTCACATTCGACAGCTATAGGTTTAAGAAAGGGTTTAAGATGTATTCCTAGTTAAATTGAAGATTAATAGTAGTTCCTAATAGATCAGGTAGGTACGTTAACTAGTAGTTCCTGATTAGTTTAGTGGAAAGTGTCCTAGTTACCATGCCGACAAACAAAATGAACGTAATTATAATGCACTGAAGACCCCAAAAGACAGCTTGCTATTCCTGACCTGAGCCACGACATATGTTTATCTAACGAATTATCTGCAACTTCCCTGGACAAAATAATACAATCACCATATACTTATCACGACGACCATAATATGTATCTTAAAATACATACTTTATCACTACTTCTATTTATGAATGGGTATAGAGATATAGTAATGCCCACTTCTCAGAAGCCTCTTTTAATATGCAAGAAATCCTTGGCATGTATTGAATTTCATAGCTGGCAATAAGAAACCTCAAGGCCCGACGTGAGACAAAGGGCTTGCGACATTCCTGGCTGAAAGGGAACCAATTAAATTACAAAAGAACATAAAAGCGGTGAACACAATTAGCGAATAATGAGCGACTTTTATGCAAAGACACTATTATCTTCCTTGCTAATGGAGTCCCATCATAATTTTACTAAAATGTAGAAGCTTTTTATCAGAAATTGTTTTTTTAACAACCCTGTTGGAATTCTTCTTTTGCAGACGCACATGGACAAGGAGAAACACTTTCTATGAAAAAAATTATTGCAGCATACAAGTTATCTGAATACTCTTGGTCTGGTCGATGAAATTTTAATTGGATGTAATTGCGGAGCTGATGGGTTGAGCTTTTTAATTTACATCATTCGCTTTTACAACGTTTATACTTGTGACTCTCCCTGTTCTTGACATTATTAATAAAGCAAATAATTTCTTTTTAATTAATTAGTTGATCACAAATGCATTAAACTGAAACATGTAAGTTTATTACTTTCTTTATTTGCTATTTAACTACTCCCTAACTTTCTGACACTATGTTGTTATCATAAGGTAATTTCCTCGCCTATAACTTTATAACTTGTCTGCCCTTGGTGAAGTTTGTAAGTGTTATGACCTTGTTTTGTGACTTGAAATTTGACTTAGTTTTTCCTATATTGTGGGTATTATTATTTTTTTTATTATTATTTGTTTATACGGTACCTTAAAGCACTAATTTTTAAAGTAGTCAAAGTGCGTTAGTAAATGCTACTTTAAACTGTACAGAGTTCACCAAAGAGAAGAAGTTTCTCGTAAAAATCTTCTGGTTAAGTTTGTCGCTTTCAATGACTTTTTTTAACTCGTTTTCCCCTCTCACGGCAAAATGCAACGACTTCTAGCATAGCCGAATCTACTGAATTATATATTGTTAAATCTGGATATAGTGTAACTTCTTATAGAGTTTTTGAGTTTCATCCTATACTATAATACGAGCAGTGTCTGAAGGGATGTGTATTCCACGATCTCGAAATCCAGCGGGTAGATTTTGCTTAAACTTTGCATTTAAGAGTGGTTTGGCCCAAAAATAAGTTTAGAAACTGCCTCAACCCCAGGAAAAATCAAATTTGGTCTAAATTTAAGTTTTAAAATCGCAATTTTTAACATTGTTCTTATGTGTTGCTATTTTGGTTACGAAATAACAACTAAAAGTAAACAAAAAGAAAGTAACATAATGTTAACCAGACTTTTTGAAACACCTGTTAACTGTGAAGATGTTGGTTGTTGGTGGAAATTTAATATTTTTTTACCATGACATAACAAAAGTGAATTAAAACCAACGAGCAAGGCTCGGTTAATCTGGTACTGTAGGCTAATCCTAGGAACTTCACAGTATCATTTCGCGGAGACCCATTACCGCGCGGTGCTGTCCCAGTCGGCCAGGGTTTGGAGGTCACCCAGAATACCCAGGAAGGCCACGCAGGATCTCTAGCCTTGCGTCTGCGTCTCAGCCCAACCTCAAGTAAGTGAAATTTTTCCCATCAATGGCTTTTGATTTTCAGCTACAAAACATGACCAATATTTTTTTCTATTAAAATGTTTCGTATTTATATTTTCAGTCACATGGGTCACATGTCATCAATATCGGGAAGTAGTAAAAAAAATCTTTTACTGTACATTTAAACATAAAATATACTGCTTATTTAGATATTTACATGTAACAAACAGTAATTACGATTATGATATTAATTTCACTAACAATATTATTTTACATTGTTTGGGAGTTTCCATAAAAGTCTTTTAACATGTTACACAATTTAAAAGTTTACTTTCCTGTATTTTTTTACTCTATTTCATTTTATTTTATACTCTAATAGCTTTTTCCAGTCTTTTTAATTATTTTTTATGTTTTTCTTCTTTCTTCTTTATTACTTCTTGTTTCTCCATTCCTATTACTTCACATTTTTATCTCATTTTAGTTTTGTACTTATCCATTTTTTCGTTTAATTTTTATTTTACTCTTCCTTCCTTTAGCTCTTCGTTGTTTCCTTCCACAGTCTCGCTTGCCATAATTTTCTTCTTTACAGTTTGGGCGTCATTAGTGGATACCGAGAACAAGAAAGACAATGACGAAAGAGTGTGTATCATTCATTTTTATTTTACTAAAGATTATTATGACCATATTTATTATTTATGAATACGTTTAATATTATGTCGTTAGGTTATAAATTTTCTATAGATATTGATTTTTACAATCATCTCTTTAATTTTTCCAACCAATCAATGGGAAATAATCATCATTACTATAGCCAGGATGCTTGGATGCTTCAGATTTCCCAATAAAATGTTGAGACAATTATTATTTATCTGTGGACTTTTTAGTTCATATGTATGATTTTGTGACAAATTATTTAGGCAATGTATTACTTTATTTTCATTGCATATTTAAAATTTCAGAGTTTATTTTGCCTACTAATGTTGCTGACAATACTCTTGATTAACCCAACACGACTTGTTTAGAAGTGTTGAAACAAGGTGGTTCTAATTATACTTTGTCTTGTTCGCTTCGAAACAATATTAAGACATCAAATTGGTCGCTGAAAGCCTGCTTGGAAACATGTAACAAGCAATGAATGAATAAGAAGCGTTGAATATTAATAGACTAATTCCGGTCAGCTTTATAATTCAGTTTCACTTCAAAACCACTATGACTGCTTTCTAGTTTCACGATTACAGTCTTTATAAGAGCGTATTGTCTACATTGAGGTATGTTACTGCAGCATGCACGTGATCTACGCAGCAATTTTATATTACTTTGTTAACAAATGTTAATTTATTGTTTTCTCTACAGGATCAATAATTTATTTAGTATTAAATATTGCTTTATAATATTTATTTCTTTAAATATTTTTATGGAGACAAAAAATATTAAATCCCTATGGATTTATTAACAAATGAAATATTAAATTTTATTTATTTCAATTATGGCTATTGAAATGTGTGAAGTATTTTTAACGCTACAAATTTACAGGCTTAGCCAACGAATTTTAAGTGTAAATTTTGTATATTCTTTAGGCATAAATGAAACAATTACTATTTATACGACTTGGACAATCCAAATTGTGTTTTTACAAAAGAACAATAGTTTGTTATAAATTGAAAAGTTTTAAATAATTTTAACTTCTTTGACAAACCATAAACTATATGAGTCAATCTTAATGAAAGTATTAACCAACGACAATTAAAATACCTATTTACCTCAACGGTAGTTCATTAATTCTTACACTTGAACGCCAGCCACATTGTTGCAACGGAACTCAAGGATGTGAACAGCACGTAACATAATAACAGTTTCACAACTTCTCGTACAAGTTTCCAATACTAAATTAATTCCTAATTGAGGAGAGATCTCGGACGTGTGAAATGTCGGGAGAGAGTGCGAGCGGCGAGTGCTCCTAGCCTTGTACAACTACAAGCATCCGGTCTTGATGTGGCCATCCGGTACGACCGAGCGTCAATCTCGGATTAATTCCAACAGTAATAAATATTAACGGCCGTGCCTTACCTGCCATCAGCCGGGCCGCACTCCTGTAGTGTATGTCGCTGAAAGTTAAAGTTAAATGACTCGCGAGATTGCTTTTGATCATAACCGAGCGATGTTCGAGGCGAGAACGTGACTCTCGATCATTTTGAACTAACCATGGATTAGCGGGTGAAACTGGTTATAGTTTGATTGCATCGCCCTCGTTGGTTGTCAAACTATATTGTAAGGAATCGCATTCATGGGAGGGTTTAAAAAATAATTTGCAGACGTCCTGAACATAATATTCAAGATAAAAAATTATATTCCGTTAGGGAGGGGATGCAAACAACTTATATTTATTAATAAATATCCGAAATAGAACATTCCGAAAAAATAGATTCCTTTTAATTATTTACGTCTTATCATTACGTTGTTTCCGTTGGCTAGTCCAGAGAATAGAATATGATTTTCCCTGGCTACTTGCCTGCTGTATGTGACTTTAGACTCTTCTATAATAAGTGAAAAATAGAATAAACACAGGTAGAATAGAACATTGATAAGTATAAACTTATCACTGTTCTCGGCGAAGACTATTCTCCTAATAATGTTCTTAAAAATGAATACGGTTTTGTACAGTACATTCATTGATTAAAAAAAAAAAAAAAACAAATAAAAACAATAAGGTAGGTATTATACTTTTAAAGTTTCATGTCTGTTTTAAATTAAACTGAATTTTTTAATTCAATGGTTTGTTCATTAAAATAATAAATCCATTTATTAAATTATCAATGAAAGGTGGCAAATATATCTCATTCAAATAGGCCTAATTAGAATAGGTTAACTGAAATGACCTTGATTTCAGATCAATAGTTAGTTTTTTTAACGATTCTTGACAACATAAAACTCATATCATAATTAATTTACGACAGAAAGTCTCTCCCAAAACATCCTAGGTGTTACTACCTATATTAATTATAATATCTATGTTATAGATCATATCTATAACCATAAATCACTTGGGATGAGAGTCACCCGGCGGAGCGGCGATAATCTTAGATTCTCCCCGGTTGTTGGGTGATCACCCGGTGTGTCCGTCCTCGGCCATCTCCTGTCTGGGGGACAAAGCAACCGTGGTCACAGAGGCGACCGGGACAACCATGGCAACCGGCACAACTAAGAAACCAAAAGAATCAAGCAACCAAAGAAACAGGACAACTACATTAGCAGGTTAAAGGGGGTGGTAAGGAGTGCGCGACACCATTTTTGGGGCGATAATTTTGTATGTAAAAATTTTCATAATATGTAATATTAAAAGTGCGTTTTAGTTCGATAAAATATAGGCTACCTTTTTATGCCTGACGAACCACTGGAATTGGGATTGGTGTTTGAATTTAGTACCGTACTGAAATCTCTCGTGGTATCTCGTGTCTCGATCATCCTCAAATATCAAGACCTAATCTGTCCATGAACAGCCGAAGCAACTACGGCAATCAGGGTAACCAGATCAACTAAAAAGCAACCATGGCAACCAGCGTAACCATAACAACTAAAGCAACCACAGCAACTAGAGTAAAAAGATCAACTCAAAAGAAACCATGGCAAATAGCGTAACCATATAACAACTAAAGCAACCACAGCAACTAGAGTAAAAAGATCAACTCAAAATAAACCCTGGCAACCAGCGTAACCATAACAATTAAAGCAACCACGGCAACTAGAAATAGCACAACTATAGAGCAACCACGGTATTCAGGGTAAACTGAACAACTAAAGCAATCAAGACAACCAGATTAACCAGAACGTCTAACGCAAACATGGTACCCTGAATAACTATAACATTATATGGTTACTAAACAACAAAAGCAAAGAACCAAACCAACAATATGTAGCTTTTGTTTTTACGTTTTATGTTATTATTATGCCTATTTAATAGTAAATGATTAGTTTATATTGGCTAATTTATATTTGATGAATAAATTATAGTTGTTGAATATTGTATATATTATCTTTAATCAGAAGGATAGATCTACTAAAGTATCATCACCTTCATAATAGACATTTACTGAAAGAACTGCATCTTTATAATTGGGGGTCATGCCTGTGCATAAATAAATAAATAAAATAGGCTACTAAAGAAACACAGCAACCTGCAAATAAAGCAACCACGGCAACCAGAGTAACCAGAACAAATACGGCAACCATGATAACCAAAACAACTACGGACACCCCGGCACGGACCGTGAAGGAGGTCTGGTTGTCTCCTTAGCAATGATAAGGGGGAGGGATTGAATATCAGTCACGATATTGTAGGGTAATCCAAAGTGTAGGATTTTAAAAGTCATTTCTTGTTTTAGTTAGTTCCTTCCAAAATTAACATGGTTAAATTACTTTCCGAAATAGATTTATAGAAATTAAATATAATAGTTAGACATTAAATAGTGTATACTTCCCAAATTCACAGCTTTTATAATTATACTATACTGTATATTTTTTTTAATTTCGCTTAATTAATTCATTAAGTAAAATTCATTTTATTTGGGGTACAAAATAATTGAAAAAATAAATATGTCGTTAACCTTGTCATTAAGGTATTGCTTTCTTTGTTAAGGCGTATCTAAGATATAACAAATTTAGTTCTTTAAAGGGTTTCCTTTAATAGTACTAAATAAAACAATAATTCAAAGATCTTAACCTCGGGAAAAAAAGAACATTTTAAAATTAACCCTATCTAGTGATGTGAGCCAGGTAGGTATTTATACCCCAGTGGGTTAGTGGTTAGGTACCGGTATTTATAAATTTGGTATTCACCCCAAGCCCAAGTAAATGCCAAATATCTGGATTGCTAAAGGTTCATTGGGTTTAGAAAATATTCATTTTTTCATTCATTATCCTGTAAGAATACAGTAGTAGAATTAGGATACTTAAATCATTTTAAAATTTGGCAAATGGTCCCCTACAGCATTATACTTTTACCATTCTTAACATAAATACCTAGGTCCAGGGTATTTATGATTTTCTTGGTTTTTGTGTGTTAAAGGAATTGAATCTTATTGGAAATGACAAAAAATAGTTTTATATATCATTTAGAGAGAGGAAAATTTAGCCTAGTTGGTATGTGTAAACTAACCTAAGAAAAAAATATAAACTTCGTCTGTAGGGAAGTAAGATTACAAAAGATTTTTAAGGATATTTTGTTTAGTACAATAATAAAATTACTTTCATTAACTCCTATGGCACCAAGCCGTGATGAGTATTCTAAATTCTATACAATTATATGCCCAATTCGAATAAAAATTAAACTATTCATGAGAAGTTCAAATAATTTTATTATACATGATTTTCAAAAATATGCTATTCAGTAATTTATTGGTATTTATAAATCTAAATTTTAAAAATAATACAACTTAAATATAACTTATATTTAACTTTAATATAACTTAAGTTTATTATTTAAGTTTTAATATACTTAAGTTATTATTTACGCTAAGGGTTTTCTATGTAGAATACTCCTTCTAACAATTTTCAACCAATTTTCAAGTTTTTTGTGTTGGTGAAAAGGGTTTGGTCTGTAGTTCTTTCTGCCGTTTTTGCCAAAAACTGATGGGAATCGGACTTAAAATAATGGCGCTATCCACAAATTAAATTTGAAATTCGCCCATTAGAAAAACATTGAGATTGGTTTGAGCATTTTAAACACCTGTTAACATTCAGCTCAAGTTTTTGGTGATCACTGATATTCATACAATATTGGATTGGTCGGATTTCATTGATTTAGAACTAAATGTAACTTGTGTATTAAGTATATCAAAATAAATTGCTCGATGACGAGCACCAAGTGCACTAGTACTGATAGAATCAGTCCATTTATGTAATTTTAACTTGCGGTCGCAATCATGCGATTTATTTTGTTGAACGCACATAACTTAATAGTGTTTGGCACTATATAATAATACTAACATAAATTGTAGATATATAATTGAAAATAATCGCTAATAAGTATCAAAACTACCTATAGTATAGGTAATAATTATTATAAATTAAATTTGATGAGTTTGATAAAGTTTTCTAACACTGAAAAATACCTAATTTTTTAAACTTAAAGCCTACCGGTACTAATAATTTGTACTCTCTACAGTAATTTTTTAGTTTATACATTTTTTGTTGTTAAATTTTAGAATAAATTATAAAGCAATTAGTAGATGAAATTGTATTTTTTTGTTATTATTTAATGAAAGGAAGATTTTAATTTTATAAAAGCCGTTAGACATGAAGAAAATGTTAATTTTCGTTTCACGACGGACTTAGCAAAGTTACCTCATTTTTACTTGCTCGTTAAAGTTTGATGATGGAATGCAAAAATAAATTATTTATAAAAAATAATTTCTGTCAAAACTGTTACAATATTTAGTAGATTCTATAAATCCATGAATAGTTTTATATATTCTATTAATAATAAATAATTGAGAAACTGCCATTCTAGTTTTGTGATGGGTATCTTTGGTAACTATATTATCTTTTCAAGGATTAGTAAAAAGATTCTATATAGGCCTACCGTATCCAATATCTTAAATATTTCAAATATATGTTTCCTTCAAAATTAAATGCACTAAATTAAAATATAATCCCGATATCTGTCTCAACTCCTTGTGGCTGTAAACACAATTTAATATGTCAATTAAACAGTGGATAAAGTATTAAATTAACTTTAATTTAAACAGTCTCAGTCTTCATACTAACCTTGACGGTTGCGTATCCATAAAATCCACAAGTGTTTCACCACTGCACAAAACCACCACACTCAACAGATACAAATACAAACACTAAAGGATTAAAAAAAGATGATAAATTCACGTATTAACGAGTTAAAATATTAACACATGCCTAATAAAAATCACAGCACAACTGTTAACGTCGCACGAAAAAACTCAACCAATAGAGCGCGCGGCACTGCGCAAGCGTATGGACAACGCAAGAGCAGCGACTGAACGCAACCCGCAACCGGACCATTTCACATTCGCAGGTGTCTGTGTGTCTGGCGGCAACCGGTTCAACTGCCCACGATCTCTGGCGGCCAACCGCACAACTATCGCCAGCCCGCTCCCGCTCCTCTGCCGTTGCAACTGCAATGCAGTCATTGTTAATGATCTTCATGGTTGATCCGAGATGAACGTACGAAGTGAAGTCTAACGGTAAAAATAGCTTGATATCATATCAAGTAATAGGCCTACAGTCGATTTTCGACAATCCAAAATTCAAGGGACCGTGATACTTTTTGAGTTACTTATATTCGACTTAGGGTCATTTGCACAAATCTATACATATTTAATACGCGACACGGTTTTTTGTACAAGGAACTTCTCCCACAGTTTTCAACCGATTTTAATGATTTTGGTATCATTGGATAGAGCTTGGCATGAAGTTGTTTCTAAAGTAAATTGGTAAAATATCCAATCGAAAGGAAGGGCCTTACAAGTCTTTAAAGTTCGTAATTTTTTCATTTGATTAACATTGGTAATAAAATTGATTGATTTTCAAGTAAACAGCTGTAAAATTATAAACATTTTACATCTGCGAAAGTACTATCTACCACGAAAGGGGTTAAGGCGTGAACCTGATTAATGAATTTCATTAAGTATGCATGCGGAAAATATTTATAACAAAGCTGTGGGCGTTTCACAAATTGTAGAATTAACTACGTGGTCTCAAATGAAAGGTTTTGGCCAAAGTGACTAGAGAAAAATAATTTCATGTCAAAAAAACTACGAGGAAATGATAAATAACGTAAAAGGTCCTCCAGAAGAAAAGCATGGAAATAAAGAACATCACATTAACATCAAAACGTCTGTTTTAGTTTTATTTTAAAACGATAACCATACAACGCCAATTATTGAAGACTAAATTTTAAGTGATTAAAGCATACAATATTAAAGTTTGGTGTCGCTATTGATAAGAAAACCTGCTAGAAGCATTGCTGTTTCTTCACCTTATAATTTATTATTTATATCAATGATAGGCTAATCAAGAAAATTGAATAGGAATATAATCCATATGGTGTAAACTGTTGAACTGTATTGAAAGGAGTTTTAATTGACATTGATGCTGGTTGCCGGGCACTTTATCAATCTCATTTCCATTATATTGGTTATAATCAATTATACCCACACAAATTATGATTCGATGGTTTGTACTTTTTTTTAACTCATGCTTTCACTTCGAGATTAGGAGTTAGTGGTTAAGGTAAATAATTTAGCAAAATATTAAAATTGAAAGTAAAATTATTACATGGAAATTATTGAGCGAAACCTCGGCATTCAGCTAGGGTCTAAATATTACTATTTGAATAATTTGTTAAGGCAGCTAACTAAGGGCTTCGGCCTGTAAGCCACTATAGGTATTGTGAGCTACGCAAAAGCCCAAGGTCATCTTGATAACGATGGCAAAGTTATCAAGTGGCTGGTTGTTGTGTGGTTAGTGGTGGTTGTTGTGGTAAGTGTTGTTTGTAGACGTACAAAAAAGGTTTACCAAGAGTTTGATATAGAAAATGAAAATTTCTCTGTTATAGGAAATGTAATGTTTATCAGTAGGGGAGAGGTGGGTATAACCGGGTGGTTGGGTACAAACCGGGTGGTCAAGTTTTGACCAAGTAAGTGATGGTACCTGGCGATAAATGCCGAAATTAACATGAAGTTGGAGAGGGAAAGTGGCGGACATTGCGCCATTAGTCTCTGAGCAGAACTCTGGCTGTTAAGAGCGATTCTTTGTTTTTGATATTTCGTTTCCCAATGTTACGGACAGTTTGATCGCCTACTACGGAAAAACTATAAGAGATTCAGTGAAGGTGACTACACTATAGTGTAGTCTATGTCTTTATCTTTACACTGATATAAGCAATATCTCAAATTAGTTTTAAGCACTCTGAATATGTTAAGTTTTTGTTAGTTACTACCAGTGGGGTGAAACCGGGTAAGACTCGCGGGGTAAAACCGGATGGTATTTATACATGTTATATGATCTAAATATTTAAAATTTGATTTTTCGCTCATAAATTAACTGAATGTTATCTTTGATACTATTTTTGACTTAATTGTGTGTACTTAGTAATAAAATTTTAGGCCTATTAAAAATTTTGTTTTTTTTCTATTTCCCATATACTTAACATGTGTACCCGGTATCACCCCACTAGTGGGGTAAATCCGGGTACTTGCACTTTTTTTACAAAAAAAAAAATCGCAGAAAAAAAAGTATAAGACTTATCAAGATTTTAAAAGAAGCAATTCAAAAACAAATAAACACAAGATAAATTGAGACATTATTTAAAATTTTCTGGATAAAAACATGGCATCTACATATCACTAAAGCTTAGCCACCCGGTTATACCCCACTTTCCCTATAGTAGATAAATGATAAATTGCTCGATTTCGAGCAACATGTACACTAGTTAATGATAAACCGGATTATAAACTAGATCAATTCAGTAAAATCAGGTAAAGGTGTAAGTTTAAACTATGCATGTGCAACTAACTTTTAGGTTAAACTTAGGTTTAAACTAAAAATTAGGTTTAAACTAAAATGGTGCAAACGGCCCTTAGGATTAGATCGAGTTACAGAGCTTTATATAATTCTACTACAGAGACGACGTACAGTACAGAGAGAGGAGAATCTATACCGGATCCCCCCACCAAGTTTGACTCTCCCCATGTCTGAGTTCGGGGAATGGGTGATAGTTGGTGTCAGGGAGATGCCGGTGGTAAAACGTAAAAAGGTAAAGATAACTTATTATTTTTTATGAACTTATATTTTACTTAAATTTTGTTTTTATTTTACAGGTTTTCCAATTGCATTGAAACTAACTTAAGACACCGAGGACTTCAAATTATTGAGGTTCGATAAAACGAGAGTTGACTGTACCTAACTCTCTGTGTAGATATAATCTAAATTTCAGAATTTGTCAATCGTTTTTGTATTAATTTCACTAATCCAAGTTATTCCATTGGTCTGAGATTTTGATGTGGTTAATTGGACTGAAATTTCTTTGAAAATGGGAGTAAATTGAAGGAATGTACAGTACTTTCTCTAGGACAGAAATTGTATCCATTGAGTGCAGTAAAATTTATGCACAGTATTTAAATGTCATATTGAAGTCATTTAAATATTTTAAATTGTTAATTCAATTTGGAACTGTTGTCAACCTATGGTTGTTTATTACTTTAAATATATTTTTAAACTAAGTTACACTGAAGGAATGTATTCCAAGCGTATCAATTAAATACTTAACGTTTGTATGATAAATGTGGTTAATTTAAAGCGGAACGACAAAGTTGTTTAACTTTGCCAAGGACCACATTTTACAGAATTACCCATAAAAGTTGATTTGTGATTCTAGATAAGAGTTTAACAACTTTTCTTTTAATTTACGATTCATTCCGAAAATCTTCATTTTACGAAGGTAACATTTGTCAGAACTGTAAAAAGTTGTTCACTGACCAAACAAGTTATTTTAAATATATAACTTCATTCTGTGTTTATTTTATTTCCTTTACATGTGTAGATATAGGATTTCTCATCTTAAGGATTTCTCATCTTATACAATTGACTAACTTAACACTTACTTAACACTTGAAAATTAAAAATTTTCATTATGGGCAGATATAACAAAGTCATATACAATTTACCATTTAGAAAATTATATATTGCCCAGATCACAAATGAAGTTACTGGTTTACAGAAGACAAAGTTTCTTCTGCAAAAAGACCAACAACAGTGTTTGACTGGTTATCAGGTGGTCGATCTTGTGATGAGAATCTTGCCGTAAAACCCGCCATCAGCCAGACTGAAGCCGCCGACATCAATCAGCTCCATATACGTCACCACAGATATCCCCATCGCACATCAGGGTACACGGACACTATCAGATGACTGGACCGTCACAGCTGATATTTGATCTGAACAACTATGTTCTATTTCAAATAAGAATCATTTCTGATTATGTAGCTTTATACTTTCATAAGTAAATAAACATAATGCTGAATGAGTTTTATTAATTTTTAATAACAATTAATCAAGTGAATGAAATTTAAAAAATGCATCAAACAATTTGACTACCTCATTTATACAGTAAATACAGGGTGACTTTTGGGGAATCGGACAATTAAATGTACAAACCTATTATATAAATATAATATAGGCCTAACTATATTTGGTGACAAAAAACCTATATAATAATCATTAAAATTCGCCAAGTGATAGCTTAGAGTATAGGATAGCCTGATTCGGAATGATTTTGTCAATTTATTTTGGGTAGCGTCATAGTGACTGTGAACCTAGGGTTGGATCACCATGTTTAAATGTCATCCCACAAAACATTATGGGAAATATTCCATTCATCATATGTTAAATAAAATGGTATGTTTTAACCATATAATTAACAGTTAAATGATATTACTAAGCAAATTAACTTAGTAGGTAAGCCTACTGCTCTGAAAAATATCCGGTTCCCTCATGTCACCCTGAAGAAGGCTATTAATCAATTCGAACATAGGCTAATAGTTATTATACTTAAACTGCGTCTGAGAGAACTATACACAAGCATTTTATTGTTCCAAATAATACATGGAGTGTCCAGTGTAAATAAGAACAAGATCTTATTGTTGATTAAGATGAAAAGAAATATTCTTTGTTGTGGTGTGGTAGGCTATAGTAGTTGCGTACCTATTTAACATTTTTTTAAAGATCCATTGTTGTAGCCCCTGAGCTGTGGTTTTAATGTAAGAATTATTACTTACTGCAAACCGTCGACAGCTCAATTGTAAGTATCCAAATTAGGACATGTTCGACGCTACTGCGTCATCATCAGCTGGTTAAAAAAGTGAAGATGTTGACCCGAAGGCTCCGTCATCTATATATTAATAGGCAAGCATGTTTCTTTTCCTCCTTTTTTCTCAGCTTGTGCGCATCGTAGGGGAAATCCGCTCATACCGTTGGAAAGGTATTGTGCTGTAGATGATCAGAATCGCATTATAATCCCCCTCGGCCTCCAGGGCTACACCCTACAGGCTTTCAAAGTTTCAATGTTAATCTTATGGGTGAAGGGTAGTTGATTGAATTATAAGACAGCTGTTGTAATAACAAATGCTAGCAAATCAGTAAGAACATATGTTTCAGATAGACAAATTTTAAAACTAATTGGATAAAGATCAACTGAATTTTTGGTCAAATTTTGACCAGTGGGCGATTTCTAGTAATTATTAAAACACAACACAGTACATTGGACACGGACACGAAAATTTTCGTGTCCGTGTCCAATGTACTGTGTTGTGTTTTAATAATTATGACGGAGCCTTCGGGTCAACATCTTCACTTTTTTAACCAGCTGATGATGACGCAGTAGCGTCGAAACATGTCCTAATTTGGATACTTACAATTGAGCTGTCGACGGTTTGCAGTAAGTAATAATTCTTACATTTTTTTAAAGGTAGGTTTACAAGTGAGAGTTTTTCATTCTCGTAGAGTAGTTAGTTACTCTTATAAAAATATCAGACAGCTGTTGATAGTACTCGAAGAAAACTGTCTGGGATTAACCATCTTGGAAAATTCGCTGTTTGTGTAAACACCTCTGCGGGTACCTGCTGAGAGTACGAAACTCTCTGAGAGTGCAAAACTCTCACGTGTAAACCTAACTTAACGCCTATGATTATTAATTGACTTTTAAAAACTTGCCCTTTCTTACATTTGTCCAAGTACAGTTAAGTGCGGAAAAGAACACAGTTATAGGCTAGAAGTAACGGTAACTAGGTGAGTAGCTGATCTCAACGTCAGTGGTGAGTTGTAGAGCGCGCTGAATAAGGAGATGGAGATGGTGATGGATGTGCAACTGACGCCGGTCAATCATGGGGACAATGAAGACATCTCTGTGGGAATGTTTCCGGGGTGACCTGGACACCAGACGAGACTACCTGATAAACATGAATAACATGATAAACACTCTGGAAACAAACACCAATGACGAGTAGAATGTGGGCATCGCATCACTAGGCCTACTCTAATGCTGTGGTTGAACAATAATGCAAACACAATCCACATATATCATCATAAACAAACCTCATGTCCATAAAGTTCGTTTTCAAAATTTTACTAACTGGCTATATTGTTTTGTTTTGTGTATCTACGCCATTGGCATTTTTTAAATTTTTAGGGGGAACGGTCCAAACCCCAGTCTTGTTACTATTTAGCATCGACCAGTTGTTAGAAAGAATCATTAATTAATAGCCCAATGACAAATGGCAACTGGGTCCGGAATCGATCCTTAAAAAGCTATCAACTTTTATCAGGATAGAACCGCGGCAACCTTTGGATTCACAGGAGAGCACTATAACCACTCAGCTATACCCAACCAGTATATCTTCAATCGGTATATTCACGGTACAGCAGCTTAAGTCTTACACGACACTTCTTTACACTAGAAATATTACTTTAATTTTTTATTGCTGTGTACCATTTCATATATGGAAGGGCTAAAGAATGGCTATATGGACAATTCTCTGAATCTGCACCACATTATTTTATTCTTTTAGTTCCCAACTGTGAAAGTTTTCCTGTTTGAAGTGCCATATGTGATTTCAGACTATAATAATTTCTATAAAAATAATCTCCTAACATATAAACTCCTATTATAATCTTTTAACTACAATACAGTAATGAAATGAAAATTAAAAATTTTAATATTATTTAAAACCCATTATTCCTATATGGGAAGGATTACTATGTAGTTATTTAAACGAGAGAACATTGTAATTATTCTGCGGCAAGGAAATTATATCGCATTAATTCAAATTTATGTCTACAAGGCCAGATAACGTCCCTAAATCACGATATATGGTCTAGATGTATTCTATTTGTGTCTCTGTTTGAATTACATATGGTTGAGAAAAAACTTATTTTCTTACCAGAAATGGAATTGACAGCAATAATAAATTAGTAATTGGAAGTAGGCCTATACGTTTTAAATTGAAGCCTCGGTTCAAAGTTAAACCATGAAGAAACGAAGGCCATAGAATGCAAAGATAACCAAGTTGAGTCAGTTTGGAACCGATCTCGTAAACTGTGTGTGGGGGTCCAAAAGTGGCTGTAGCAACAGTTGCCCCTAGGGGCTCATAACTCGAGAACCAACTCTCACGGATTGGGGCCTGTAATGCCCCCTATAGGGTATTTACTTTATGATATACAATAAATAAGTTTCAATTATGTTTATTCTGTTTCCAAATAATTTTACTATTTGATTACTTCCTATATTTGAGTTGGTACTTAATGTGTTTATTATTTTTCTTTATTTGATTTGTTATGGTATAGTTTGCATCATAAATTATAAAGATTTGTTGTGCATTTCCTTCAGTCTGGTAACAGAAGTTACCAGGATTTGTAACTTTATCTGAAGATAAACAGCGTTTATTTAATTATAAATAGTAATTAAATTATTAAAAAAAAACCTTTTGTTAAATTACTTACTATTATTTAAGTGTCGTAGATTAAAGGAATGAAATCTATAAATGGTAAATGCAAATTGTCAAGAAAATTGTGATATTTTATATGAAAAACAAATTTAAGAAAATAAATAATCTAAGGTACACAACGCATTCAAAGTACGGTAACACTGTGACTGTATTATGCTGATCAATAAGTGTTTCCTATTGTTTTGTTTTCCCCCAGTGCTTGGTATCCGTAGCAGACACATTTGGTGTGAGTGACACAGAAGAACATCTGGACACAAGAATGCTTATCTCCCCCAGAGGAAATCACATTTAGATTGACGGCCATCAGTCTGATAAAGGGGACCTGAGACGGCCATGTCCACCCCCACCCTCTCACTGAGTATCTTTGCAAAACTTATTTTTCTGAAAGTAGTAAAAAATCTAAAATATACACACTTCCAATCATCGGGGTATCAGAAATTATTAGTTCTGATATCCTTGATACAAGTCGCGCTACAAGTCGTCATCGGTAATGTAGTTCACACATTAGGCTCAGTTTTCGTAATTATTTTGTACGAATTGAAGAACACTTAAGTAAATTTTTAATGCTTTAATCCGTCGGTCTTCTTTCCCAATTTCTAGCCATACCAGAAACTATATTATTTGTTACTATGATACATTGAAACAAAAAATCGCGTTTCTTACCCATGCGTGAATAATTTATTATAACTAATGATTTTTTTAATTTATCAATTTCTATCAAATTTCTTTTTTTAGTTCTTAAATAAATAAATAAAAATGCCTTTATTTTTAAGCGTTCCTCAGTTACAAACTGGTTTTCAGGATAAATCAAGTCAACAATGATGTAGTAAAAGTAACAATTAATCCACTAAAATGTTGATCAATATTATTTTACATAATATAAATAAATTACCTAAATTAAAGCTTAGTTCCTCGAATGGAAATAAGTCCCAGCGAAGTCTTTCCAAAGATGTCCACTGATGCGCTGCTTGTCGTGTTCCTTGTAGTTTCAAATTGTTCCACTGTTGAAGAGCTGAGTTTTGTGTACTACTTTGCCGATTGGCATGTTAGCTCTCATATTTAACTGTATTACATTGTTTAACTACACCTTTCGTGTACACCTTTTTTTTTTTTTTTTTTTTTTTTTTTTGATACCTCAACCCATTCCTTTTCGTAACTACTATACATGCTGTCCATTTTATTTATGTCTGACAGTAACTTCTTATGACGGACCTAAAAGAAAGATTAAGGGCGATGTATTTACATTATCGAATTTTCAAGTCATTTTCACAATATGGCAGCTAACTTAAACATTTTAAAATCATATACATCTTCATCTATGAAGGGCAATACAATGTCTTATTTTAGAATGTATTACCTGTCATCAGCTTTTTGATAGTGTTATTATGCCATTAGCGCTCCATATCGCCTCATATTAGGCTGCTTGTCTTTACATCCATCCATAGATGTTGATCAATATAATCATAACACCATATCTAAAATGTTTGCGTGTAAGACTTGGGTGATTTTGTTTTTGTTTTTTAAAGGTGGCACAGACTGTGTGTTAAAAGCCACCCAACAAGGCAGTCAATACACTAACTTTGACACTGACTACGCCTTATAGAGAAAACGGGAATTATACGAAGGAATAATAAACTTGAATGTCGGTGGTTGTGAGCAGCCAATAAGTGGAAATCCTTTCAGGAGATGGCGATGGCGGGAAGCGTGATGCTCCCATCAGCACGTGCCATCTCGGCACAACCCGGGGGACTGGCACCGGCACAACTGGTGCTGAGCTCCATACCTACATGCACGGAGGAGATGTCCTCCAGTCTCTGGAAAGATAAGTCTTTGTGTTTAAACTCTGAAAATAAAAGTCTCGGAATAGTATATTTCGTCACTAGTCCGGAAAGTGGTCGTTATAGGTGCAAGATCGAGTTTCAAGTACGAGGCGAAGCCGAGTACCTGAATTCGATCGAGCACCGATATACCACTTTCGGAACAGTACTTTTCATACGAGTTAGGGGAGAGGTGGGTAAAACCGGGTGGTTGGGTACAAACCGGGTGGTCGGGTTTTGACCAAGTATGTGCTGGTACCTGGTGATAAATGCCGAAAAAGTGGCGGACATTGCGCCATTAGTCTCTGAGCAAAACTCTGGCTGTTAAGAGTGTTTCTTTGTTTTTGATAGTTCGTTTCCCAATGTTACGGACAGTTTGATCGCTTACTACGGAAAAACTACATGAGTTTCAGTGAAGGTGACTACACTATTGTGTAGTCTATGTCTTTATCTTTACACTGATATAAGCAATATCTCAAATTAGTTTTAAGCACTCTGAATATGTTAAGTTTTTGTTAGTTACCTACCAGTGGGGTGAAACCGGGTATGACGCGCGGGGTAAAACCGTATGGCATTTATACATGTTATATGATCTAAATATTTAAAGTTTTATTTTTCGCTCATACATTGACTGAATTTGTTACCTTTGATACTATTTTGACTTAACTGTGTGTAATTTGTAATAATATTTTAGGCCTATTAAAAATTTTTTTTTCTTTTTTCCATAAACTTAACAAGTGTACCTGGTATCACCCCACTAGTGGGGTGAATTCGGGTACTTGCACTTTAAAAAAAAAAAAACAAAATCACAGAAAAAAAACGATAAGACTTATCATGTTTTTAAAAGAAGCAATTAAAAAACAAATACTGTAAACACAAGATAAACTGAGACATTCTTTAAAATTTTCTGTATAAAAACATGGCATCTACATGTCACTAAAGCTTAGCCACCCGGTTATACCCCACTTTCCCCCATGAATACTAGATACAAGAACAAAACTACACCGTTGTAATTTGCACCGTTGTTTTTTTTCTGTCTCTGCGTTTATAAGAAGAGCCTTACACGGATTTATCATAATAGAATGTAGGCCCTAATAATAGCGTGTAATTCGACCTTTCTGATCCCAAATAGATAATAATTCATAATGTAACTTCATATCAAATGCTTTTCGGGCCGAGTTAAAATAATATATTTTTTATTTATATGATTAGGTAAGCATCTGGTAAAGTTTTAAGGTTCCTGAAAACTTCCTGTGATTTTTTCTAACTATGTATACTTTATGGTACCCTAATGACCATAATTCAAAAGTGTGAGTAATTATTGAATTCTACAAGTTCTGCAAAGTGTTCCGAGTATGTTACCTGGAAACTGTCATCAAAAACTTATTCACATCAACCAGTAATATCCTACGCTCGTATAACTTTTAATCAGATATTCCCATGTAAAATGTTTAACTTGGGGACTGATTGAACAAACTCAGTTTGTGGTGCATACACATGTTCTTAAATTAGCTCAAACTTGTCAACAAGTTAGTTAAGCGAGCATGAAACTTTTAATTACTCGACTTTGAAATCTTAAATACATTTTATACATTCCTTGAGACCCCGACGCACTTTATAGTGTGTATTTTATGACTGAAGGTCTAGTGTGATGAATGTGATGATTTTATTTTTTGATGAGGCGGGGCTTTGTTACTGACAAGTAGCAGCTTTTCATTATTCTCAAACTTATAAGGTAGTGTTCAACCTACCTGGAATTCGGTACCGAAAAAATATTTAACGATATTTACTATAAATATTTTATTAATTACTTGATTTGTATAGGATACATCATATTTTCGTACAGCCCAACCAAATACATCATACCTCACTATATTCTGACCGACAGCCTCGGGAATTCTTACCATTTTCTCACTGCTATTTTACGATATGTAGTGGATTTACGCTCAGTGTTGTACAATAAAACTTGCAAATGGGTTTCACAACTTGGGCTTGCTATCCGCAGTCCTCTGTGAGTGATTTCACCGCTCCCGTAGTCGTTGGTCGCCCTTGTCTCGGCCTCCATATCAACGCGAGCGCTGCTCCTAAACAATAACACATTAAATGGGGGTCGACGCGTGTTCAGAGATAAGAATTAATCGAGGTTAAATTGTTATACGAGAGATGTTACATAATGATGAACTAGAACTAATCTATTGTTTACTTTTCAGAAAATTAAATGTGCCCTTCCTACGTGACTAAACCTTGAAAAGTAAAATAGGTAGAACACAATAGGCAATTTAAAAAATTTTAAATTGCAGTGCGACTTTTTGTAATGTACGATATCAAAATAAGTTTTTATTGTAGCTTTTCTTTCCAAATAAGTAGGACTATACTCGGCAGTAATGGGGACCATTACCTTTCGTTTGAAATACAACATTTTTACCTGGTTGGTGCACATGTTATGGAGACCAGCTTGTGATCAGGGAACTCCATTTCCGTATCCACCAACATCCCTCTCGGCCTTCATGATAAGGTCTCATGTAAAGTCAAGTAACCCCCCCCCCCTCATAACACACATATCACTCACGTCATGGCGGCCGGCGCGGTGGCGGCGACTGATAGAGGCGTTGATGCGACACTTCCGATACTTTACAAGCCGATTCTGACTTCACTTCCTCGGGGGTTCCGGATCAGTCCGACATTCAGTCGCCTTACAGAAAGTTATATAGTAGCTTTATCTAAACCACCTTCTCCTCCAAACAAACCTATATAAAAGTCGTTTTCAATCTGGTAATCTATCCCATTGCATAAGCGCATAAACTACTATTATTTTTTATTATTGTCTCAGTAAGTAAGTAAAATACCCATAACTGTATTTCCTTTGAATTGTTATAACTAGTTCTATAGATAGTTGCACTTAATAATTTTTATCAACACTAAATCCGTATTAAAAAGAAAACATTCATACTACATAACCGAAAACAAAAAGCTAAGTGCCAAAGAACGTATTTGCTCAGATAAATGGGTACTTGTTTTCTCACTGCTTTATATCAAATACATCATAAAGGATAAATATTAGGATTTTTGATTAAAAGTATATTTTAATTTGCAAATACAACTCCCACAATTCTGACTACTCAGAATTTCCTAAACAGGAGTATAATAATTTCCTATACCGGTTTAAAACATCCCCTATTTCAAAGTAACTGTGGGTGGTGAATTCTTCACCGTTCAGTAATATTTTTAAAAAGCCTCCAAACGTAAAATTAAGCCAAGATTCCCCATTGAAGTCACCTCTCCATGAAGGTAAGGGGAGAACTTTTTGTTTGTTTTCTCCCCTTTCTAATGTTTCTCTTTTTGTACAATTAGCTTTGTGTGATATATATCAAAGGGTCTCACATATAAATCTTTGCGTTTCCGAGAATTCTATGATAAAGACTTAGGGAATATTTACAAAACGGTACGTGATGATTGCAAATGCTTTTTTATCTGTTCCTTTACCATGGGAAATTAACAATGAAAACTCATTCTAACTTTATAGGTGGCAAAAAGTCCTTTAAAAACATTGAAGTACATCAATTAAATTAATAAAATATACTTGAGCTTTTAAAAAATTAAATTAATAATAATTTATTTTTATGGTAAAAGGTTTTAGGTGTCATAAAAAAATTATCATAAAAATTATTTTTCAAACTTTTTAAATTTGAAAAATTTAATAAAATTAATTAATTAAGGTACTAAATAGTTTTTTACTACAAACTTTGCTACATCAAAAGAAGGAAAAAAACAATCACCATGATAATTAAGACTTTCATTTGGAAATCGCAAATCGTTATACCTTTGTACTCAAAAGTAAAACATACACTGTTTGTAACTTAGGATTTTTTATTTCGTATTTTGGCCACCAGGAATTCATAGGAGCTTGTTCAATGACTGGAAAAAATCCCGTTTATGCAACACATCCCTTCAAAGCGTCAAGTTGTCCTTACTAGAGATGGCAGACTGGTCGAAATTCGACCAAACTCAGTTCATCTTCAGCCAATTAGATAAAATGTTTTACAACTGAAACATATGTTCTTCCTGATTTGCTTGCTTTTGTTATTACAGCAGCTGTCTAATGATTCAATCGATTATCCTTCTCCCATAACATCAACATTGAAACCTTGAAAGCGTGTAGGGCAGAGTTCTGGGGGCCGATGTGAATTATATAATGGGATTTTGCTCATCTTCACGGTTCTGCTCATTCTATCTTTCTAATGGCATGCGGATTTCTCCTACATTGCGCACAAGCTGAGAAAAAAAGGAAGAAAAGAAACATGCTTGCCTATTAATTACATGGAATAGACATTTTCTAAGGCTACTTTTATTGAACAAAATAAGCTGATAACTTGAGAAATATACCAACATTTAACTTTTTCAACTTATGGTTCATTTAATTTGAACTAGAGTGCAGCACCCATTGGACTGGCGAATGAGTGGAGCGAACAGCTCGTCTTAAAAGTTTGCAAGTTCACCGAGCGAATGCTCGGTCCCCTAGGTACGGTTGAGAAAAAGAACATTCATCTAGGACGCCATAATGTAAAAATGTTCTTAAAATAAAGAACAATATAATAATCTATAAGAATAGTAAGAATAGTCTTGGTTATAGATAGTATTGTCCAAGAATTTGATTAGAAAGAGCTTGAATAAAATGTTACCAGTTTTTGTTTTTACTCATGTCTTAGTACCATGTTCTATACTTCTTCCCTCATAAGATTTTCTTCAATTTACACTTGCTGTGTGTCGGAGGCAAACACGACTTTCCCTTCACAGCTGCAGAGCAGAAAGGTCAGCTGTGCTAATTGACATCCAGCACTCTAGGTGGCGCTACCGCAGTGCTGTGACGACAGCCTGGAAATGCTAGGTTGTCAAGTGTAATGTTAATCACTTAACAAAGAATCGACATTGTCTGAATTAGGCCTACCTCAAACAATTTTATGTATCTTAGATTTATTTCAGATTTTTTTCTTTAAATGGTAACTAATTTTCCTATAAAAATATATAAACCCGCATATCTGAAAACCTCGAGAAATCCCAAAAGAAAACTTGTTATACTTCTCAACGAATATATACTAATTAGAATACTGTATATTAATTAGACTATGGTATAATGATTGATGCCTTCTACGACTTTCGATGATGTAAATATAATTAAGTGACACATTGTATAACCATAGCAATTAAGTATACATATAACTACTTTGACCAATATAAGATAGAGTCTTTTTATGTTTGTTTTTAATTTGAGTGCAAAAATAATACAAGACTCTGTTTTACGCACAGGCCAATGGCTTATGTAATTTGGCCTTTTTCATTTTGCTGTCTATTTTTGTACCATGTAAATGTTTTGAAGTAAACATTGATTTGATTACTCGACTGACTGCTTTTATTAATATGTATCCACTAAGAAGACATGGGGATTCTGAGGCGATCTCGTGTTAAATATTTAAGTCAAATAATTAAACGGAAATTCCAGATTTTGTCCTTTTTATATTATTAAAAAAAAAAACATGGTACTCGTAAAAACTAAGTTCTAACATTCCATAGCATACGAAATTTCACGTAAGCAACTAAATTATCTACAGTAAGGTAAACTTATCCCAATGAAGATAAAAGATTAGACAGTTAAGTTTTCTCATTTGAAACATAGACGGTGTATTAAATATTTAAAGGTGGAATCCTAGATTATTTCAAATCCTATGGCTCCTTGCCCTTTGTCAGAATCACTTTATTTTTGCCGTATTCATTTAGTTTTTTCCCAATACAATACCCTATTATAAATTTTATTAGAAAATGGATCTAATTAAAATTTTACCTTGTTCACCACATGGAGGCTATTTAATAGTTGTACGATTGTCGTCGCTGCTCCGAATAAAAAATTTACCAGGTCATTATGTATATACGGTACGTTTTAAACGACATGAAATACGGTAGCCTACCACGCCAAAGGAAATGGATTTCTTAGAATAACGGCGGTTCGGAAATTGCGCTTTGACCTTTGAACTTTTACAATATTGGAAATAAAGAGAGGAAATTACGGCAATCTTACTATTTACAAAACCAATATTTAGTAATTTCTAAAACGAAATCATAAACAAACTCTAAATTGTTTACCAAATTTGGTGACTTATTTTCAGACATGACATTTTTATTTCATATAATTTTCAATGTATTCTTGAATTAAATATATACATAGCGGGTCATAAATGCTAGTTATTAACTATAAAATAGTTACCTAAATTTAATCTCTTACAGTAACTACAATTTGGTCATAAATATCATAATTTTGGATAACTTTATCCTTAAAAGTCTCTATTGGCAATAAGTCTGACGTCGATTATTGGTACACATATTAAGTGTTTAATGTGTAAGGAAATAAGATATGATAATCAACAAACAAACAAGCCAAGGATTTATTTACGCCCAAATAATACTTCTGACCTTTCAAGTCCCATGAGCTATGAATAGGCACAATTTGCCAGGAGGAGTTTCGATGGGCTATAACTCTATGTAGGACGCCCACACAATACTTACTCTATGTCATAACAACGCCTTTGGCGGGAACGTTGCTAACTAGTCCTATTCATCCACAAAGGATGACTTGACACTAACACTCGACCATTCACTAGTTGATTTGAATACACTGCTAGAATAGCACTACACAAGGATTAGTAAGCGAGTGTGTTGTTAAGTAACGTATATGGTGCGTACTAGGCCTATTGTCAGAGTAAATAAATATCAATAAACAACTACTGTATTCCTATAGGAATCACTATGGATACATATGTATACATACTAATCTCACAAACGATAATTATAGTAGGATTCACGAAAATAGTCCGATGGGAGTCAATACATTGTTGCCAAATTTACTCTAAAAGACATTTTCATACTGTAT
Source organism: Neoaliturus tenellus (assembly GCA_030545055.2). NCBI lineage: Eukaryota > Metazoa > Arthropoda > Insecta > Hemiptera > Cicadellidae > Neoaliturus > Neoaliturus tenellus. The sequence goes on along the minus strand of CM061533.1, from coordinate 54,455,493 downwards.
TACATATGGTAAACATATGGTACAAATGACAACATTGCAGGGTGAGAGGGGGTGAGGGGGGACACAGCTGTTTAAATTTCCATCGGACTATTTTCGTGCATCTTACTATAGTATTGATTAATTTGTATCATGTGATGACATGTTTAAATACAGAGTTTAAATAGTCTTATACACGTATAAGTGCATACATAATTGTATACATAATTGTATACATATATAACTAAAGTAGGCATTAGGCATATAAAAGAACATGGTGTATTGATTTGTTTTCACTAAAAATCAAGGGCTTCAATATCCTAAGAATGTCTAGAAATATCAATTACTTCAATAAACATTTTACGAACTGAAACTATAAGATAACTAAATCAATCTATTACGTGCATGGCTAACAACAATTCTTGAAATCTAACAGTTTTAAAACTGGTTTGGATGTAAAAAACGCCCCAAAGTAAAACAATCAACATTTTAAACCATTGAAACTTCTAGTTCTAGCACAACAATAATATTACGCCAGATGGAAAGATATTCCTGAAGATGGTCTAGTTAAGAGTAATTCGCTCGGAAACATCGGGGCGTTCCAACACTTGGAGGAATCAAAGTTTTATCGGCTGTTCCTTAAGGGGCCGTCCATAAATTACGTCATCGCTTTTTGGCCATTTTTGGACCCCCCCTCCCTAAAATCATCCTATCATCATAATTTTTCTGACCCCCCCCCCTCTCGGAAAAATGACGTCATTTTTCACAAACCTCTATTTTAATTAAAATAATGCTTTTAAACGCTAAAAAAATTGACCAATCAAATATGAATTGGCTTTCAGAAATGAAGCCAAAATGACTTTCTCAGTGGGAAAATAAACTATAAAACAACGCCTTAAAATAGTCTAATGTATTTTATAGATAAATATTTTATAATAGTTGAGTTGTATTAGAATTTATCATTGTTTTACTGTTAAAATTTAATATAAAACATCATATTTAAAATGACGTCATATCAAAGCCGTACCCCCCCCCCCCTTGTACGTCACCTTACCGTCATTTTCAATCTGGACCCTCCCCCCCTATTTTCAGATGACGTAATTTATGGACGACCCCTAATGTACTCTGTGGCGCAGTCGAATGTGTTTCTAAATGTGTTTCTTAATTTCTCATGTAGGGAAAGGTGTAATCACAGAGAATCACATGAAGGGATGAGCACCCCAAAACATGAGGATAAGAAATTCTCGTTTAATCTTCAGAGGATTTTGCATCAAATAATCCAACTCCTCCTCAACGTTTTATTGAATTTCTAAACCCATTTCAAAATTAATTTTCATAACCATTTCCTTCATAACCAGTTGTTATTTTAATGTCACCTTAAAGTGCAGAATAGGTGGCAACACTGATGATAGTGTTGCTCCTTATAATTGACGGCTTTTAGTGCTTCTTTTTACATTCCAAGCGTCAAAATAAGCATATTTGTTTATTAAAAAAAAGCAAAACAAAGGCATAAAATGACATGACACATTATACACCTGTAATATGTAAATGATTGTGATTGGTTGGATTCTTGGCAGTGGGAGGAACAGGAAAATGGGGAAATAATTGAAATCAGCAATTCGAACGCAGATTATTTAGAACGGACTATAACAATAGAACCGTGTATAGTCAATGACAGAACGCATCTTGCAAATAACTAGACCTATCGACTTGTATAAAAGGAAACATAAAAGAAGCATCCACCATGTGCTCCATGGAATGACTGAACCATCAACTTGTCTAGAAAATGCAAACCTAAAGAAACAACTGTTTATTTCAGAATTTTTATTATCAGTACAAATCTAACAATAACTAGCTCAATGGCCTAGCTCTACTAATGGTAAAATATGGTATTTCAAAATTGAGATTTTTTAAAACAAGAAAAAACTTTTCACATCTGACTTTTAAGAACCCGGTAATTTTTACCGGCATTTGAATTAAATTCTGTTAACACACTCATAATCCCCTCTTAAATACGGTAGTTCAGGCTCTAAACAGGTTGAGCATGCACTGAAAGTCTAACAAATTTTTACTTTTGATTACTGTTGGGGACAATCAGTAAAAATGTAAAAAAATTGATGTTGCCACATTTGCAGAGTGGGCACAACATGGGGAAGGCACCCTAGAGGAAGTCGTAGAGGAAACTGTATTATCCTATGCCATGTTGTATATAATTTTAAATGTCTTTGAATATAGAGCGAAACTCCACAAACCCGATCTCAAAATGTCGAATACAACGCGAGTTATTGCATTTTTTAATATTTTTTTTTTTTGCAAAGTTTGACTGCCTGCCATTTCTGGCTAGAACGTTCATTTAAGGGCAGCTTTGCGGGGCATTGTTTTCTGTTAAAGAGGACCCTAAAACTTCCTTAAAATATATTATTGTAAATTTTTCATAGGTTGTCCAGGATTGGATTGAAAATCATAATGTATTCATAATGTTGGGATAGCATACAGGGACGGCAAATGAAGACTTACAAGAAAATCTGTACCTTAATTTTAATGGTCTTATTAAGCTTTAAAACAATAGATAAATAGAATTGAAAACAATGCCGCAAAACCGACCATAAATGAACGTTCGAGCCAGAAATGGCAGCAGTTAAACTTAGCAAAAAATAATATTACCGAAATTTAAAAATGCAATAACTCGCGTTGTATTCGACCTTTTGAGATCGGGTTTGTGGCGTTTTGCTCTACATTCAAAGACCTTTGAAATGCTTTATAACATCGCATATGAAAATACAGTCTCCTCTACGACTTTTTCTAGGGTGTAAAGAAGTACGACTTTCCCATGTTGTGCTCACTCTGGAAATGTGGCTACATCAATTTTTTACGTCTACTAATTGTCCCCAAAAATAATCAAAAGTAAAATTTCGTTAGACTTTTAGTGCATGCTCAACCTGTTTAGAGCCTGGACTAAAAATACATTTCAAAATCAGCTGAGTAATTTTAACATCGACTGCAACGCTTCTGGCGAGGTGATGAACATGAACCCGTCTACATTTTCGTATTAAACAAATGCATGGGATGAGAAGTCTATTCACGGTGGTAGTGTATACGGTCAATGATATTACTACATATTACGATAAGCTCTTACCTACAGGAGACTAATTGCCAGGGTGTTGTTCAACATATAATAACATGTTATTGACCTCCAACAGTAGCAACGAACGGATCAGTGTCAAATGTTGGTGGTCAGTTGGTCATCTACCGTTCATCAAATATCCGGTTTCGTCTGAGTCACTTTCGGGTTTTTCGTGTGGCGTTGGATACTGCGGCCGGCGTATTATAATTCTAAATACAATTCAATTGTTTCTAAGACATTAAAAAACTCATATTTACAGTTAACTCAAACTACTTTTGAAATAGTACCATGTAATGTAACATGTTATATGGTAGATTATACCTCCTTTTACTCGTTTGTGAAAACCTATATTCCAAACAAAGCCAAGAAACTCATCGGCGTGACTTTAATTTAAATTGAGTAAATTTAATTAAACAGCCCCGTTTCCCACAGTAAAAGTTATAGTCCCTTCCGACATTTAAGAGACAAAATCAAGTCTCAGTTCAAATGAAGGCGCAGAGTGCTTGTGGAAAGTAATTAATTAAAGTTGGGTGATTGTCGTCCCTGATATGGTCCGTAAAGGCAAAACACAAGTTTCGGCAAGAGGGGGTTTGGGCAAATTTATCGATAAAACATGTTTCTGTACATTTTCAGAAGTTTACCAATGCCAATCAACTACATATTTAACCTTTTAACTAAAATAATACTACTAGTAGTGCTCTTAGTACTATTTCTGTGTTGTTCCATTAACTATTTTGTCTTGTAGCATGTCGGTTACTGTTGTTTATTTACCTTATGCACTTTTCAGTGGTTAATTTTGTGATAAATAAAAAGTTATGATATCTATCACTATATTTGTTGTGATAAGTTCTTATGTAGTTCCCTCAGAAATGAAACCTCGCTCCCTTTAGATTTTACAGACAAATCAAATGCCATGCGGTACCTTCAAATTCGTACAAAGGCAATTTGTGACAAAATTAAAGGCCCGGCTGCACATTTAATCCCGCTTTGTGATACCGTTCATAGTTTTCGCCGTTTGCCTACCTCCTATAAAGATATGTTTCTAATAAATCACAGCAAGCAAACAACTCAATCTGGCGGCGTTATTGTTATTCACTGTGATCATCTCGGCCGCCAGGGGCTGGGGCTGACGATAGTGCGTTATTTACTGTGAGCCCCGTTGCAGAAATGTGCGACAGGCATCGCTAAATTACATTGTTCAAGGCTGGAACACCATATATCTGCGATGGCATCTGCAGCATACGCTACCGTCTGTCTGGGCTCCGGGCGGGGTAGCGGTCCGCAATACTGGCCATCCACGCACCTCTATATAGCGGAGAAAAGCATCAACATTATAACTGTTTTGACTCAGCAACTCTTAGGTATAGTTTCACTCGCATACACACTGGAACTCTTCGATTTAATTCTAAGATGAAAAATCATTTGTCGTTTGAAACAAGAACCTTATGTTTATTGACAATGAAAAGAACGAAATATTTACAGTAATCAACTTACAACACCTGTACGGGGATTTCCTCACGCGTAAATGAGCAGACCAACTTGCTACAAAGGGGAGGCAGCAATAACAGCTTCTGATGAGGTTCTCAACATCACGCATTGTGTTTTAACGGCGGATCTTAATCTCAATCTGGTTTTCTTCATATGGAGAAACATAATTAAGGTGATGAAATTCCAATGGTAATTACTCACGTGTTTAAAATGTTCTAGGGACTAAATCACCTTGCAATCGTTCCTTTTTTTATTTGCCATCCAAAAAGTGTAATATGGATACTGAATCTGATTCCTAATTACAGTACAACAAACCTGTATAGGACGATTCAGTAAATCACTTCTATTCTTGAATGATTTAATTTACACTAAATTTCACTACTATAGTTAGATGCACCAAAATAGTCCAATGGAAATTTTAACAGCTATGCCTCCCTTCTCCCCCTCTCGCCCTGCAATGTTGTAATTTGGTGGAGATGTTTACCATATATGTATACAGTATAAAAATGTATTTCTGAATAAATTTGGCAACAATGTGTCGACTCTCTTCGAACTATTTTAGTGAATCCTACTGTAGTAACACAATTAATTGAACAAACCTTTTACTACTTACTATAGACAATTAACGGCAATCTGATGTTATTTTGATAATTCGACCCAGTATGGTTAACTGTAACGCCAGGTTATTTCACAATTAGTTTGAACTCAGTCCAACAGTATGTGACCAACTCGGTCATGTTCCGAGTACGTTGGTCGTTGGTCCAAATAAGGGAGTGCACTGCCGGAGCGTATAAGGCATGGCCGCTACAGGAGCGGTGTTGTGGCTCCACCTTCCACATTGTCCACCCAGGACATTCGGATACGTCCTGGTGTTGACATCTCCAGCTTCCACGAGTTGTTTTGACTATATCATTAAAATAAAAGCATTCGAAACTTGTATCTCTTCAGCAAATATATAAATTACTAAATCCGTCAGCATATTGTTAACAAATTGAAGAATTTAATATCGCCAATTTTTTATTTTCAATACAGTCCAGTGGCTAGATTATAAGGTTTAAAGTAGGCCTATCTTATTATATTGAACGATCCTGGGACTTACTTTTACACTATGTCGGTCTTATCCCTTGTCCCATTTCCAATTGTCACGACTACAGTAACATTAAACAGGTTCTTACGTGTATAATAACAATGCGATTGTTACAGTTGAAATTAGTCAAAAGCTTGATACGGTTGGAGTGTGAATCCATACCATTATCAATGGATCATTAGACAAAAACAGACATTTTCGTAAGGTCGGGGACTTGCCATAAATACTCAATAGAAAACCTAGTAACTATAATAAATTAGCTAGATTAATTTCATACACCTATACTGAGATTATCATAAACTTTGACAGTTTTACAGAAAGAACTGCAGATATAGTCTAATTTATGGATTGAAACCCCCAAATTAAATAAATAAAAAATAAATAAAATGTATCCTATCCAGTGGCACGGTCGTGTCACGTCGCCAAGTCCCACCCAACCAAACAGACGACGCGTGCCTATATAGACACGAAGCAGAATACGGCCAATTTTCACTTCTCAAAAGGGCACAAAAAGGCCTCAATTAACCCTTTTCTCGTTTTACATCCGTTTAACTGGGTCATTGAACACTAAAAATCATCAAACTTACTTTATAAAACCCTCAGTGAAGTAAAATATATGCGTTCAAAAGTAGCCTAAAAAATGTTAGAAATGTGGTTTCCTACGCACAACAAACTATTTAAATTTTTAAGCAAAGCTACAGCCTTTATCACTGATGGGAATCACACGAAACTTTGCAGGAACCTTCGTATTTGATCGTAGTACAAACCTTTGAGTACAGAGATAAAGTTCATTCACTTTAAATATCACAAATCAAATCAAATATGAGTTTCATAAAACAACTTTGTTTACATTTCATAAGTTAAAAGGTAAACAAAGCAGAAATTTGACATTATACTTTTAATTCGTTTTAAAAAACAAGTCAAAACATCTGCTATAATATTCATTAATTTTATCAGCTGACAATTATAGATTGTGTTATACAAAAAATTGTTTTACTTAAAATTGTGTTGACCGTCGTCCAAACCAATAAATTGATTCGAATTATCTATATAACTGCATTTAAAAATAAAATATTCTTATCTTTTGAATTAGAGAATCTTTATTATTCTCACAGTTGTAACTTTGTTATTACAACAGTGTAAGTTTTCTTTGGTTAAGTTACAACCCGAAAATTAACAACATAGGCTACTCAATAAAAAACACAAAACCAAACCATATAGGAAAACTTTATCTTAAAAACACCGTTTCGAGAGAAAGTTGTCTTTGTAAATATTGTAAACTCTGGAATACATAAAAGAAACAAATAAATGAAGACATAAAAAAAGATGCGAACCAATGAGGAATGACTATAAGGTACCAAATAAGATTAATTATCCTCCTCCACCTATATGCCTGTTGGCGTTCATTAGTTGTTATGCTACCTTTCAGTGACAACTGAACAAATCTTCAAGATTGTTGTGTTAAATCAAAAGGAATGATGTTATATTTGCCAATTCCTCATAAAATTAACATTCGTAATTTCTCATTGAGTTACGCCCCATTGCGCTTGGAATGTTGGAATGTTTGGTTTGGACCAACGCATTTCTTGGGAAGGAAATAATCCCGGTAGGCCACCCCCCTTATGACCGAAAACTGTTAGCCCCATACAAATTGCAATTTTTGGGCAGTTTCGTTGTTCCAAGCTTTATTGCTTTATCTGCCTTGTGTTCAGAAAATGCATGGTAAGTCTTCTTATTGTACTTCCTGAAAAATTCTGCTAGCGAAATGTTTGAACTAGGAACTGTTGGAGTTTCATAGATCGCAATGTACAGTCGTTGCTGCAGTAAGTTATTAAAAACTCATAATATGATATCATTCGAATTTAATTGATTGTTGGTGATTGACTGATGTATGGAGGAGACCTGTAGTAGAAAGCAGTTAATCTTAGGTTGTCTTTACTCAAATATAGTTCTATGTAGTTTGAATATTTCGCTTACAAAGTTATTCAGGGAGTAAAAGAACCGTAAATTTTTTAACTCAGCGGATGTAGCAATAAATTTGGTACAAACTTATTCATTTAACAGTATTTGTTTTACTTCTCGATCCTTAAGAGGAATTCGGAGAAGGGGGTGGCCTAGACTTAAGAAGATACCTTCAAATTAATACCTAAATTCTACGTTGTAAACGACAGCAGTGTTCCTCTGTATGAAAACCAAATAAACGAATACAAATATAGTGTTCCATTTAACTTTAAAGATTTTAATCAAATCTGTTTTCCAACTTAAAGATTTTACTGTTAAAACCAAAATGGCCAAATATGATAAAAAATAATGATATAATACCCAAAAACACAAAGTGTTAAGGGGTTGCCAAGTCCTAAAAAGGTATGATATCAAAATTTGTTCCAAGTCAATGACATTGGTTTTAGAATAGCTACTTGACAAATTGACTGGATCTTTTAATGCTTGGTAAACTTTCTGTAAAACATTATTATTTTATCTAGAAATTGTACTTGGCCAGCAGATGTGTGGTATTTTATTTTATATTGTATTGAACTGTATGTAAACTCAGAATTTCCCTATTCATCGAAATATAAACCCATAAGTAAACAGGCCTAGCTTTAGTAACACTCGTACATCTGCTGGCCAAGTACGATTTCTAGATAAAATAATAATGTTTTACAGAAAGTTTACCAAGCATTAAAAGATCCAGTCAATTTGTCAAGTAGCTATTCTAAAACCAATGTCATTGACTTGGAACAAATTTTGATATCATACCTTTTTTAGGACTTGGCAACCCCTTAACACTTTGTGTTTTTGGGTATTATTATACTATAATACGAGGAATGTCTGAAGGGATGTGTGTTCCACGATCTCGAAATCTAGCTGTTAGATTTTGCTTAAAGTTTGCATTAAAGAGTGTTTTGGCCCAAAAATAAGTTTAGAAACAGCCTCAACCCCAGGAAAAATCGAATTTGGTCTAAAATTAAGTTTTAAAATTGTAATTTTTAACGTTAGTCTTATGGGTTGCTATTTTGGTAACGAAATGTAAACAAAAAGAAAGAAACATTAATGTTAAGCAGACTTTTTGAAACAGCTGTTAACTGTGAAGAGGTATAGTTTTTTGTTGGTGGAAATTTAATTGCTTTTTTACCTTGACACTCCAAAAAAGTGAATAAAAACCAACGAGCAAGGCTCGGTTAACCTGGTACTATCTATTATTTAAAGGCTGTTTTGATCTATCGACTAAGTAATTACGGTGTCATCGACTACAGAATTATTCAGTAGTCGGAGCAGGGGCGGGAGAGGCGTGTTTACGTTTTCCAAGAATTCTGTTATACAGTTATTTAAAACAGTTAAGCATGCAAGTATGAAAACTACAAATATGTAATAGACTTATTAGTTGTGGATATGTGAGTAATAATAATTTGATATTATAGCGGCGATCCATTTGCGCAGGCCCGCAGCGCCGCATCAGCATGACCCATGGCCCACCAACACGCCGGGAGCCGGCCGCCGGTGGCCCTGCTGCTGTGATTGTCTACTTTATAGCGCCATTCGGCCTAACGACCGACACCGAAATTCCGGAATCGCGAGACGCAGAGGCGACGACAGCGAATAAAGCACCCACACACTCGCACACGCACACACACACACACACACACACACACACACTCCTCTCCGACACTGCTGTGCCGCATTCACAGGTGTACGGTGTATTGTATTTACTTATTAAATCAACGATGTACAAATACTGACCTCAATTAAGTAAGAAAACATGGAGGTTCATCATTAAAAACTCACTAAAACTGCGCCTAAGGTGTCATAATATTTTTTTAATGTGATACTGCAGTTTCGAGACAATAACGACTCATCTCTCCATACACAAATATGTGTGTATTGTATTTTTTATTAGGCATATTTATTTATACAGTAAGCTATCACTGTATTCTGTACAGGCCCACATTCGCTCTTATAGCATATAACTGTTAAAGGATTTTTTATTTGCTTTACTACAGCGTTTTAATTTCTAACACTGTCTGTCATGTTGGACCATGAAAATGTACTTTCTTAACTAATTGACTTAGGGGATTAAATAACATCTCTAACTTCCGAACTGCAATTTAAAACATTTATTTGTCTATTTTAACATATTTTCCCTCAATAAAGTAGTTTTTGATCAAACGCACCGTTAACGAGCATCGTAATTAATATTCCAAATAGGTGTTGTTATTATTCGTGGATAAGGAGACCCCGGCCGAACCGTTGAGCACGTCTGCCTCTAATGGGCATTTTGCGCAAGCCCCAAGCCCCCGGAAGGATGGGATATTGAAGGAGGAGAAAGGGTGAGACAAGGGACTGTCCACTCATGTTCCAGTTAGGGGGTTCTATGCCCGTCGCATTCCTCACCCCCTGCTGTCTTGAACATATGTTCCAGCTAGGGGTTTACATGCAGTTCGCATTAACCCCCACTGTCTCGAACATGAATGGATTATGAAGGAAGGGAAATTGCCATAGTAGACAGCCAAAAGACTTACCACAGTGTTATGACAACTTCGTTTGCTGTACCCAATGTCAACTTCACAACTAGTATAAACCAGTTTTAAAGTTGTGATGGGAGGTTGTCATTCCAAATAGTATATTACAGGCTCAGATTTGCATTATTTACCGAATTAGACAATAATTTATCTACGGTGGTATATTTAAATGTTGTTAATTTATTTTAAAAACTCTGGGTTCTCCATTTGGGTTATTTAGGGGAAATAGCAAATTGTGTTTATAATAGTTCTAAAGACATTCAATAACCACCTACATGAACTTTTAAAATAAACAAAGAAAATCAATTATAAAAGATACTGCAATCTCTACAAAGATTAGGCAGAAGGTGTGCATTATAATGGAAGCATAACTCATGACGGGCGGCATTAATGTCCTTTCACTAGATCTAATCTGGTGCATGGTAATTTGACAATGGTCGCCAAGGGCTGGTTTAGTGCTTATCTGATAAGGAGCCAGCACGTTCTTGACATAGTTGTGACGGCACGGCGGCGCGGCGCTGCCAGACAAGCTGTGAAATCCGTACCTACCAGCACATCATATTAGCAATGCCATTATCACACTACCAACATGGGAAACCCCAGACAGTTGCAAGTAATAGTGAAAATTACAATTGTAACTAGAAACTCCACTAAGCGTTTTTTATGTCAATAAATGTATGCAGATTACTGTTGATGATGTTGCCCAAATGCATAAAACAGATAGGAAACACATATGGAGGTATTTTATTGAGGTTTGGATAAACCTTTGCATTTATTGTTACCTACTTAACCAATAAAAGAGGTTTTCATCACTAGGAGCAAAGTTGGTCTCTTTGGTGCCAAATCGTGTTTTAAAAACGATTAAGCATAAAAAAGACACTTTTGCTCCGAGTAATAAACAACGATTTTTTTATCATAATGCGGGATCGTTACAATATTAAATATAAAGTTGTATTTTCGAAGTTATATTTAAAAAGTAAATAATATGCAGTAATAATATTTATGTTATTTAATAACGTTTGAATTTCAAAACTCTGAAGTCAAAATTAATAAATGAATAATAATATAATTTTTATTATTTTGCACGAAATCAGATGTTTTCTCAATGTGTAGTATAAAAGCGTTTCTTTTTTGTACTAGGGCTGAAAAATCAACTGGAATATTTTTTACGTCCTATGACTAAAAGTCAAGTGTTTTGCTAAGTATATTATTCATTTATTAATTTTGAGGTGCAGAATTTTGAAATTCAAACTATATAAAGAGCATTGTTTGTAAATAGGAGAAATGTAAAAACTGCATATTACTTAAATATAACCTAAAAATACAACTTTATATATAGTTAATACTTTTAACGATTAAGAGTCTAATTACGCATTATGATAAAAAAAGTTGTTCATCACTCGGAGCAAAAGTGACTTTTTGATGTTAATCGTTTTTAAAAACTCAATTATGCACAAAAAAGACCCACTATTGCTCCTAGTGACAAAAACTACTATAGCAAACAGCTGACTATTAAAATTTAGGCTTTGGACCTAAAAATATTCCAGCTGATTTTCAGTCCTAAGACAAAAAAAGAAACGATTTTGGTACTATTGCGAGAACCAAAAACAGGCTGATTTCGTGCTGAATGATAAAATATTGTTTATTTTTTATGTAGATATGTGTTGTTGCAGCAATAGAGTGCAGAACCTAATAACGTCGTGGGATCTAAAAAAGTACCTTAGTTTCTCATCAACACCAAGAAGGAAAAGTTAAAACAAAACAATTGCACTTAGCAGGACGTTGATTTTCAAAGGTATAAAAGGTCTTAGATCCTTTCGACTTTTTTATTTTATTTTATTATTATTTTTTTTTTTTTTTTGTATTGACGCAATAAAGTAGTTTTATGTTTAAAGGCGAAAGAATACCAGAATACAGGCTGTTGTCTATGTAGGCCTTTACCTGCTACAGGCATTTTTCATTATATGTATATAGGAAATGCATGCCTGTTAATTATTCTCATGATCAGTAATTTATTTCATTTCAGTATTTTCATTTCCTAGGAAATCTATTTATGATTTATTGTGATTTTTAAAATTGGATATGCATTTTTTTTGTTTTTGCAATAATGTAACTTATAAAGGTTTATCTAGTAAATTAATTTTGACATTCTATTCACTTTCATAATAATATACTAATATCATTATTTATTTGACATTCCCCATATCCTATTATTATCACATCACTATTAATTCGCGAACACCAGTTTTGGGATTCGTCAATACTGGAACTGGAGCTGGTTGAAACGCCGAAATGTGAGGTGGAATGCTGGAACATTGTTGAGTTACAGCGTTTAAGTGTCTCCGGCTTCTCTTGGACGTTTTATTAAGCGAGGGGAGCGGCCGGAGTACTAAATCACAACTTGGAGAAGTGGGATTTAAACACTTTAAACATTCTGGGTGTCGATGTAGGTATGGATTCCCTCGCTTTTGGTGACACGCTTTGGTCATTCAAATGTATACGGATGAAAATGTAATTAGCACTCTCCCTTACAGCAAAATATGAATATTTTCGTGTAAAAGTAATACATATTTTAAAGAAGGAAAGTGAATTCCCTCACTTAAACATAATTAAAATATAGGGGAAAATAATTTTAAAAAAATTAAATTTAAAAATATTGTTTTAAAATTGTACAAAAATTTAAAAAATAGTTAATCATGAAAAATTATGATTTAATTACGCCAATTCCTATTTACGTTATAGAACTCTAAGAATACTCAGTTTTTCGTTATGTTAAACTAATAGTTATCAGTAGAAAAATTAAGGGGCACTATCTTAAACTGATAATCACGACTTTGTTGAACATGGATGCTAGGCATGAAGAACCTGCAGTCATTTGTGCTGTAACGAGCTTTGAATTATATAATGTTTTACTGCAAATTGAGTGTTTTACCTTTATAGGAATAATCTACTAACTATTGAAAATAATTAATTTTATTTGGTTTTACTTGATTTTTTTCACAACAATAAATATTTTATACATCTCCAATTTAGGCTCAAAATTAAAATTAATAAAATCATATCTCGCAGTTTGTACATTGACAAAATGTTGATAACTTTAAATTGAAACCTTTGAATAAGTATATGAATTGAAGAGGCTTATGCGTTAATTGTTCTTATTCCAAGTTCTGTTTTTCACTTTTTCAAGACCCCCGTAACAGAAGACATTTATACTATTCTACCAACTAAATACTTCCCACGATATGTATTAACTAATAACTAGGGATCGCCCACTGGTCAAAATTTGACCAAAAACTCAATTCATCTTGAGCCAATTAGATTTAAAAGGTTTTATAACTGAACCATGTGTTCCTCCTGGTTTGCTAGCTTTTGTTATTTTAACAGCTGTCTAATGATTCAATCAATTATCCTTCTCCCATAAGATTAACATTGAAACTTTGAAAGCCCACACGGCGTAGCCCTGGAGGCCGATGGAAATTATAATGTGATTCTGCTCATCTACAGGACACTACCTTTCTAACGGTATGCGCTGATTTCTCCTACGATGCACATGAGCTGAGAAAAAAGGAGGAAATGAAACATGCTTGCATATTAATATATAGATTAATTGATTAAATTACTTATTTAAAACCATATTTATAAGACACTTCACCAGATTTTGGTTGTAATTATCTATTTATTTAAAAATCGCCAATTCAAAATCCAAAGATGGAGTAATTAGAAAACTTCCGTTAGTTTTTACGGTAGGCCTAGTTATATATTTCACTCTAATAGATTTAATGTTTTCCTTAAATTTAATTTGATTTTTTATTTTGTTAATTTTTCTGTTGGTTTAAACGATCATATTTGTTTTTAATAGCAAATTAAAATTTTATTAATACTTACTAATATTTTAATAAAAATGAATTTAAAAAATGTATACACTATGTCAGTTTGTGCTAAAGGAGTTTTGATTTGTTAAATTGTTAATATGTGTATATTATGTCGTTTATTTGTAAATACCTGTTAATATATTAATATATTTATGTATTCATGTACAAGAACATGTTTGTGTGTATATGTGTATGTACATTTGTACGTATGTATGTGTGTATGCATGTATGTATTTGTTTGTAAAAGATGCTACACAGGTTCGTCACGTTATTTAATTTGTTTTATATGGTAGACTTTAAGATTTGTATTTTTTAGGTATAGCTAAACAATCGCAACTGGTTAAAGATGGTTTTAGTATTTTCAAACAATAATATTGTAATTTATTTGTAATTATTATTGGAAATAAATCATTATTTCATTTAATTATTTCATTTCACTACATAAAAATGTACATTTCTGATCAGCGTGAAAACTACGTTAACGTATACCGTACCTCGAATATAAAAGATATTATGTATAGAAACATCTTTATTATTAATTGTGAAAACACATAAAACAAGTAATATCCTTGAGACAAAAGCACGTTTGAAGAAGAATTCTAATTGCATGCAAACAGAAGCGGTGCGTTAAAAAGCAATCAAAGAAAGCTGGCGAGGGGGAGCAGTGCCGAGGGTAGGGACCGGGGAGACTGCTGGGGAATTCCAGTTTTGGGAGATTTGTAGAATAAAAAGTAATATACAAGTTTATGCCAGGTATCACCTCCAAACAAGTGCTTTTATTCACAACTTGCTCATTAAATGTTAAAAATTTTAGCTGCAAGCAGCAGAAGTTAGCACAGTGTTATCAGACCGTATAAAGATATTGTGACCCAGCATTAAACTACTGCTAAATACTCAGCAACACGTTAAAACTATGATAGCGAAATCAACATTGAATACTGAACAATAATACAAATAAACAAAATAAGGTTGAAGATTGAAATAAGGTTTGAATAATATTGCAACAAATAGTGCAATTTATTTTTAAAAAAATCAAGGGAAATTTAGATAATTGTGAGTTGTTAAGAAGGCTTTTCGTACTTGAGACTTCACCCATTTTTTTCAACTCAATATTACTATTTTATTTTCATTTATGTATATAGCTTTATCATTTGCTATTAACAAACTACGTTGTAATGGTTTGATCAAATAGTAATAGATTTTCTCGTAGTTAAATGTTCAAATTCCAAGTAGGATTGTTTAGTTTATTAGTAGTGTGTGGAACAAGTGTAAAAATCTTTCACTTCCTGATACCAGCACCAAACTTTGGGAATTGACTAAACACATGTAAAAGAGTAAAAATCTGCCGGGAGGCAAACTTAAATATAATTACGTCACGAGCAGTGACGTCATCAATATGGCCGCTCAGCCAATTACAATAATGTCGCATATCTCGGAAACCCCGTAACCGATTTTGACATTTGACATCTTATTTGAAAGGTCTAATCATGATCTATAATAAAGGTTATTACACTTTTAGCGGTAAAAACAACCGTATTTGAGTATTTTGTAAAATATAAATTTTTATAAGTATTTGCAATTTTAGCGAATTTCCCACAGGGAAGAAGCTATTGCCGTATGTGTTATGGTAAGACATAAGCCCGGGACCATGTTACTTTTTCATTTTGAGGTGCCCATTGACGAAAAATAATAGTCATTAAAATTATATATGTATGTATGTATGTATGTATGAATGTGTGTATGTATGTGTCCCTGGACACGAGAACTCTTGTTAAAACCGTCCGATCAAGACCAAACTTAATATGTAGAGATGTGTAATCGTACGTTTATTTGGATGAGTTCGTAAACCAGATATATTGACCTACCGGAAGGGGTAGTGTTAGGGGGTTTTCACCCCAAAAGTGGATTTTTTGCATTTTTCACATCTATTTTTAAAAAATTTTAAATTTTGATTTTCATTACTGGATTTAGCTGAAAAAAAACACACACAAGTATTTTGCAGCTTTGCTCTATCCCCATTGGTTACCGAGATATTAAAAAGTCTAAAGACAGAACATTGTATTTTGGGGCTCCAATGTTAATCTTAAGGAGGAAAAAGAAAGTTTTTATATTTTACTTATTAACCAATATATTTTGACGAAACTTGGTATTTAGCTTCATTTGGTTAAGATCCATCTATTTATGGTAAAAAAATCTTGTTTTTTTGTACTTATCATGGCAGCAAAATGCATACTCTTTTCCCATGTTAATCACAAGGAGAATATTAAAACTAATTTATTCATGGACGGATATTGATGAAACTTAGTATATGGCTTCATATGTTCGAAATAATTTTTTATACTAAAATTACCTACTTTTAGTGTTTCCCATGGCATCAAACCTGCATACTCTTTCCCTATTTTTATTGTAGGGATAATAGACATTTATTTTCCTATTTATGAGCACGTGATGAAATTTTGTTTACAGGTTCATCTGTTCTAAATTAATATTAGGGGTCTACTAATTTGGAAATTCGCTGAGTACGCATGTCTGCTGCGACGGAGGGATATTATATATGTAAATTAAGTTTAATAACAATACAAGATAAAATTGTGGATATTATTATTGTTAACATATATGTCATGTAAACCATGCACGCAGAATACATTTTACTCAATGAATAGGAACATAGAACACATCCCACCTACTGTGGGTGCGCTATTGCAGCACTTCATTGTCAATTTCATTTCGTTGCAGGTCATTGTTCAAGAATAAACATATAGGTAGCTGGATATATTTACATGAAATATATGTTAACAATAATAATATCTTTAATTTTGTCTTGTATTATTATTAAACTTAATTTACATACATAATACCCCTCCGTGGCAGACATGCGTACTCAGCGAATTTCCAAATTAGTAATATTAATTTAGAACAGATGAACCTGTGAACAAAATTTCATCACGTGCTCATAAATAGGAAAATAAATGTCTATTATCCCTACAATAAAAATAGGGAAAGAGTATGCAGGTTTGATGCCATGGGAAACACTGAAAGTAGGTAATTTTAGTATAAAAGATTATTTCGACCATATGAAGCTATATACTAAGTTTCATCAATATCCGTCCATGAATAAATTAGTTTGAATATTCTCCTTGTGATTAACATGGGAAAAGAGTATACAGGTTGCTGCCATGATAAGTACAAAAAAACCAAGATTTTTTTACCATAAATAGATGGATCTTAACCAAATGTAGCTAAATAGAAAGTTTAGTCAAAATATATTGGTTAATAAGTGAAATATTAAAACATTATTTTTCCTCCTTAAGATTAACATTGGAGCCCCAAAATACAATGTACTGTCTTTAGACTTTTTAATATCTCGGTAACCAATGGGGATAGAGCAAAGCTGCAAAATACTTAATTGTGTGTTTTTTTTAGCTAAATCCAGTAATGAAAATCAAAATTTAAAATTTTTTAAAATTAGATGTGAAAAATGCAAAAAATCCACTTTTGGGGTGAAAAACCCCCTAACACTACCTCTTCCGGCAAGTCAATATATCTGGTTTACGAACTCATCCAAATAAACGTACGATTACACATCTCTACATACAGTATTAAGTAAGTTTGGTCTTGATCGGACGATTTTAACAAGAGTTCTCGTGTCTAGGGACACATACATACACACATTCATACATACATACATACATATGTATGCATATATAATTTTAATGACTATTATTTTTTGTCAATGGGCATCTCAAAATGAAAAAGTAACATGGTCCCGGGCTTATGTCTTACCATAACACATACGGCAATAGCTTCTTCCCTGTGGGAAATTAGCTGAAATTGCAAATAGTTATAAAAATTTATATTTTACAAAATACTCAAAAACGGTTGTTTTTACCGCTAAAAGTGTAATAACCTTTATTATAGATCATGATTAGACCTTTCAAATAAGATGTCAAATGTCAAAATCGGTTAAGGGGTTTCCGAGATATGCGCCATTATTGGCTGAGCGGCCATATTGATGACGTCACTGCTCGTGACGTAATTATATTTAAGTTTGCCTCCCGGCAGATTTTTACTCTTTTACATGTGTTTAGTCAATTCCCAAAGTTTGATGCTGGTATCAGGAAGTGAAAGATCTCTACGTATTATGTCGTTTGTTCCACGCACTATAGGTAAATTTGTCTTCTATTGTTTAACACTTCATCATATGTCAATTAATTTATGTAACGAATCTTTAATACAAAATAGCAAACCGCTTCATCAATATAGATCGTTGCAAAAGAATCGTGAACGTGTGAACGTAATATATAAATTCAATGCAGTATAAAAAAAGAAAGCTGATTTCAAATCTTGGCTAATATGCTTTAGACATTTTAGAAAGGTTAATGTACTAACTAATTACTGCAGGAAATTAGTTTTGCAGAAGAAAAGGTCTGATACTCAGGTCAGGTGAGCGGGCGTGCCGCAAAAAGGTTAACTTTATAATTAACATTTCAGAAACGTCCGGGGTTCGGAGATAGGCTGGCTAAAGAAAGTGATATCCAAAACAAACAAGTTTTCCTGCCTCTAGAGTTAAATGGAAGACAATTTTTTTTAAACCGTCATGATTGGAAATATTCATTTCTGATATTCGAATTATTGCGAAAACTACATACCTATACCTGCAGTCTTCTATAATTGTCGTATATATTTGGGTAAGTAAATAACTGTAAATACTAATGTTTGAAATTATTTCATAGTCATTAAATTTTTGACAACCAAGGTTGACTGCTACGTTTTTATTAACACATTGATACTGCAGCATGAAGTAAAAAATTATTTACTATTAAGCTTTAGTTCAGATTTCATCCTACTTCATAATCCTGTGAATGTACTATATATAAACACATAGTTGTTTTTTATTTAATTAATTCTTTTCTTTCGTCTATAGAACGTCTATGAATAAAAGTCTGGAATCAGCTTGACATTTATGTACAATTCTGAAATCTTAGAAAATGACGTGTATACTTTAACAAATAATCGCCTCTTATATCAAGTAAAGGGGGGCCAAGCAGTTGCGCGGTAAACTCAAACAGTAATATTATTTATAGTAATATCAGTTACTGACAGTGAGCTAAAATGCCCAGTGCGAAAACTTTATTCCTTGTTCTAGGCGAGCTCGTTCACTCCACTCACTCGCCTTCACGAAAAGCTCATTCGGTTCGGTCACTCGCCTTCCGGACTTCCGGACTGGTTCAATCTATGCCTACGGGTGCTATATTTGCAAACCCTAAAGAGCTTCAAACACTAGACTTGCAAACCCGTTTCTTAGTGAGCACTTATGAACAAACAGAAAAATCATCCATCAAATTTCAACCCCGGTGGCCTTAAAGTAATTTTAAAGTCCAGTTGATTCTTTATTCTGGTGTATATTTGTTGAAACACATATCAAATCTGTAACACGTGGATTCTAATTAGCATATTTATTTAAGAGCTGTTTTCATAATTTTTATACTAATGTTTTTGTTTCTTAAATTCAAATGTGATTCTACAAATTGATTACCATCATAGTTATTTTATACTTTTACATGACTTTTACTTATCTAAACATTCATAATACAACAGTATGAAGTACGATTAAAAAATGATAAATTATTTTGATTATATAGGCAGTAGTAGCATTTAGTAATTAATTAAGTAACTGGCTGCCATACAAAACCGTAAGATCAATGTAGGCTTATTACCGGGTCAAAAATGGTAGGCCATCAAACTTCAATAGAAATCACATTACTAAAATAGTACGGTAATAATAAAACACAATATCTTACGACACAATTAGGCCTAATTGACCTTATATTATGATAGTTATTATGATTGGTTAGGTTTATGATAGTCTGATTACTTTACAATGTTTTTTATATTTGAAAGTAAAGTTTACCTAGAGTTATAGCTCAAAGATGTAAAATGTTGTTAATTGCAGGACATGTTTCGAATCATTACGGTTCATCTTCAGGATGATTCTTCTTCTTTGAATGATTAAAACTAAGTCCCTGTTTCGACAGTTGTCAAAGGGGGATTGTCGACATATAGTAAATATCGACAAGCGAAATCACACGATTAAACGATACAATAAACGATGTGGCAACGTGTCCACAATTAACATAATGATATCTTTAGGCTATAACTATAACTAAAGCTTTACTTTCAAATAATATCAGGTAAATCTGTACTCATCAAATAAATGTTTCTTAGTGTTCTGTTGGTGAGATCAATGATACTCTTTTGATGCCAATCTGCCGGAGTAGTCTATTTGTATGGAGACCACCTCACCACCCTGAGTTTGACATTTTGATCCCAGTTGCCAGAAGTCATTGATGCTATCTAACAACAAGCACACGATAGATACCTAACAATCGCAGGGTTTGGACCATTCCCTATCAACAAGCAAAACATACACAAAAAATAAACACACTAGTTGGTGGAAGTCTTCATTAATGGCGGTTAGATTTTGAAAGCTAAATGCAGTCGGAAAATGGTCTTTTTGTTGTTTCGAGGGTTTACGCATGATATAAAAAAGTTATCGAAGGCAATGATCGGTTACCGAAAAGTAGCATTATATTTCATGATTAGGCTCAAAAGTGACCGATTTTGGAGCGAGATCAATTTTACACACGAGGTGGAGTCAAAAGCGAAAACTGATCGATCCCTGAAACAGAACTTTTAAGACAAACAATAAACTATACTTTTTTCACTATGCAAAAAAATGAACTTAACCTTAAGTAAATTCATTTCAAATGCAGAAAGCTTTTATTTTTCCATTATTAATAATATATCGTTAATGGTGTTAACTTTTTGTAAAACCAAAAAGTCTTTTTGTTGTCCTCTGTCGGCAAAAAATACGCTGAAGTTTAGGGAGTGGACAGGGTTAGCTAACATGAAAAAAAGTTCTAGATCAGAAAATGAAGTTTTTTATCTCTAAGTATTTTCCGGTGTTTAAAATAACAGTATAACGGTATGTTATGTTGGTAAAAAATTATTCACAATTCAAATTTTACTTAAGGTAGTACTATATCCTTAAGGAGGAAACAAATGATTCTTACCATTTCCCTTCTAATCGATGTGAGAGACTAACAGATGGGATCATCCTTCAAATTTACATTGAAATATTTGTTGTTTTTTTTTGAGAGATTAAAATAACTAAGCCTTCTAACATACCAAAATGCAGGTGGTGTAAAAAAAATAATAAATATAATATAAAAAAAATAAATATAAAAAAATAAAATAAATAAATGTAAAAAATAAAAATAATAAAGTTTTAGTCAATAAATTCCCCTAAATGTAATGTTCCCAAGACACCTTACTTTTCCCTATACCTTTCCCTTTCGCGGGCCGTGGTAGGTCTACTCCCTCTTTCAAACAATATCGTTGCGAGAATGTTTCCAGAGGAGCTTTTCTTGTTTTAATTTCATTTCAGTAATTATAAATTAGTACCCACTTTACGTCTTTGAATGAGTTTAATTAGTTAACTCTAGTTATTTTTTATTTCTAAGTATTGTCCAGCATTTAAAATAACGCAAATACGGTATGTCATGTTAGTAACAAATTATTCACAATTCTAAATTTTGCTTGAGTAGTTTAGAGAAACCTTAAGGAGAAAGCAGATGATTCTTAAAATTTCTCTTTTTGTTGAGAAACCAACGGATGCCGATAATCTTTCAAATTTGCATTGAAATATTTCTTGATTTCCTTTAACGAGATTAAAATTATTAAGGTATCGTTACATTTTACCCATTATTGGTTTGTTATTTAAAATCAGCAAGGTGATTGTCACATCTGACGATCACTAAAAAATTTCACTGTCAGATCTTTAAAACTGTGAAAAGAAAACTTCAATCCCATACCACCCAAAGCCGTATCAGCTACGAAAGATGTTAATTAAAACATTAATATATTCCATGTCAAAATTAACAATTTGAAATGCATAAAATTTTAGGAAAGTTTTAAAAAATCTACTTGAACTTTAAATTAACATCGTGGTTGACATGATGTTAGGTACTTAATTTTGTAAATCAATTGCAAAATTCATTCATGGACAAATATCAATATGCATCCACGTAATTTATTTATTTATAGTTAGAGTGAGATACGTGTAATATGTGTTTATGCAACTTGTGTGTAATAGACACATTTATCCACTTGTGAGATGTAGGTTGTTGGAACACGAGCGAAGAAAGAGGAAGCGAGCGAATTAATATCTCACGTATTAGTCCTGGCTCTAAACAGGTTAAGCATGCACTGATAGTTTAACGAAATTCGACTTTTATTATTGTTGGGAACATTTTGTAGATGTCAACATAACTCATAATGGACAAACAACATATTTAAAAAGTAAAAATTAATTTAAACGTTAATTTTATTATTAATGATGTAAACATTAGACAGCTAAGATGATCACTCATATTCCTAAAACTATACCATGTTGGTAACCTTATGACTAAAAAAATGATGTAAACTACAAAGCAACTTCTTCAATATGCAACGTTGATTATTCAACCAGCAAATATAAATTCAAATTTGCTCTCAGCTTTTAGCAGTAAGATGATATCTG
>CM061533.1:54353649-54432748 GCA_030545055.2 Neoaliturus tenellus | reverse complement strand
AGATATCTTGTTGTTGAATGGGAATCCTTATTTCATCATTATTATTTAAATTTTGATGAAGTGTAAGGGTTGTGAGTGTGATATTCCTTCTCCCATAGGGTTTCGTCGAATGTCGGTCCTTGCGCTATATCCAGTATATCCATGGTTGGCAAGTTTTAGTCCGATCTTCTGTAGGAAGCGTATGTTGTCCGGTGTTAACTCGTCGAATGTTGAGGAGCTACTGAGCTCCCGACTCTTCCGTTGTGGTTTAAATGATAATCCCATGTTGACTTTATGTTGCCGCTCTGATATGTAACCGTATAGTTATTGTTTCTCCTCTAAAGTCAACACTAATGCCGTCTTGATCCAATATGTTCAGTACGATGTCTGAAATGAAACTGGTGTTTAACGGTAGGTATATCAGGTTTTGTGGCTTCTCAACTATTTTAAAACCAGGAGCTACTGTGGGGTAAAATGTATGTAATATGTGTTGATTTACACTCCATCTCTATATGATCCGTGTATAATATTACACGTTACATCAATACTGTTCACCTTTAATATTGTAACTGTTGTATCGCCAGTATAATCATTTCCAGGAGCTAAAATTCCTTTCTTCTTTGAAAATCCGAGCAAATTGCCGATTGAGTGGTCTAAGCTAAAATCTATATAATACTTTGAAGTTATTTCTGCTTTTAATGTATTATTATTACCTTTTATAGAAATATTTTCTTCTCCAAGTTTCTTTTGTAATACTTGGTTTATATCGTCTATTTCATATGCTCCTGTAGATAATGGAATTATTTTTAATTGTGAATAATTTCCTTTTTCATCTTTACTCTCATAATAATGTAGTAAATTATTTTTTCCTTCTGTAACATTGGGAATTGAATTGTATGTAGTCAAATCCAATAATGCTGCTTCCCATAGTTTGTCCGTAGATAAACGTAATGCTGGGAAAAGTGTACTTTTCAATGTTGACGAATTTCCACTCAGCGACACTGTATACGATGACATCTTAAAGCTGACTGACGCTCTTCGCTAGGAACTCCAAACATAAATGTCCGCATATTTCCGTATTGCTAGGGTTGCTCTCTTTTGTAGTTGTAGAATATATTATTGCAGTTCCGAAAATAATGTTGAAGTTCTTTTGGTGGCGGTAAATTTCCAAAACTATCAAAGTAGTAAACATTTTTTCCAAGTTTTTTATAACATACCCAATGAGTACCTGGTCCATAATTAGAGTCTAAATTTACTATTCCAGTTTCATTTTTCCACACTCTATTTGGTAATGTATTCTTTCATAAAAACTCCTCTGAAGAATGGTATTTTTAAACATTTTCACATATTTTTGACAATTGATAGTTTGTTAATGCTTCATTTGGAATTATCAATTTATTCTTTCTCATTTAATACACACGGTACGGTCTTAAGTAAAGACCCGATCCGTTTTTTACCATTGACCCATATGGATGTTTTCTTGGACTTTCCTTTTAGGGTTAGTGTGACGTCTTCTTTTGATGTTCCCGCCTCTTTTTGCAGCTTCTTTTTTACTAGGTTTTCTCCCGCGTCGTCTTCCACCACCAAACTTAGCTTTCGTCTTCATGGCTGTTGTCACTGCCCAAGCTGCTGCTTTTTCCGCAATACTGGCGTCACTTGATTTAACCCTTTGCCAAGCTTTTTCCGCTAGCGCTCTATCCGCTATTGATCTATTTGTTGAATCTGCAAACTTGGAATACGCTATATCGTGTTCTTGCAAGCTTGATCTAATTTATTAATTCCAGGATCTCCTCTTGCTAAACGTTTTGCCAACTTAGTTCCGGGTCCACAATATAGATAGCCTCCGGGCAAATGAAATTCGTATGGTAAAGCGTCTATTGCTCGATTTAGAACAGCACCAACAGGAATCCGTCTTAGCAGGGATAACGCAGCTGATGTTATACCAAGTCCTTTCTTGCCGCTGTCTTGACGACGACTGAGCGTTGCGGTCCTTCATTATGTCGTCTTATATAACCAGCGTGTTTACTCCACGAGCTGCTTTACATAAATGAATAACACATGCACAATTTTTATATTTAAATACTTAATTATTCAAATTAATTATATATTGATTTATAATTCTATTTTTAATCCAAGCTTCTCGTTCATCGGGTTGAATCATCACATGACTCGTTGTACTAGCTATATGATTGTGGGTATCGATAAGTAAATTGCCCACTATTCTTATTAAACAGTCTAAAGTTACAGCATCTTTTGGATGTTGGGGATCGTGTAACTGCATAATACGTTTATCATTACACGTGTAAGCAGTCGAATCACTTTTCGACGTTGTTATGACTTGTCCAATAGTAGCAGCATCATTTAAATCTTCTCCTGGTAAAATATTAATTATTTTCTTCATCTTTGCATCATATTTGGTCCCAAAGTGTTTATCCCAAGTTATTGTTTGTCTCAATGTAACACAATCATCATCTTCATAACCAGGATAAATATCTTTTATTCTTCTATTACGACCATTGTATGTACCTAATGTACCACCACTCGCAATTAATGTTTGCACCATTAGAGGTACATCTGTATCTTTTATACCAAATCTTCCATTTGTTATTGTTTTATGTCCTGCATCCCATTCATCATTATTTCCTTGCATTAAATCAAACTTTTCATTTTTATGAATAAATGTATCTCCTCGCTTTAGCACGGCATCTTCATGTTTTACAAAATTTGATGTTCCCCTTTTTAATTCTTTAGATAGTTGTTCCATAGTAACAGGCGTCTTTTGGTTGAGAACCGAACTTTACATTTGACAAACGCTTTTCCATGACAATCAATTTCATCAGCATCTTGTAAAATACAGTTGTCCTTGATGTATTTCAGGTTTACAGCATCCCCGTCTTCCTTTGGGTACCCAATGTCATTTATAATAAATTTATAAAAAGAAAATCCGCGTTGAGTCTTTTCCGGTATTATAGAATGTAAATATTCTTTATTAACTGAATCTTTATCATTTTTTGGATTTGCCACGTTGGTTATTCTATGATTCGCCAGCATCATATGTCTGTCCATCTTTTAAATTATTACCCCATTGCAATTTTAAAGTATTTAAAAGTTCAGATGATAAATACTCTTTAGTAATTGCATCAGAACTGTCAGTTGGTTTACCAACATTAATTATTCTATGTGATTTAACATCATAAGTATTCTTGTTTAATTTTAATGATGTTGAAGTTGCTTCTTTTACTGTTTTTAAATTTGCTCCATCCTGTATCTTCTTCTGGGTCTTTAACAAATTTTAGACGTTTGTTACTCATATCATAGTCACCTTCAGGTGTTTGCGGCAATCCACTTCTTTTTCTGTTTTATCCTCCTTGTACTCCTACCCCGGAGTACCGTCCGAACTTGTCAACGCTCATGATTGAACTGATCCACTGTATGCTCACTGCTCTCTTATATATCCGCGATGATTTATACAATTATTCCACGATTTCGAAGTTCGTCAACCAAAGCCACCCATTCATTATTTAAACCTGTATGACCAGCTTCCATGGCTTCATGTAATAGTCTCATTCTATCAACCAATTTGTTTATATCATTATAGTAAATCACATTTGTATTATATAGGTTTTTCATTAAACCTTTACCAGATGTCGAAGTTTCTCCTTTTTTCTTTTTACCATATTCATCAATAAGTGATAAGTCCATAAGTGATAATGACTTCCTCTTAAGCGGTTTCTTCACAGCAGGTGCAGTTCGTAATGTTGGTAGTTTTTTCAGGGGAAACAATCTTTTTATTACAACTGTATATTTAGTTGCGCGTGTTCTATTTATCATTGAATCTTTGGAGTAATTCTTCTTATGAGCATTAGTATTTTGCAAAATTTCTTTAAAAGTATTTAAATCTTGAAGCGTATATCTTATAGGTATATTTTGAAAATCAGTTCAAATAATCCTTTTGTTCCTTTATATTTATGCTCACCAATAACAATATCATCATCTTCAGTCAAATGTACTTTTGAATCTCCTATTTTTAATTCATTTCCATCAATTCTCGCACCATATACATGTGACTTGTGTAATTTTGGGTTATTTTTTATTTCATGTAACATCTTCATGATATACTTTCTTCCAAGAGGTCCTTGTTGCAATATATCACTACTTAATTTTGTTAGATTTGGAATTGATTGTTCTGCTTCAGGTATATGTTTTTCTTGTTCTTCTTCTTTTTCAACATTTATTTCTGGTTCTTCTTGTCTTGTTTCTTCTTCTTCTTTTTGAGATCACTTGTATAAGAATCATCATCATCTTCTTCCTTTTTCAAACTCTTTACTTCAAATTTAGAAACAGGTAGCAAAACATCTCCTTCATAATGAGGTTTACCAATAGTTTCTGTTATCTGTTTTAAAGGTTCTGTAATAGGCTTAAATGTAGTCTCCCGGAATTCTTCTCTTTCATTCAAACCCATTTTTAATGCTCGATTTTTAAGTCTAATCGAGTCACTCAGTGATTTTATTTCTTTTAATAGTTTTTCTTGGTTCACCATGTTTACGCTGCGAAGACCAATCTATTACTAAACGTATCATCAATCGTTCATCGATTAATACAAATTTATCCAACCCTATACGATATCTTCCATTTTTTATACCTTCTTCTTTCATAATAACAAGAAATCCATATTTTTCAGCCCATGCTTTGCCACACATTTCTTTAAATTTATCAAAATGACATGTCTGCATTTACATGATCATATATATGTGCTTTAAATTTGTTTCATCTTGCTTGAAGATAATAAGTAGATTTGCATTATCTCTTATTAGTTGTTTTGGAATTTTACTGTAAGTTTGACCAATATAAATGCTATCAATATTGTAATGTCTTCCCATGGCAAAATAACTTCTAATAGTATCGTGATTTTCACAAGATACATCATCAAATATAAATATAGAAAATGGTTTAGCCTCGTTTGGCTCCATTATAGTTTCACTAGCATTAAACTTGTAAAAATTAACTTCAGGCACACTTGCAAGTACCTTATCCAATAATTGGTATTTGGGTTGTTGCAAAGATTTGGAAAAGATGTAAATGTTGTTGAAACGTAATCCTTTAGGATTTGTTATTAAGTTAAAAACCACATTCGTCTTTCCACAATTTGACGGTCCAGTTATTAAACATCTTATTGTGTTTGGCAGTAGTTTCACCATGTTTTCCATGATTTAACTTGTCGTTGTCAACTGTTAATTCATCAATATTATTAATAAAAAATCGATCCTTTTGTTGCACAATCTCCATCTTGTGTAAAGGTTAAACACATAATGAGTTCACAAATTGCTACACCAAGTCTTTTGTAGGGATCCAAGAGTCTTCACTTTTATCAAATCCCAACCAACGTACTTTAACCTTATCCTTTTTTCTTTGTAAAATTTTTTCAACAAGATATACATCGCAAACTGATGATTTTAACAGCTCGTGTCCGTAGAATCCACCTTCAAGTAATTCTCCCTTGTTGTCTTTTAATATGTAAGTTTCAGGTATTGTCGTTGCACTTTATAGATTGTAAAACACTTCATTAGTCCAGTTTGGCAGATACCTTTTACTAAATACTCCTTTATACTTACTTATACGAACTTTATCATCAACTTTAAATGTTTTAGGCTGCATTTTTTCATGTATAGGAGTTGTATTATTCCTAATACGTTTTAATACCATCTTAGCATTACCGCTATTTACTTGGTTAGGTTTCATACCAATGGTTCGATGATACTTGTTGTTATATTCTTTTATAAGTTGCGGTAAGATATCATACCAAACATATGATCCCTCGTTTGGAAAATGTTTTATACATTGCTCCTTTAATGTTCTATTGAATCTTTCTATTATTGAAGCTTTAACTTCAGAATTTGTAGAATAATGATTTATTTTATACTTCTTCATTAAAGCTGCAAAGACTTTGTTAAAATACTCTTTCCCATCATCAGTTTGTAGATGTTTGATGTTAAATTTATTTCTTTGTATAGCAGTTTCCATAGCTTTTGTAACACTTTTACCAGTCTTGTCCTTTAGCGGTAAGGCATCAGCCACTTTAGTAAAAACCAGTCTATAATCGCTAAAATGTATTTGAATCCTTTATTCAACTTACTATGTGGTATCATTTCAATGAGATCGGCTTGGAAAAGATCATTCATTCCTTTATAATTGTATTTCTTCTAGGAAATTTTCTTCTTGCCGGCTTATGAAGTTCATTTACAATCTTGTTCCTTAAATCTTCCATCTTCAGTTGTGTCTTCCACACCGCTTGTAAGAGTACTCATCTCTAAAATGGTTTATCCTCTTTTATATGGTTAGATTATAGGTCAAGGCCATATTACATTGGTGTAAAAAAGAGGGAACATGACATTGGGCTTGTCATGTCCCCCTCTTCTTTTACGGAAAGGAAAAAGGAAGAAGGTAAAGGACGAAGAATAGGTTTACTGGTCGATAGGGTATAAGGAGTAATGTCCGAATGGTAGAGTTTTTATATTATCTTCCAGGATGTACCTCTTATCATCCTTACAACTCAAGCCCATTTGGTTTGCTTTACACTGAAGAGACGATGGTTGAAGCTTCTTATGGTGTTAAATGTTGCTGTTGTCTCAACATTTTCAAATAAGCATCTCTTGTATTCTTCAAACTGTACATTCTTCTTCAGGTATGAGGTTTTTATACCCTTGGCCTTCTTTACGATTTCATGTTCTCTTCTTTCATTTTTGTACAGTTTAAATGAATATAGTTTAGACCATTAAAGCTACAACCTCTTCCATTGGCACGCCATTTGTCTCGTCTTTGAACTTTCCTAATACCTTTTTATTTCTACCGTTGTCGTAGTTGGGATGGTTTTGTGGATAATCAGAAAAGTCAAAGTCAGTAGTATATATAAAAGTACGTAGGTCTTCATACATGTCTTCTGTTTTTATACAATAAATAAAAGCATCTGTATCCATATATGCAATCCCGATGTTTTCTCTTCCATAAAACTTCACCATCTTGTTGTAGTGAAAGTCATACATGTGGGTTTTAGAAATATCCAAAATAGACATTCCCACATATAGATGACGATCCATTGTTATTGAGATCTTGTTCATGGAAACAGCTACAAGATTTTTGTTGATTATTATGGACGATCCGAAGTTAGGTTTTTGTACGAGCTTTTGTAGTTTCACCGGATCACTAACTAATTTCACATTCTTATGCTTTCTTTTGTTTTCCAGTGTCTTGCCAAATATCGCATTATTCATCAATTTAAAAAAGTCCTTTTGAAAATTAGATGTAGCCCGCAGTTCTTCTTTTTGTGTTATTGTCAATGTATGACTTTAACCAACAGGATTGAGAAAATTGTAAAGCTCTATTAATTTTTGTTATTCTCAATCCCTAATTCTAGGGCTTGTTGTATTACCCAATAATGAGCAACATATCTTGATTTGTTGGTTAAAGTCATCATCAATTTAGGCCATCTACCAGTTGGTGATATTTCCGTCTTGGCCAGTAGAGGTAAATCATAATGGTGGTCATGCAAATGTTCAAGGTACTACATCCAAAATATAACCAGTATCTCCATGTTTTGCCATGTCCATGATGTTTCCAATAGAATCAGGGTCTACCCATTTAAAGTCGCCATATGGGAGAGGATTCGACATGGCCCATCCATAAAGGTTATTTCCATCAAATAACCTAAATATGTACTTGGTTTTGATGCATCAAAATTGGGCAGATATTTGTTATTTGCCTTTACATGTCGTGTTACACTTTTGAGTTAATCCTCCTCGAACAACCTGATTCCAACATCAGTATCATGTCTATATCTGTAAGAAGTTGGAGTTTACAGTTAGTTTCCTTCAACATTGCTTGCCAAGCTAGTCCAGGTGATGTACAAAAATGTAGAGGGTCCAGTCCATACGCCTTAAAACATGTATTTCTAAACTCTTCCATTATATCACAAAGTAAAGTTACATCTAGTTTAACATAAAAGTCCGAATATTCTCCAAGTGTTTTGAATCCTAATTCATTCCAAACTCTACACGCATGTTCATAATCTTCATGGGATATATCCGTATCGTATAGTTTACTTTTGAATTCTTCTTTTGGTGGAAGGGATGTTTCATTAAATCGTTCTAAGCTATCTATATAATTATATGGGAAAACACCTTTGCGAAGAACTAAATTAACCTTGTCATTAACTTACAATCTTCTTGGTTTCTATTAAATCTTCTGTTCTCAGGTTTTCAGAAAGTTTCATTAAACTAGATGGCATAAAACGGTAAGAGTCTAAAAACCGAAGTTTGATATTTCCAACTTTTTTAGTAAAACTTATAAACTTCTCCATGGTTTCTGCTATGACATCAATTTCTCCATTATCTCTTCCTAATTCCGGAATGATAAAATGCGCATCATAACCACTAAGGTTATGTAATATTACAGGTATATTTGTGGGGATCTTGTAGTTGATATTGCAGCTGTTACATGCAGCACCTCTATAATACCCTGTCAGATGGTCATGATCATGAACCTTGTGATTTTCCACAGTAAATTCATTTGTACATAAATAACAAACAGTCGCATTTTCGTGTTGGAATCTCTTCTTCTTCATCCAAAGGTATCATTGGTATAATATCACTGTACAATCTTTCGACACTTTCTGCTATTATATACAACTGATCAAGGAATATTTTAGAAGCATTAACACCACGATAGACGATAGGTTTTGAAGTTAAATTAAATCTATTTAGATGTTCTTCAGAAAGAGTAGATTTAACCATTAAACAAAAACTGTTTGGATCATGTGTCTGATACTTAACACTTTTCCTTGCTACATCGCCATCATTATTTTCAATAGGCACTAGTGTCGATTCAAAATCAGCATAGACAACAATGGGAATCCGGTATTGATGGGAGATTTTCTCAAATTTTAACTCCGCCTTACTTGGACACGGTAAGATAATTTTTGCTTCATAGTTGTTGTTACATAGTTTTTTATGCTCTTGTAACCATTCGTTTCCTTCTCTTCTTTCTTCATGGAAATTGAAGCACCTTTTGCAAATTATCTTTTTATTTCTATTTTTAGATAATTGATTACTAACAAGAGTTTCAAATTTTTTTATCCATACATAGTGGGAAACATCACCTTTTGTAAGTAGTAATAAGTCTGTATGATCTGGGAGTTCATTCTTCACCACACGCAATGGGTACACTTTATTCGAACTGTCCAAACCAAAAACATTGACAGATGTTCCAGGGTTTTGTTTTTCAAACTTTGAGATGTCCTTTAAAGCCACTGGGTAAGTCAATCCTTGGAAATTATATCTATATCTTTGTATTTCATATTCTTCACTGGGTCTTACTGCATTGTCAGGTGGTACAAATTTTGCCGTCATTGCATATCTAAAACATTCCATATCTTCATTTTGAATAGTTATGCACGATTTGATGTTTGAAATTTTCTTTGGGAGCGGAATATAACTGCTACCCCTTAATCCATACCCATGTTTATGAACTCTGATATCCATACCCTCAATACTAACCAAACTCCAACCAGATCCTCTTCCTTCATGTTCTTGAATTTTTGTTAAATTTCTTCCAAACAATCTTCAACTATTGAATTAATATCTGAACTTGCCATTATGGTCTGGTTTTTTGTCATGAATCCTCTTGGTGACATTTCTCCTTCTACATTAGTAAACATAGCATTTAATAATATGCCAAATTTAATAAAATTTAGCCTTTTTAATTCTTCTGTGAGTGTTTTACTTACAATTCTTCTTACTTCTTCAAAAAACTGCTCCAATTCCAATTTTTCATTTTGAATTTTGTGATGCATTACTACTCTACCTTCTAAAGCATATACTTTTAAACTCGGTATTTCATTAGATGGTCCTGCTAATGGTTCTTCATGTTCTTCTTGTTGTTCTTCTTCTTGTTGTTCTTCTTGTTGTTCTTCTCCATATAGTTTTAAATCTTCATATTCGGTTTCTGTTACATCTTCATTATTATTATGGAATAACTCTTTGTGTATTTCTAGTAGAATATTGTCATGAAAAGTTTCTAAGCAAATTTCACATTGATACATCTTGTTGATGTTTACTCTTTGAAATTTAGCAGCAAAATGAAATGCTTCTCTACTGCTCCCTTTTTATAGCCTCCCAGTTGTAGTGGGGGGGGGGACGGTAAGATTTTTAGTGAGATGTTAAAAATAGTAGTTTAAGACTAAAGCTGAAAAGTAATGATTAAAGCCTGTATTTTCTTCCAATTGCAAATACTCCACATATGCCTCCGCCCATAGCCATAACAGATCACTGTTGCGCCAATATACAACCAAAGGTGGGTCTATCATCAACTAAAATTGGTGATGCTATGTTTACTAATCTTTCATTTTCTATCCATGTCATAACTTCAATTACAAACCTTCCTATAATATCCATTGGAGAATTCGGATCCACAAATATTCTTGTTACAAACATTTTTACTTAACAAAAGCTCTTCAATTTGTTCATTGTTTTCTACATTGTTTTCTTCATTGTTTTCTTCATCCAACTCCAATACTTCTTCAACTTTTGTATATTTGTTATAAAATATTGGAGCATCTTGGGTAGACATGTTCACTCTAGCTATTACTGGCAATGAATGTCCCAACGCAAACCACAACACTCTTATATAGGCAAGTCAATGAGTGGGGGTTTCTTTTAATAATAAATTTTTATTAAAAGAAAATAATTTAATTCTGTCTTCACGAAAATATTACTCTTAATTAGAGCTTTCCAATGATGTATCGCTTGCCCTATTCCGGCGAACCTTTCTCAAGTTATAAGTAAATTTGTTAGCACTTGGCTGGTGGAAGGGGGGGGGCGGGGGCGGGGGCGGGGGGGGGCGGGTGGGGGGTATGCATGAATGGATTGAGGTCAAGGTCACCAAAAAATAATAATGATCCAAGGTGATGGAGGCGGCCAGGACCGTCTCCACCACCCTGTGTTCCTCAAACACTCCCAATCCCAACCCACAAAGTTACGTCTTGCGAGGGATCCCAATTTTTTTTGCCCGCACGCACTTTGGCGATCCAGTTTGGTGAGCTGTGATACGGGCGGCCAGTCTCGGGCCATTTGGCACTGGGCTTGACCATGTGGTAGTTAGGGACACTGGAACAGCTAGTGCAAGACGCAACTCTAACCTCCCACCCTTAATCTAAACCCACCCAAACATATTTTTGCCTGACCAAAATTAAAAACAAAAACAATAAAAATATGCGCTACCTATGGCACAACGCGCATGTCCCACCCATATTTAATAAAGTTCAATGGAACTTCTCCAATTTACATTTACATTTTAATTTAATCTACCCATCCTAACAGCTAGCTGTGAAATGTAAAAAATTGTTAGTACACAGATAAACAAAACACAAACATAGACACACACACACATACCATAAACCAATACTTAAGATTAAAAACACATTTTCTTAAACATAAATTATACCATAACACACCTTAATGCTAACATCGCAATGCGCAATTTAAACCTTAAAAACTAACACAATTTAAAACTAATAAATAACGCTTCGCATAAAAACATAGCCACACACACACACACATACAAAACAAACGTTAAATAATAATAGCCTAATAACAAGAGTAACTCAAATGTATATCGGCCGCTTATATATTTGAGTTCCCCTCTGAGTTCGGAACAACCATCGCGTCCGACGAATTGTTCCGAACTAACTCAGCGATAGTCGCCAAAGAGGTTCTCGGCTCACAAAGTGGTGGGGAGCCTGGAGGGGTTTGAGGGGCGCGGAACTTTCCAGTAAGGTCAGTGGTAAATCCCCAACGGATGTGCTTTGTTACATGTGGGTTGCCCCTGACGCAGGTGGAGCCTTGTGCCTCTTAATTAGCATTAGATAACATCTAATTACATCCGCTGACAAGTACATCCGCTGACAGCTACATGCGCAGCTTTCCCCGTCGCGTGCATAACAGCATAACTATCGCAGTTTGTTATCTGCCCTCTTCCGCCGCTTAGTTATAGTTCCAACGGAAATTAATCGCCGGTACACGCAGCCTGTGGGAGGGGGCGGGGGGCGGGGGGGGGGGCTTCCGGTTTCCGGTCCGGTCGGGGGGGGGGGGGGGGGTCGTGCATGAGTAACCATCCGCATGTATATAAACGACGGGAAGCTCGCGCGCCTCCCATATAGGGAGCTGACACCCCAACGGTAAACAACCAATCCGTGAGTTCATACCACATAGTACTTTAACACACTATTTATTTTAACATTTTTATTATTTTTACACTATTTCTTAACACTACACCAGTTATTTTATATATCTTAATTTTATTTTCGTGTCGAGTTTTCCATTTTTTTTTTTTTTTTTAACTAAAATATGTTAATTAACATCGTGTGCAGGAAACTCACACTGATTAATTGCAGGTTCCATTCTTACACACCTGTTTCCTCCCTTAATATGCAAATTACTCTCTTACTTTAACAACACTTAAACTCTAACCGCTACTTCTCGGTCATATTAATATAATTAGTGCTACACTACGGGATTTACCTGTGCAATAGTGCACGCTATGTTTCCTGCACGTCTGCAGGTAATACACCTTACAATCATATACTTATTGCTACATTACACAAGACATTTCTTGCACACCTGCAGGTAATACACTTGCTGACCGTCTACTATTATAATTATTGCTACAGTACAAACAGACATTTCTTGCACACCTGCAGCTTATACACTTTACAACCGTTTAATATTAAAATTATTGCTATACTACAATGGTTACCTGTTCAATCACAGTTGTAGTCCCCCCACTTGATTATCCACAGAGCAATACTTGCAATCCTACAACTGAATAATTAATTAACTTCCGCGATCACCAGTACTTTTTTAAACTATCCATCTCTTCCTCTGACTCTTGTGACCGTAGCCGCAGCCGACTGACAAATAACCGAGCTCTCCCGAACCTCGCTCTTTTATGCGGTTTTCTCGGGGAGGGGGTTGGAGGGGCGTCGCACGTGACTCATCGATCGCATAAAAAGGGGTGTTGCTGCCGCGCGCGCGCCATTTCGGTGGCGGAATCGGTCGGGTGAGGTACTATCCGTTAGTCTCTTGCACTTTTATAACTAACGCTTGTTACTCTAAAATGCGTTTGCACTTAATATGCTAATTAGTCTTTATATTTGTGCACAGGGCATTTCCTGCACACCTGCAGGTGATACACCTTACAACGGTCTACTATTATACTTGTTGCTACAATACAAGATTTACCTGTCCAATTGGCAATTGTAATCCTACTTAGTTGTGCACGGTATATTTCTTGCACACCAGCAGGTCATACACTTTACAACCGTCTAATATTATAGTTAATGCTACAGTACAAGATTTACCTGTACAATTCACAATTGTACTCCTACTTATTCATGCACGGAACATTACTTGCAATCCTGCACCTGGATAATTAATTAACTTCTGCGGCTACCAATAATTTTTTTTTCGCCTATATGTTTTCCCCCTGCTACAACCTTTCGCGGCGCCGCCCGACAAATAACTGAGCTCTCCGAAGTTCTGTTCTTTTATGTCATCCTCTCAGGGGGAGGGGTTGGGGAAGGGGAAGGGGAAGGGGGGGGGGCACACAACCCCCATAAAACGGGCATCGGTACCGCGCGCGCGTCATTATAGTGGCAATAGGGCAACAGTAAACAACTATCCGCAAGTCTCTAACACCTAGTCTAACACTTTTTTACTTACGCTTTTTTACTCTAACATATGTTTGCACTTATTATGCTAATTAGTCTCTATATATTCAGACACACTCGCGGGCGCCGGTCATATACTCGCCAATTGTCGGAGAGTACACATCTCCCCTTCGTATATTATCATGGCTTCGCACTCTTTACAACTAAAGCTTTTACGCACAAAACATATTTTACAGAATCAATCTAACTCCAAAGTTTGTAAACCGCGTACTACATTGGCTAAGCTTAAGAAATACTACAGTTTTCACCCGTTGTACTTTGCAAAACCTAGCCTGTGCAACACTGCATACTGTACTGATACTGTTTTGCACGCTGTCTTAACTGACATGCTGCAGTATCAAAATTTCAATCTTGTTACACCTATTGACGATGCTGTCCAATTATTCTTATTCACTATATTACCGGGTTTATATGATCGTTCTTCCTTGGGCACATGTCTCATTCTACTGTATCAACTCGCACTGTAAACACCTAGGAGCTCTCCTATCATGCAACTATTATTTTAATTTAATTTTAAAAATAAACTAAAACCTCCCGCGGCCCGGCGCCGCCCCACCCCTCCCCATTCCCACCGAGCCCCTGAGGCTCCCACTTTTTTAAAACCCCCTCCAAATGACCTTGACCCACTTCCCAAACCCATCCATCACTGTCACCCCCACACTTCCAACCCCACACCTGCCTCTTCCAACCAATGACCTTGAACTGAGCCAACTGTAGCCATTCCCCCACTACTCTTACAGCAAAGATGTCGGCTATATATGTATCAAAATATTAGATTTATATTAATTAATCATTAAAAAATAAATAACCTGGCAATTATTGTAATTTAGTATGACTTTCAATACTTGAAATAGGAATTACATATTCGAATAATTGATTGAAGTTTAGTGTCCTCTATATTTTAAAACAGCAAGGAAAACAACTCTTTTAAAATGTTAGTCTAAACTTCTACTGGGCTCATGTTAGTCTGATTTACATGGGGGTTTGTACAAAAAAATTTTTTCCGTCCTATATTAGCAGGTTTTATTTGTATTTTGAAAATATTAACGTTAAATTGGTAAAAATTCAAAAATAAACTTTTTATCTGGATTTAACATAGTGAAAAAGTAAATTTCGTGATTCCTGTAGGTAGATGGTTTGTCTGAGATTTCCACTGGACTCCTTTGCATGCAGTTTGTATTAAATAAAAGCTAAACTTAACAAGCATAATATTATTTCCTTTAACGTTATCCTACTTTCTTAAGTTACACAAATCGAAATTTCCAACCAGTTGCATTTAATTTTTTTGATAATCTTTCAATCAGCTAATTGTAAATACACGAGTTATTTGTTTTAATGCAGTAGAAGAGCAAACGCTGAAAAGGGCTTAGGTTCATTATGGTCGGTACCATAAACAAACAACCTAAACTTTAAAATACTCAATTTTTTTTAGTTGGAGGATTTAATAGTTATTTGTGCTTCTAGGGACTAAAGCACACTTTTTCCCTTGAAGGGAAACTGTTGTCAGTTTGACAATTTCCCTGAGAGAGAAAAAGTACTTTAGTCCCTTGATGCACACAACATTTTTCCTCCACCTACACGAATAACATTTAGGCCTACAACAATAGGCCTGCCGTATATAATTTAACTTTATCTTCATAAGATCCTTTGCTCCGTCAAGCTGGATCAGTCACATCAACATAAAAAACACACTAGGTAGGCTATATCATTTTTCAAGAACACAAAAAACAAAACAGAATTTAAGCCTAGTCAAAATCTTTACACTTATACTTACGTTTTGGACTTCTTAGGTTAATAGCCTACCCAAGCGAAATGTAAACAAACACGTACACTACTGACAGAATGGCTTATGCTACAGCTGTTATTAGTAACCAAAGAGTAACGAAACAAATACAAGTGACAGCTCATGTTATTTTTAATCTCTCTTTTAATGTTATTCTAATGTAACTTTAGCCCCGAGGTACAAAAAAGTTGAGTTTTCCCTAGGTAGAAAAATTAATATTCAAGTCACATGGGGTAAAAACTAGCACTTTAGTACTCTATTCCAAAGAGTAAAATACGGCTTAAGATAGTAGGTGGAGGAAAATTTAATTTACTCACTGTACTTTACTACCCAGACGTTTCAAATGTATACTTACTGCGGAGATCAAATCTGATGATGGGGATCTGGCCAACCAGATGATAACCAATCTTAATTTGATTTGGTCAAAAGCATTCTTGAAAAACTTCGTCTTTTATATACTTCTTTCCCTCACTACTTACATATTTTACAGGTATATTATCTTCAGTAACCGGTTTTAATCTACAGAATTCAAAGAAATATACAAAATTTTCCATTCGGATACTTGCCAGTATTACTATGAACATGGAGTCATGATTTTCTTTGAAGATGTTTTTCATTGGCAAGGTTACGTGTTAACAGCTTTGATAACCCGCATTTTACTAAGAAATGGTAAGCTTGAACTATATTAGTTTCTGTTTTCCTCGTACTTTATTTTTTATTGTCACGATGGTGAAACATTGTCTTAATATGAAACAGCTATCTTACATAGCTACAAGCACAACAGCTATCTCAAGCAAATTTATCAATACGAATATTTTATTATGAAAAGTTTTAGGGCTGAAAGTTGTTGTTAACACGTCCCACATTTTAAGAAACTAGTTGTATTTACTTTATTAATATATATATATATATATATATATATATATATATATATATATATATATATATAGTAATATCAAAACTCTATTGTAATATATAAAATTTAAACCATTAAATAAATGTATTACGTGTAAGCAGTTTTTATTGTGAACACAACTCCTCCCTTATTGCTAGACCAACGTTTGATGAGTTCAAAAAATCAAATAGCATTTTGATATTTTCTCTCTCGGCACCTCCTACACGACGTTTGCACAGAATCTGGATTACCTTTTGTTGTTTACTGCTACAGAGTTGATATTTTCGAAAAAAAAAAACTAAAATTCAATAATTTTTAGGAATGATCTTAAACCTTTGTAAAAAGTTTTGCAACAATTTCAAAGTTG
The DNA here is from genome assembly GCA_030545055.2 of Neoaliturus tenellus. Lineage (NCBI taxonomy): Eukaryota > Metazoa > Arthropoda > Insecta > Hemiptera > Cicadellidae > Neoaliturus > Neoaliturus tenellus. The sequence continues at coordinate 54,415,947 of CM061533.1, read as the reverse complement.
ATGTTAAAGTTTTGTAAAAATTATAGGAAAAACGTTCAGACACAAACATTCACGACAGATATACTGCATAAATTAACCTGATGTTGAGGCCGGTTTTCTACTTTTAGACCAAACAATGATAGTATAACAGAATGGGTTATCATAGAGGGTTATCATCCTCAATTATAACTTGGCTATGAAAGTTCAAAGGTCTTCAACTCAATGTTCGAGTCAGTTGGAAGGTTTAATGTAAACAATATTGTTGTTGTACGTTATTCTTTCTGAATCCGTTTAATAATGAAAAAGAAAAATGTTACGTGCCAACTAATAAAAGGAGATCACTAGATCAGCAATATAATTCTTATAGCTTCAGATTTTTGTACTTTTCGTCTTCCGTGCATGTGTACCGAAGACTTAATGTAACTTAAGGACCATGGATCTTAATTTATCTTTACGAACTACTTCCTACCATGGTTACTTCCGTAACCACTAGTAGTAGTCCACCTACTGTTCGCTTTTTGATCCCGGGCAGAGAGTTAAAAGTAATATTTTACTACATTTAACCTTTAGGTTAAACCCTAGAGCTCAACCGCAGTGTAGTATTCTGTATATAAATTTCACACTCCAAAGTCTTATGGTTTTTAAGTTCTGCTTCCTTAAAGACAGCCATGTCACCGTGTCACCTATGATGGCGGCGAACTCCTCTCCACCCACGGCCTCGACTCCGGGCCTGATATACACGTACTTAGACAAGTTAACAGCGCACCGTGGTTGTTAGGTTACTTTTGTTATTGATATATAGGTCAGAAATACTTTCACTAAATCAAAACGAATCTCACGGCACTGACGGCAGCGATAAGTCATACGAAAGACTGTCTAAACAGCTATAACTAACCCAGCGTCGCGGCCTCGGGAGGAGATGCGTTCGCCGCAATCATTACATGGCTGACTTTAAGCAAGCACAACTAAAAAATTGTAAAACTTATAAAGATATAATATTCACACAATGTTCTGAAATGTAATTTAACAGTCTTTTTTAATTTAAATTATTTCTAAGTCCACAATTTAAAATACAACCTAAAAAGAAATATTGATTTATGGACTATTGAAATATTGGCTTATGTAACTAGTACCCAGTTTCTGTGGGTCCCGAAAAAAAGGAACTGCACTGACACTCCCTGTGTCATACCTAGTCATTTCCTTTTTTAATAATTATAGTGATTTTATTAATGGATTACCCATAGAATTCGACGTAGGCCTATACGCAACGTTGTGATTTTAAAATAACACCTTCCACGAATTTTTTTTAAAGAATGGAATGACAAATTGCATGCTATAATTATTACAATGGGCATGGGAATCGACAGGAGAGCAATAGTGTTTTGCGATTCTAGGCACCAGGAACCTCTAGCTGTTTCCGGGCCGGGTCCCACACTTTTCACGTGTCGCGACTGTCTATGATATTAAACTGTGGCTCTATCACTGAACTACGGAAAGATACATAGAGGATCCCCCCTAGAATTGCTCGTGTTTAGTAGCCTACTAGAGTGTTGAGAAAATAGGGTGTGAAGGGGGTTTGAATAAAGAAAGTCGAGAGAACAATATGATTTTGCATTTCAGGTATGTCATATCCTAATCCTTCATAATATTTCTTTGTAATTTCCTAATACTTTATAATATTCCTTTTTAATGTCCTAATCCTTTTCATGGAAACCGTTGTGATATCAATCAATGTACAAGGTATAAAAATTTATGAAATAAATAAATATTTGTATGAACATAAAAATACTTGTGTGCCTCTTAGATGGGAGTTTCAAAATTGTTGCTCTTATAAAGCAAATCCTGATTCTCCCTAGTTGATGTTTCATTCCCGATTCCATGATACGCTGTCCGGAGGGTGATTACTGAAACTGCGGTAGTAGCTGAAGACCACCAGCAGTCCGTAAATGTCGTCCACTGGAATATGAACAAGGTATATATCAGTAAATGCTACAATTGTTAAAAAGATTTTAGAAAGATGTGAATCAAACTAGCGATTTGTATAAATCTACTACAGGCACGATACACACCGAAGTAGCGAGGCATGCAGCTCGCTACAAAAGGCTTGTGGCTATGACCAGCTATGACGCCATGCGAAAACCAAAACAAATCATTGCTTATAACACCGAACAAGTAGTGGCATGGCACAGCCTTCCAGACACACCACTTCAGTGAACACACCATACTATTATTTCTCTAAAATGCTTATTAAATCACGAAGCGCCTTAATATACCAAAACCTATGAAATAATACCATCATATGAACAATTTAAAATGTAAGTGTCCTAAAACATCACAAGAACTTTGGAAAATAACCCGACCAAGTATAACATATTTGTATACAACATATGCTGGTGTTGGATCGTAAGTTTACTAGACTATGGGCTATATATTTTCATTTTATGATTTTTTTACATCGACTCTCAGGTAGAGTCACTTTGTCAACCCAATGCTAAAATTGATTTTAAAAAGTATTACGATGGTGGCGTCTTCGAGTAACAACTTTAAAAGTGTATCTACTTTCTTGCCAATTTTTAGCGTTCGCCGCTGTTTCATCTTATTAAAATGTAATGAATTTAAGTATTCATTGTAAAAAGTAATGTATTACTGTTTTTAAATAATATTTGAATGCTCTGATCTATCAGATTTCTAAAAGTGGGCGAAGAGTAAATAACATAGAAAGAAATTTTATTACCATCACGATCAAAGACTGCAATGGTCCTATCTAAATTTGGATAATGAAACGATGGCTGTTAACACCTCAGTAACACCCGGTCAGGTTACAATGTAGTCTTACTTAGCAAGAAGCCATTCAGGATGATGTAGCCGATGACGCCGTAAGCGTGTAAATGTATGAACCTCTCCGCCGTAGAGGGCAGCAGCAGGACCTCAAACGCGGCGTACACGAGCGAGGTCAGCAACCAGGGCTGCACCAGCCGGGCCCTCTCCTGCAACAAGAAGAATCTAAATCAACAGCAGGACCTCAAACGTGGCGTACACGAGCGAGGTCAGCAATCAGGGCCGCACCAGCCGGGCCCTCTCCTGCAACAAGAAGAATCTAACTCAGCAGCAGGACCTCAAACGTGTCGTACACGAGCTAGGTCAGCAACCAGGGCCGCACCAGCCGGGCCCTTTCCTGCAACAAGAAGAATCTAAATCAGCAGCAGGACCTCAAACGCGGCGTACACGAGCGAGGTCAGCAACCAGGGCCGCACCAGCCGGGCCCTCTCCTGCAACAAGAAGAATCTAACTCAGCAGCAGGACCTCAAACGTGGCGTACACGAGCTAGGTCAGCAACCAGGGCCGCACCAGCCGGGCCCTCTCCTGCAACAAAAAGAATCTAACTCAGCAGCATGACCTCAAACGCGGCGTATACGAGCGAGGTCAGCAACCAGGGCTGCACCAGCCGGGCCCTCTCCTGCAACAAGAAGAATCTAACTCAGCAGCAGGACCTCAAACGCGGCGTACACGAGCGAGGTCAGCAACCAGGGCTGCACCAGCAGAGCCCTCTCCTGCTACAAGAAGAATCTAACTCAGCAGCAGGACCTCAAACGCGGCGTACACGAGCGAGGTCAGCAACCGGGGCAGCACCAGCCGGGCCCTCTCCTGCAACAAAAAGAATCTAACTCAGCAGCATGACCTCAAACGCGGCGTATACGAGCGAGGTCAGCAACCAGGGCTGCACCAGCCGGGCCCTCTCCTGCAACAAGAAGAATCTAACTCAGCAGCAGGACCTCAAACGCGGCGTACACGAGCGAGGTCAGCAACCAGGGCTGCACCAGCAGAGCCCTCTCCTGCAACAAGAAGAATCTAACTCAGCAGCAGGACCTCAAACGCGGCGTACACGAGCGAGGTCAGCAACCGGGGCCGCACCAGCCGGGCCCTCTCCTGCAACAAGAAGAATCTAACTCAGCAGCAGGACCTCAAATGTGGCGTACACGAGCTAGGTCAACAACCAGGGCCGCACCAGCCGGGCCCTCTCCTGCAACAAGGGAGGGAATCTCAATGTCAATCAAACGAAGAATAAAAATAAGCTTGTTTATGTATGAAGTTCAATGTGCACATTTTATACATATTATTTGACCACAATCCTAATAAAAAATATAATTAAACCTCTATCTTAAATTCGTTATAAGTTGTATGATCGAGTTTTGTTACAGTGATTTGAGAATTGTTAACTTCCCTACAAAAGTGATTACGTAAAATACCAAAATCCTACGTACATAATTGTGTAAGCATATTTGAACAAAAAACTGTCTATGGTATTATAATAATGCTTATTTAAAATAACATTGATTATTTTACAAAGTTATTCAAACGTATTTCGCCAACAAAATAACATGGTATGATAGTTAAGAATACTAAATTATTTGTTTTTAAGCTCTTTAGAAAGGTCTGAAGTAAAATTTATTAAAATAAAAAATATATTTTAAAATACCAAGAATTATTTTTACTCCACTAAAATACTTAAAAAAAATGTATACAGTTAACGAATTTTCATTTATTTGTTAATTCACAGTTTTGAAAATATGAAAACCAAGTCAAGCACTCGAAAAACGTATACGATATTCAGACAACCTGAAAAGTCCACATAAATGATCACAAATGCTAAAAATAATAAAATGCAAGACAGCACCGTTTTTTTTCGAAAAGTACATTTTTTCTGGTGAAGCACCAGAAGGAACAAGTTTCAAAGGGGTGCTACTCTATAATCCTGGACAGGCTTATTGGCGGGTGGCCGATCAGCTGTTACAACCTATTTAATTGGTAAACTGTTTCTAGAAGGTAATAGTAACTGCTTCAACCAGAATCAAAAAGTAACAGTTACAAACATATCATTAAATTTTAATGTCAGCTGTTACGTATGAAAATACAACATTTTTTCAAACGTGTTGTTAAACCATTAAACATGTTTTCATACATTTTTACAGGCAATATCTTTTAAAGTTATAAAAAACATTTAACTTTACTAACGTATTTTAGTTTGTTCATCTTTAATGTGGCACCTTACATACACATCATGCTTAGATGAAAGAGGAAGGCACCGCATGTAGGCTCGACGAGAAGTGTGAACAAGCCTCATAATTTTCTACATATTCTATTTACACCTTGCCTACTAATAATATCTATTATGATTTATAGAAGAGCTACTAAAAATTACACTGACGAGAAATATACGGTTTTTGAAAAAAAGAGTGGAGTTTGGAGAGTGATTTGGGAAAACGTTTTTACAGTGATAGGCTACAATGTAAATCCTTAGTGTATGGATCTCATTCATTTTTTTTTTTTTTTTTTTTTTTTTTTGAGGGAGAGGCGGAAAAATGCATTACGCACACAGGTGGCCAGCCTGTAGTGTGGGGCTCCCCTAAAAACGGGTTTACCCACTAAAAAACCTCCTCTACTCTTTAGGAATCTAACCTGGAATTGTTTGTCACATTACGTCAGGCTAGGCCTAAATTTGGCTTACGCCCGTGGGGCTCGCTCCTTATCCAGCCGCTCGATCAAGGGATCTGGGCCACTTCGCGGTCCAGATCGGTTTTCTTTTCCAGGAGGATGCCCCGGACGAACTGTGACAAACAATCCCAGTTGCCCTCATCCTCCAAAATCTTTTGGCAGACCGAGTCCACCGAAAATGCACCAAAGATTTGTGTGGCCTCCAGGCGGGGCCCTTCCCAACGGGGACAGCGGAAGAATGTGTGTTCCGCATCGTCGGGAACACCCGGGCAATAAATGCAGTCCGGTGAACCGGTCTTTCCCATCCGGTTCAGGTACGACCGAAAATAGCCGTGACCTGTCAAAAATTGGGTCAGGTAGTAGTCCACCTCCCCATGCCGCCGTTCCACCCATGGTTGGACCTGCTTGATAAGCCGCGCAGTCCATCGTCCTCGGGTGTCGTGCTCCCAGCTGTGTTGCCACTGCTGGAAGGTTCGGGAGCGCTCTTCTGTTCTTGCCGTGTCCTTGCCGATCTCGCCTTGTCTCTGATAAATCGCTTTCCTCTCCCCTGCCAAGAGCTTGACAGGGATGACTCCGGCGACCACCAGGACGGCAGGCTCGGACACTGTCCGGTAGGCGGAACACACCCGGAGCGCAGCTTGACGCTGAACCCGGGCGAGTCGCAACCTGTAGTACTCCTTATCTAGAGCGCCTGCCCACACCTCTGCCCCGTAAAGAAGCACGGACTGGACCGCGGACATCAACAGACGTCTTCTGCTGGATCGGGGACCCCCGACATTGGCCATCAGCCTACTAAGGTAAGTCACTACCTTAGCGGCCTTGTCCGCCGTACGGAAGATCTGATCCCTCCAGCTTAACTTGGTGTCCACCATAACCCCGAGGTATTTGGCGGCATGAGTTGATGTGACCAATACATCCTGGATTTCATCGCCAGGGCCGGTCTTGTCGTCCTCAACCAGGGCGACACACCTACTTTTCGGCGCCCCGGGCAGAGAGGCACGATCCCCGATGTCACCTTTGCGTCTGAGTCGCTCCTTCCGAGGATCTCTGGCTGGAGGGTTGTGGAGGACTACACGGGTAGCGACCACCAATACGTCGTGTTTGACCTGCATGATCAGGCAAATCGTCGAGTTTCCGCATCTCGGGAAGGGCCACGCCGGTGGAACACCAACAAACTGGACGTGGTCAAGTTCACCGAAGTCATCTCTCGGGGAGCGCAGGGGAATCCTGGTGAGGCTGGGGCCGAGGCACTAGTAACATCCACGATGGAACTGATCGTCTCGGCCTGCGACCAGTCTATGCCGCGAAGGAAACCCCGACGCGACAAACAACCCGTTTACTGGTGGACTGAAGAGATTGCGGAACTCAGAAGAACATGTTTAAGAACTAGACGAGCCGCCACAAGAGCGAGAATCCCCGCAGACAGAGTTCGTAAGTCGGAGGCCTATAAAGCTGCGAGAAAATCTCTCCGCCAGGCGATCAACAGGAGCAAGGCGAATAGCTGGAGGAGACTTCGTGACGACGTTGATTCCGACCCCTGGGGCCTGGGTTACAAACTTGTAACACAGAAACTCGGCGCCCGCTCTCCACCTTCCATCATGGAGGGCGCCACCATGGGGAGGATCGTCGCTGCGTTGTTTCCTGAACATCCACAGCGACCGCCGGTTGACTTCGGACGGGTAGAGGACGTTCCACTCTTCACTTTCGAGGAGCTAGAAACCTCCGTTCTCTCCCTGAAGAGCAACAAGGCTCCTGGCCCGGACGGGATTCCCAGTGAGGCTTTAAAGAAAGCATTTTTAATCAACGCTGACTTGTTGTTGAGAATGTACAATGCCTGTTTGGTAGAAGGGGTGTTTCCGGCTCCCTGGAAAACAGCCAGGCTTGTACTGATCAGCAAGGGCAAAGGTGATCCCGAGCTGCCGTCGTCCCACAGGCCTCTCTGCATGTTGGACACGGCTGGAAAGCTGTTCGAGAAGCTGATCCGTTCCCGCCTGACTTCTGCCGTGGAAGCTGCCGGGGACTTATGCCCCCGTCAGTACGGCTTCAGAAAGGGACGGTCAACGATCGACGCTGTCACCGAAGTTCAGAGAGCTGTGGAGAGAGCCGAGAGCCACAACCATTTCTCCCGCCGAGTAGTGCTTCTTGTTACGCTTGATGTCAAGAATGCCTTCAACTCTGCGAGGTGGGTCGATATGCTGGATGCGCTTCGCAACACCTTTCGTATTCCTGCATATCTGTTGCGGCTCATCGAGGATTATCTACGGTCTCGAAGCCTGATTTATGACACGAGGGACGGAACGCGGACGATGGAAGTCACTTCTGGTGCCGCACAAGGTTCAATACTCGGCCCGGATCTCTGGAACGTTGCCTATGACAGCCTCCTAAGGTCCGAGATGCCTGAGGAAACCACTTTGGTTGGGTACGCCGATGACGTCGCAGCTCTCATTGCTGCACGCAACGTTGAGCTGGCCCAACTGAAGTTGAACCGAGTTATGCGGGTGGTCAACAACTGGATGTCCGATCACGGTCTCTCACTTGCTCTCAGTAAGACGGAGATCGTGATTCTCACGAAGAAGAGGATCGACACCGTCGTCCCGTTTCGAGTGGGAAGGGAGGTGGTCACATGGATCTCATTCATGCCACACACTTAAACTATATAGAACATTCGTGTTTTTGTTGTGGTCTAATGTTTTCAGTTTTGGTGAAAAATTAAAATTACAACATTTTTATAGGTTAGGTTATAGGTTTTAGGTTATAGGTTTTTTACATTTATACTATAAATGAACGTAACGTATAAATAAACGTATTATTTATATAATACGTTTCCTCACGATTTTACGTTTCCTATAGCCTACATTAATGTTTTCCTTAACCGTTTGTTTGCGGTAAGATAATAATTAATCTGCCCTTATCTAATCATTCTATTTGTTTCACTTGATAAACAGGAAATAATTTATCATATTAATCCATAATTAGGCAAAATATGTGCAAGAAAATAACGGTAAAAGTGTATGGTTACAAACAGTTAAGTCATGATTCCAATAAAAACAGTTACTGTTATATTCTGTAAACAGTTTACTAAGGTAGTAGGTTGCAACAGCTGGTCACCCACCCGCCAATAAGCCTGACCGCGACTATAGTAAATGAATGATCCACAAAACCCATTGCAGCGGTACATTCTGTTTTATTTAACCCATATACATACAAGTTTTATCTTTACCTGATATGCCCCCATTATCAGCAGCACAGACGTGATCATTTGCATACTCTGCACAAGCAGATCCAGCATACAGAATGAAAGTTCCCTACCTGAAAAACACAATATTTGAGGACGTTGTTGACTCGAGTGCATATTTGATTTGCTGTCGAGGAGCAGACAACTGGATAGGCAAAACTACTCAGTATCGTAGGTGCATAGTTTAGTTTTTCTTCAGAGAAATTTCCTTGACAACGTTATTTCTTTCTCAAAGTTGGTGTAGTGTGAAACAGGGTGGTTTAAGCCAGATATGCTTTACAGTATCATTATCTTTGGCTAATATATGCCTACCCGCTAATACCAAATACCAATACCCGGACACTAAAAATTTATTTACATAAAATTGGCCTTTTAGAAAACAGAATTTTAGCATCACTGCATGCATATAAAATTCAAGTACCAGGGGGACCGAGCTTAAGCTCGGTAAAATTATTACTTTCGTTCTCACTCAAAGCTTGTTCGCTCCGCTCACTCGCCTTCTTCCATTTAAAAGACGAGCTCGTTTGCGTCTCTCACTCGCCAAGCCGACGGGTGCTGCACTTTGGTATAATTTTCTTAAACTACAGGTTAAAGATGTAACACATTGGTTTATATCTACAGTTATCAGCTGATTTTTTTTTTTCAATTAATAAAATCTCCATAAGGATAACAAGGGATCTTTGAAGTGCTCTATCGCGAAAACCGGATTTCCCAGACATGGGACCAGCTCCAATCGATTTCTGGTGGCCAAAACCCCCATATTCAGTAAAAAATAAACAATCCTTGGAGCGAAAAAAACTTTGCCCGTACAAACAGAGCTTGTTTTAGAGTATAGTACCAGGGGGACAGAGCTTAAGCTCGGTAAAATTATTACTTTCGTTTTCACACAAAGCTCGTTCGCTCCGCTCACTCGCCCTCTTCCATTTTAAGGACGAGCTCGTTCGCTTCGCTCACTCGCCAGGCCGAAGGGTGCTGTACTTTGGTATAATTTTCCATTAAAGATATAACACATAGGTTTATATCTACAGTTATCAGCTGATTTTTGTTCAATTAATGAACTCTCCATAGGGATAACATGGAAAGTTTAAAGGCCTCTAGCGCAAAAACAGGATTTTTCCCAGACATGGGACCAGCTCCAATCGATTTCTGGTGGCCAAAACCCCCATATTCAATAAAAAAAATCAAAAATCCTTGGAGCGAAATAAAACTTTGCCCCGGACAAACGGAGTTTGTTTTGGAGTATAAGATAAGATAAGATAGGTAAGTTATATCAAAAACAAAACCACTACATTTATAGGCGAGTTAGACTTCCTGAGACACACATGTTGGCAACAGCAAAGCCTCAGGTACTAAGAGTACGAGTTCGGCACTTCACGGCTGTCGGCCATTATTCGAATAGGCTACTAGAATTCCGATACTAGGGAAATAATTGAAAAACTTTTGTGGGATTTTTTGACACATTTTATTTGTTTGAAACTAGACGTTTCACCTGCACTTTGGCCGGTTTCATCAGTAGTATTAGGTTAACAAAATGTAAACAATTAATTTTGAAATTACATCCAATAGTTGACATGTGATATAAAAATTCAAATAAAATCAGGTGTATAAAAAACAAAATAAATAAGTTGTAAAATTATATATAAAAATATCATTGAGTACTAAAATTTTTTTGAATATACATATTTCAGGCTTTATAACGATTCATACTGATTTGCAACCTCTATTTCCTTATAACTGGGAGCTACGTATCACTCAGTTTGTACCCATCCTCCCTGTTTATGTTTTTTTCATTTCTTTTTATTTCTATTGCTTCTTTTATTTTTCTTTTTCCATAGTTTTCTTCTCGGGTAATCAACATGGCTTTATCAAATTCCATACTATGATTGGTTTGAGCAGTGTGCTCTGCTATGGCTGAACTCTTCACTCTTTTATTTTTATCATCACGGATATGTTCCTTTAGTCTTGTTTTTATAGATCGACCCGTTTCCCCTACACACTAAAAGTGAAAGAATGAAAATTCACTCTTTCAGAGTGACTTTTTAACTCTTTGAAAGTAGGAAAACCGAGCCACTCTGAAAGAATGAATATTCACTCTTTAAAATAGTGAACTGGGGTCATTCTTTGAAAGAGTGAATATTTTCACTCAACGAAAGAGTGATTTCCACTCACCGAAAGAGTGATTTCCACTCAACGAAAGAATGATTTCCACTCAACGAAAGAGTGATTTCCACTCAACGAATGAATGATTTCCACTCGACGAAAGAATGATTTTCACTCAATGAAAGAATGATTTCCACTCTAACCTAACCTATCAAATGAAGTCTTCTCACATACACAATAAACTTAGCTAGTTTATTTTGTGTTGTTCTTTGATAATGTTTTAGGCTACATTAACTTAGTTAAAATTTGTCCTTTATTTTGTTATTTATGTTAATATTATTCTATTAAAACCTACTGAACTGAACCTCGATGATAACCTACAAGACAAAGTGTAGAAAGGTAAGGTGGCTTTGCCTTCATTATAAGTGATTCTCAGTCTTGTATACTACACAATATCCTGTTAATAATAGAGTATGTTTGCATATAGAACTAAATTACTTCATCTAAACTTAAGTAGTTGTGCTTGCTAACTATTGAGGAAGGAAAGCTTCTGGAAAGAGACGCCGTGACGTGACACCGATGCCGAGGAGGAAGATTTTTTGGAGGTGAATGCTTTCGATGATTGATTTCAGAGCTGACTTGAAGTTTTAACCATAGCCATGCAAACACACAAAACGTTTTCCAATACTTAATATAAATAACGCATATAAAATTGTCCCGGACCCGTTAAAGATGGCGGTCTTCTGATTCTGTAAGGAAATCACTCTTTGATAGAGTGACTGAGAAACCATCTATTGAAAAGGTGAAAATCCATTTATTTAAATAGTGGATATTTTCACTCTTTAGAAAGAGTGGAGGTTTTCTGTTCTTTCACGAGTTAATTTTCATTCTTTTGGAATGAACACGCATTCACTCTGAACAAAGAATGACTTTTTCATTCTTTCTATTTTAGCGTGTATATAAACTTTTGTGCAGCTGCATGGTATTTTATATACTCCTTTATTTTTCAAGGGTGGGGTTTTATCTTTGACTTTTGGTAACAGATGTTCTACCTTTTTAACAGTGGAGAATGTAGTTTTTATTTCATATCTCTGTAAAATTTTTGAAATTTTATCCGTGGTTCCTTTGACGTATGGTAGTACAGCTCTTTTAACTTTGTTTTCATCTTTGTCTTTATCGTTATGTTTTCGGTCATTTGAGTGATTCATTAGGTATATTTCTTTCTCAATCATGGATCTTTTAAAGTCATTTTCTTCTAATATGTTTTTTATTCCTTCTACTTCTTCTTTTAGGTATTTTTTATCACACATTACTTTGGCTCTGTTAATGAGATTTTTTACAATACCTCTCTTTTGTGTTGGATGGTGGTGACTATTACCATTTAAATATTTGTTTGTGTGAGTTTCTTTTCTAAAAATAGTATGGTATAGCTTTGAGTCTTCTTTGATTATTAAGATCCAAAAATGGTAATTTACCTAAAATAAATTATGTGGACGACACATTCATTATATGGCAACATGGTTTGGGAAACGTGAACCAGTTTCTGAATCAAATGAACAGCATCCATAACAAAATAGAGTTTTCATTAGAACTGGAGAAAGAAGGTAAATTACCATTTTTGGATGTCTTAATAATCAAAGAAGACTCAAAGCTATACCATACTATTTTTAGAAAAGAAACTCACACAAGCAAATATTTAAATGGTAATAGTCACCACCATCCAACACAAAAGAGAGGTATAGTAAAAAATCTCATTAACAGAGCCAAAGTAATGTGTGATAAAAAATACCTAAAAGAAGAAGTAGAAGGAATAAAAAACATATTAGAAGAAAATGACTTTAAAAGATCCATGATTGAGAAAGAAATATACCTAATGAATCACTCAAATGACCGAAAACATAACGATAAATACAAAGATGAAAACAAAGTTAAAAGAGCTGTACTACCATACGTCAAAGGAACCACGGATAAAATTTCAAAAATTTTACAGAGATATGAAATAAAAACTACATTCTCCACTGTTAAAAAGGTAGAACATCTGTTACCAAAAGTCAAAGATAAAACCCCACCCTTGAAAAATAAAGGAGTATATAAAATACCATGCAGCTGCACAAAAGTTTATATAGGGGAAACGGGTCGATCTATAAAAACAAGACTAAAGGAACATATCCGTGATGATAAAAATAAAAGAGTGAAGAGTTCAGCCATAGCAGAGCACACTGCTCAAACCAATCATAGTATGGAATTTGATAAAGCCATGTTGATTACCCGAGAAGAAAACTATGGAAAAAGAAAAATAAAAGAAGCAATAGAAATAAAAAGAAATGAAAAAAACATAAACAGGGAGGATGGGTACAAACTGAGTGATACGTAGCTCCCAGTTATAAAGAAATAGAGGTTGCAAATCAGTATGAATCGTTATAAAGCCTGAAATATGTATATTCAAAAAAATTTTAGTACTCAATGATATTTTTATATATAATTTTACAACTTATTTATTTTGTTTTTTATACACCTGATTTTATTTGAATTTTTATATCACATGTCAACTATTGGATGTAATTTCAAAATTAATTGTTTACATTTTGTTAACCTAATACTACTGATGAAACCGGCCAAAGTGCAGGTGAAACGTCTGGTTTCAAACAAATAAAATGTGTCAAAAAATCCCACAAAAGTGTTTCAATTAATTTAAATAAATGACACATGAAAGTTTAAGGGAAAATACTAGGGAAATACTTTACTGCTACGATTACATACTGCTTAGACGGTCGAATTCCAGGATGTAAAACATCGTAAATGTGCTTGCTAGTATACAGCCCAACTGGAACAGAAATATATATGCTTTATTAATTACTTTTAACCACTATATTGATGAAGTACTGTAGTTGTTATTTTAACATTGTATTAAGGAGTTGTACAAAGTTTTACCGTACTGAAAGGGTTTAATGGGTGACAACAATAATAATTTAAATAACAGGGCCTATAACTTTTATTTTGAAATCCACCGAAAATGTACATTACTACTACAGTTTGCAGTAGATCCCCTGTAGGCCTATTTAAGTTCAGTAGTGTCATGGAAAAGAAGTATTAATATTGTTTATTACAAATTTTATTTTACAAAAATTCTGAGCAAAATAATTATTTGTTAATATTTTAAGACTCATGTTTTATATTGGAAAAGAGTAAATTATTTATTCATTTTATAAAATATAATTTTACTTCAAACTAGCCTACTGATAACTGTAATTCAAGGACCTATTGTACCACTTTAGAGACGATCGTCTAATCATTCTTTCTATTTTATAGTTTCATAAACTTGAATATCTAAGGAAGTTGCATTGAAAAAAATCTGTTTTCAAATAAAGTTGTTGATTTTTGCGTTGTCGTTAATATTGATATCAACGACATTGGTATTATGATTGGATAGTGAAATATTGCAACTTTTGTATGATTACTAAACAATTAATTTCTAATTACTGTATTAAGTTGTTCAAATATTCAGGGTTCGAAATTTAAAAAGGTGCTATTTTAAAAATGTAAAAGTTAAAACTCAGTACATTTCGGTCTTGAATAATCGTCATAACTATTTTAAAATCCGAACCCAAAAAAGGTTTTAAGATCCCATGAAATAAATAACAATTACATACATAAAAAACTGAGAGATATCTTGACATAAGGAATAAATAACAGTTACAGACAAAAAACTGTTCAATTTGGACATGTCTGCTGATGTGAACCCATAAAATTTCTAATTTTAGGGAGCAATCGAAGGCAGTAGTAGAAAATTCAATTTGTTAATGACAAGTTACATTGTATTTTTACATTGTATACAATGGACACACTATTAAGCTTTCATCATACAGCCAGCATATGACTGTAGGGGGTTTCGCAATGTTAAGGAATATAACTTATGTTTTGTTAAGCTTCCACGTTGTCATTAAATGAGCATTTTGAATCAGACCAGTTACGGATAACATGGATATCTTGGCCTCTGGCATACTTCAATACTGGATTCAAATTGGTAACCATATCTGACCATAAAAACAGTCTGCAACATCATCGCTCAACTACAATTAATTGTTTGAGCTGTAAACGGCAATCACAGCCAAGATATTCCAATTATGTGTAAATCCGTAATATTGAAATATTCCAAGTTCAATCGACTCACCAAAGATATGAAGCCAAATATTTTGGCCCCAGTTCGTAATGAGATGAAATAGCAGCAAGACTGGACCTCCAGATTCACCATGGTGGACGGGTCTGAAAAACGTCCACACTTGGATTAGAGAGGATCAATTGATGTAATGAAATGGACATTTGAATGTTCAGTCTTGGGGTGGCTGAGTTTATGGTTCATCCAGAACCGGGTTTCTTGATAATCAACTCATTATCATCTGCACTATTCTTCATTGTGACCACCATGTGATTGTCAAAAAGCTTAAAATGGTTTTCTTCATCAAAACTTAAGTATTACAACTAACAAAATTTTATACTAAAAATTGTGTGTTGGCATTCATATGGTTTTCAAATAATTTTGCCAAAGTTCAAAGTTTGCAAAAAGATTTAAAGTTTAATGTGGAATTGCATTTAAATATTAGCGTTATGATGAGAACTTCATCTGAAACAATTTTGAATTAAATTGATATTTTATTATTATGTTGCGAAATTAAAATCTAATAAACTTTCTTCTGGAACTGGTTTTAAAATAATTTGAAATAAACATTTTTCAATGAGTAAATAGTGGATATTAAACAGATATTTGATTGCAAACATTACACATTATATTTAAGTCAATTATAATCACTATCAAGAACAATTTTTCAGTCCTGTAATGTTTTCTCACTTCTTGCAGAATGAGTTAGGTTGCCATTTCAATAAAGATATTTAAAGGTATAAGGTAAAGTATTCTTCCTAATATGCTAAAAAGTCCCACATGCCCAATAAAATGTTGTACCTAAGATTTAATTTCTACATGAGTGTAAAGTTTCGTGCTTCTAAGTCAGTGTAGAAAAATGTACAAAGGGGAGGGAGAAGTCGCCCTGACTACGAAAACATGTATTTATTATTTTTGCTGTATTAAATCTTAACATACTTTTTATACTTAACTTGCCGAAATGCCACAGGTCTACAGATTGAAATTTCTGGAAACCAATAATGGACGGGGATTAAAATTTAATCCAATTACAGTTCATCTACTAGCTCATTTTAAATTAATTTTTAAATTTAATTGCTATAATTCAATGTAGGATTCAGCCAAATGATGATTTATAGTGGAATGTCTGGTCTAATATGGCAACTAAGTTCCTTGTAATAAAAAATAAATAAAAATATATCTTACAACCACAAACATTCAGACAAAAAATCTATTGTTGGTTCAAACTTAAACATATGACCAACCAAACGGAGAAACGGATTTTTCGCCAATGATAGTTTCGCCAAAAAACAAATACTAAAAATGTAAGACTAAGACCTAAATCTGTGACTATGATTAAAGTATATAATGTATACAGTAAAATGTGTATTTTTCACTCACTCTGATATTTAGCGTAAAACTTTAAGGTCTAACAAGTTTTTCTCCTTTGCACTCACTATCCAAAGCTACGACGCCATGCCACTGACCACTGACTAGTGTTGTCGGCCGGCGCAGGCGATAGAGTCAGCACTGGCCTCGCCGCTGATAACAGAGAAACTCAGTTGAACCGATCGCTTCTCTTAAGAGTCATCTTCACCTTTGGCCCAGTAAAGACTAGAGAAATTTAACGACTTTACAAAAAAATGGTAAAAGCTTACAGTCTTGAGAAAAATGAAGAAAAATATATAATATATTCTGACAGGAGCCCATTGTTGCGCAGTCGGCAATGTTGTTGTGTGTTGGCTTTTAATGCAAAACATGGTATTTTATTCCCCTGTTTCGGTTCAGTTTTTCAACCGATCTTCTTTACTTGGTAAGTGTTTACTTGAATAGTAAACAGGCTTTTATATTAATAGTAATAGGCTTTTATATTAGGCCCCTCGTACCTCGGAATTTTGAAAATTTAACAAATATTACTAGGGAAAATCGAGTTACTTTGTGACGTCACAGAGAGTCATATTTGTTAAATTTTCAAAATTTCGGGGTATGAGGGGCCTAATATAGCTATTCAACGAAACACTTACCAAGTTTAAAGAAAAGCGGTTAAAAGACGGCGTCAAAAACAGGGGAATAAAATAGCATGTTTTTCATTAAAAGCCGTATGGTTAACATTCCGACTGCGCAACAATGGGCTACTGGCCCAAAGGTGAAGACGACTCTTAAGTGAATCTACGCAATTATATCCCAATAGCAATTTCCAATAGAGTTGTTTAATTTCGGATTTTTTACACTATCATCTACAATAAAATACTTGCTGCACAAGTAACACAAATACAAATAGTTGTATGGTAGTCAAAAATTTGTACGGTACCAGTCACGAAGAAGAATTATTGACTCTTTTTCTCTGTAGTTAAGTTTACACATTGTGTGATGGTTTGTAAACAAATTGCTTAGCTTTAGTGTCAGTTCTATTGGGCATTGTGTGAGTAGGCCTACGTTGGTTTGCTGGGATGGGGTATTGTTATAGTCTGTCAATATTGGTACAGATATGCCACAAGGAGTTAAAACCCTTTATACAGTAGTTTGCATTAATCCTATAATGCGGTCTAAGTTGCGTGTTGGTGATGAATGGAATTGAGCATTTTTTTGTATCCGTTTTAGTGTAGGCCGATTATGAAAATTACACAAAAAATATTTTACAATCGAAGCCAGTATGGACAGCACAACCGTTATATAATTAACAGCTATTTATGTATCCCCTCCTTTATCGTAAATGTGACCGGCAGCGATATGGAATTACTATCAAGGTAAGATATGAATGTTTTAAAGCTTGTGGAAGATTTATTATTAAATTAGATAATCTGGTCCTCAGAGAGGTAATTAAGTCTATACAAACTAAAAAATGTTGAGGCTGATGTAAAAAATAAATGAAATCAAACCTCAAACAGATCCAAAACAGTGGTACTTAATCAAACGTGAACAAAGAAGAGTTTTCGAATTCTCACATGGTCGAGGAACTGACTACTGCGGGTGTCTGATTTACATACCCATCCTCACCGCTATCATGGCTGTTGCTGAAAATAAGGAAAGAGATTTGGCAAAGTGTTGAAGGGATAAGGGGATGGCTGAGGGTATAGGGAGAGGGGATGAGCGATGCGTGCGTCAAGCGTCAGTGATAAGGGTGGAGTGGCAAGCATCGGGGAGGGGGGGGGGGCAATATGCTTGTGAAATGAAAACAGGGAAAATAAACCGCAGGTGATAACATAACTATGTCTTGCGTTATTAATGCCAGCCAATATGTCGTGCGTAACATACACCCAGAGATTTAAATGTAACCAGTGTACACGTTGCTCGAAATCGAGCCATTAATTTAAGTTGGGTATTTATAGAAAAATACGTTTTACCATTTACCATCTTAATGTCATTAACCAGAGTACACCCAGTAGAAAAGGCCCAGTAGAAGTCTCAGACCAACTGTGTCCAAGGGTGTTTTTTACCTTATTTTTTTAAAGTATAGATACGAAAATAGTCCATTGCTATACAGAGTTATGGGAAAAATTGCATTACAACTCATCGGTCCTGGCAGTTAAGGTTACAAGTTAAATTAAATTATAGGTTTAAACAGTTATCGAGTGAATTCTCATTTTGTTTCCATGAATATTTTTGAAAATATGTAACTCTGCACAACAACTATTTAAGAACAATTGGTTGCAGCACATCTCTTTTAACGAAAACTGAATCTATTATTACTACAGTACATGTTACCCATTGGGTTAATCAAATAAATGTATTCCACGATGGAATACAAAGTTCGGCAGTCCTCCCCTAACAACCCTCTAGGACCCGGCTTTGGACGGTGTAGTTGCCATGTTTGAATTAATAGGACACTGGACCTATCCCTGGAGAAATTCAAGTTCTGGTTGGACGGAGAATGAAAACAATTGTTTCTGAACTCTAGCCAGTTCTGAAATAACTTCAATAAATTTGGTCGTATTTTGAAAATTACACTAATTTTTACCAGAAAAATAAATTAATAGAGAAAGGCTTTTTCGCTGTGAAATAACCAATAAAATAACTTACTAATAATGACTAATAATAAAAGAAATTAGTCTACAGATTTGCTGGAATCATTTTTGCAACTACAGTATTAATTCCAACCTATAGTAGGAACATTCTAGGAAGGACATTTACATCAACTGATTTTATGTCTAGTTTCAAAAATAATAAAAGAGTTTTCCATGATTAGAAAAAGCAATACACCATTTTCTCCCAGGCACAAAATAGGCTACCAGAGATCGGATTGTGCACTGAGGAATATAGAAAGTGGGTTATACTTTAATTGTGTATGTATTTTCACCTTTTATTCAGTAAAATAAGCCAAAAACTCTCGACAACACTACAACAGGTTAAAAAGGTTAAAGGTTAAATGCACTGAATAAATAATAAGGCGATTGCAAAAAATGTGAATTTCACCACACAGGTTAGAATTACCTTTCGATGGGTTGAATTCAACCTTAAAATGTTTGTAATAAATACAGTGTTTACCTTTTTTAGATAGGACAAAATCATCTTTTATAGGAAATGTGAAAATAATCTTTTATGCAAAATATTAGAATCAACCTACAAAAAGGATGAATGTGAATTTTTTATTTTTTTATTTGTGTTTTACTTTGTGAAGGGTATATTTTCCTTTGTTTAATTATTCTTTTATATACAGTAATTCACGTTCTTTATACACTGATACTTTCGCATTTAAGTATACCCTAGAACTTTTATTAAATGTCATTGGATGAAATACGGTTGTAATGTAATAATTACCATGTATTTGTGATTACTTCCGTTACATTTATTACGGAGTATGTGAGTATGCCTTGGCAAATAACTGAGACAAACTGCGTTTAGTACTTTGTAAGGTTATTTTTTCTAAGCACATTAGGCCTACTATTTTGCGTTATTTACCTTTCGTTTGGTAGCCTAATTAATGAAAAAAACAGTGTAAATATACTCTGTTACAAAGTGTCTAATGTAACTTTTACACTGTGTTTTTAGCTATAAAATTAACTTTCCAAAATAAGTGATTTCTACTGGACATATACTTTTCAATGAGGTCGAAGTTTCAGTTGATGTGGACCTAATTAGTTTAAAAATTATATGTATAACTGAAACATGAGATCATCCTGATCTGTTAGCATTTGTAATGCAACATCTATCTAACGAGTCAACCAATTAACTTTCTTCCATAAAGTTGACGTTGAAACTTTCTAAGGAAAAGCTTAGCGCTCGGGGAGATTATCATCAATTTTTAGCGGAAACAACTAAAATCCAAGCCCTACCCAACAACACCAAAAGCTTTAAAATTATTGGTTAATTATTGGTTAATTATTGGTTTAAAATTATTATAGGAGGAGTTCCAATCATAAAAATCCTTAGCTTACTGTAAGTATATAGGCTAGCTAAAGCACTGAGTTATAGCCGAGTGGGAATGCTTAATCCATGCTCTTATAAAGACAAAAGATTAATGCATTCAAACTTTTTTACTTATACGTTTGATTACGAAAAAAAAATAGTTTTTTCTTGACCTGTCGGTGAACTTTAAACTGTTGAATGACAAAAATAAAAAGTAGAAGATTTTGCGGTCAAGAAACTTTTTAATTTCCAATAGGAAAATATAGGACTACTGTAAAACATATTCGACTAACTCATGTTTAGTGATTACTCAGAAAAGAATGTTAAATCTAAAAAGATTTTTCTAAACCGATTTTACACATATTGCCATGTTGACGAATGTGTTGCCGTCTAAACCCAGTTTAAATACCCAGTACGTCTCTAACCCAGAGGGCACCGCCCTAAAACAGCCGCAGTGGGCTCTTCCAGCCCACTGGAACCTCACGACAACTCGGAATGGCGGGGGCGTTGTGGAAGTTATAGTCAATGAAATACAGCTTCGAATATGCTATTTTGAATTGGTAAAGGTTACATCTCCCTCTTTGGGGTTCGGTTGAGACTCACGGCTCCAAAGTTGTTTTTGTAGAAGTTGCATTGGATATACAAGGTGGTTATAATATTTTTCATTTTTTATCATTAAATCGACAAGTAACCAAGCAACTTTGAAATATGGGCATTTACAGTTCCAAAATCTTACATTAAAATCAAGAGTGTATTTTAATATGTATAAATAATTTCTTTGTAGTGTTTTGTTAATTTTCACAAGTAATTGTCAAACTTTTTTCTTAATAATTCGATTAACAATAAATATTTATTCATGTATTAATTAATGTATGTTAAAATATTCCAAAACTGATAAGACAAATTGAAAACAGGTTACTTTACCTCCGTCCTTTAAAGTAGTATTCATAAATAATCACTATTGTACTTGGGTATGTTTGATATTTTCAAACCTCTTGTAATAATAACCTAGAGTAATCCCACACAACCAAAAAAGGAAAAAATTGCACTCACAAAGAGGACTCTGCGTATAACATGTATTTCCCTCATAGGTAAAGATAAAGATAAAGATAAAGATAAAGACTTAAAAATGCATAGGCCTACCAAATGTGTCCTACACCAGCTGGAAGGTCATCAAGTTTTCGGTGTTACAATTTAGATAATTAAAAGAAACTTACAGCAAATTGTTTGGAAAGTCTTATTTGAAAGCACATACATTTTACTTATTATTTATTACAGTATAATTAAAAGTTAAATCAAGAATGGACGAGCACTAAGTAGAGGACAACGAAGCCATTAACGACAGCGCACCCTCTGTGTGCTCAGTATAGGGTTCAATGTCGGCATTTGCCATTAGACATACAAGTCAGATACTTAAAGTCTAATGGGAAGAGAAATTAACAAACGACAGTTAGAGATTCACACCTGCAAATTACTGAACTAAAATTATTTATTTGTTTACATAAGTTTGTAGTATATATTAAAAACTAATTCAAATCTTACGCCATAAGACACATATTTTCATTAAATAAACTATGCAATTTTAATAAATTTTAAAGGCAAATAATGATTGTTAGGTAATGAAGATATTGAATGTTGTTCACTTCCACTCAGTTGTATATAAATATTGTATACTTATTGGTGTATTTGGGGCTTTAATTAGCCTGTTAGGTACTTAAAAAATATTCACAAGTTACGTGTATTTTCGGTTTTAATGGTCTATGAGTAATCTACAGTGTATACGAATGTGTACATTTCAGAATGAACGTTCCACCTACAGGTCACAACAAATCATCTAAAAGGAAATAATAACAAATGTTTTTAAATGTGCAATCTAAAATGATAATCCAATGTACATTTCGAACTGCGTTGTGTTAAATTTCAAGTATTGAGCTTGTTGGTGTAGAATTCTTTAACCATAAATTTGACATAACCATAATTTTTTTTTTTGTATTTCAACTCAAGATTGAGCATAGATGTTTTCATGGATTGACTAGAATATTTTATGTTTGTTACAAAGCATTTGCTTAGCTAAGTACTATTGTAGATAGAATATTGATATCAAACTACCACAGGAAATAGAAATTATAAAAAGTCAAGGAAATTCAAGGTCCGTACACGTACAACAACAGAATACCGCTCGGAACCTCAGCGCCGCCCCGGACGGGGACATCCCAGTTGACTGTTGAGGGGGTCGCCTCGACACCTGCGCCCCCAGATCCGCACTATCAATCCACATTCGATCCCTTGGGGAGAGATTCGTCTTTGTCTTGATATGTGTCCTGAAGGCCAACAGAAGTAGATGTTCTTTCAACTTAATTTAGTAGGTATCGCCTTCGATCAACTGATATTATGCAATTATGCATGTTATGCAATGTTCCCGAGTGCTTTTTGAAGATTATGAAAATGATAACAATTTCTCCTGAGTAACTTAAAGACAAACCCGACGTCTGTCACGGTTTATACTCCTTCGATAATTAATAGGTAAATTTTCAGATATTTTAAATTTCCAAAAGTGAGAGATTTGGAGGCCTTTCTAACAGGTTTTATCATGATTTTCATCATACCGCATGTTAAAATTTTAAATAATTTCAGTGAATTGGCTCAAGAGGTATTTAATTGATTCCTTTTGTTCCAGTACCAAAGATAAGACTAGAACATGATAAACATATTTGAGGTGGTAAATAATGTGGACTAACATTATAGGAGTTGAAGATGCACCAATGTATCAAAACAGATACACAAAAAATATTACAGGCCAGAATTTTTTTTATTTATTCATTTTTACAAGAACCATGTTAACTGTTTAGTTGATCATTGCTCTTTAAGTGTTTTAACCAATAAATCATGTGTGTAAGCAAAGAAAATTGCATGTTCAAAATTCGGAAAATGTATTAATGCTATATAGCCTACACCATTTTAAGATACTATGGTTGATTTTTTCATACAACATTCTTGACGTTAATTTACTTGAAATTAAGAGAATTTGTCAATATCAGGCCCCTAATTTTAATATGGTACGTTACTAAAGAAATATATTTACAAAAAATTTGATAAACATTACTAATATTGCCACAACACAACATTCCGGGCTGTGGTTGATTTTATTTTAGCGCCTCTGGCGGCGATGATGTGAACCAGAGCTGGAGTGGCCCTTCACTCGAGTGGTTTGCTGCTTGTTCGCTCCACACTCCACAGTGGGTGATTTACATACGCAACAGAACCAACTATTTGTCCAACACCATCACCAACGCTGCTGTGACGAGCAGGATCGCTGTGATGAAAGGGCCGTGATGCACTGACAGTGTTAGGTTTGTTTCCAACAAACCAATACGTATCCAACGTTAGCAGCTGCAATTAATTGTGTGCTATTATTTCACCGAGGACATTTCAAAGAACAGTCTGATGCAAAAATAACAGAAACCTATTTTTACAAGCTTTTAATTGAATTGTTGTTCTCAAATGTATTTAACTTACTGTATTATATGACTATAAGAATATTTCGCTTTTAACAATATTATTCATAAAATTAGAATTAAGGCTTCGTAAGATAGTAAAATACATATACAGGGTGAATAAGAAGTTGAGATCCCCCTCTAGTTTTTTTTATTTGTTAAGATAAACAATCATTTGGGAGGTGATAGTAAGTAACTTAACACAAAGTACCTTTTGACGTTTATCAAACATTTTTAGTCATGTTAGGGCCACAATGTTAGTCAAATGCACGGCCCACCAGGGGTCAGAAGAAAATTTTAATTCTGAGCATAGGTTGACATGTACATCAAATTAAAGGTCTCACTTGGCTAGACTTAATACATTTGACGATTTGACTAGACTTAAAATGGATGACCCAGACGGAAATGGTAGGTATTCAAAGTTTCCATTAAAATCATATGGGTAAAACTTAATAATGCAATAACTTTCTTAATACTCAACCTTTTGACGTCATGTTTAAGACTAATTACTCCAAATTCAAAGAAGTTTAATATGATGTACAATGTGACAATAGCTTATAAGCATTTTCCTCTAAAACTTCATTGGGGGACGTCCCAAAGAGGATGTTTCAACTGAAACTTCTTTAGCCTCTGTCACATCATAGATCATTTTAAACGTATTTGCATTTGGAGTAATTAGCCACAAACCCGACTTCAAAATGTTGAGTATTAAGAAAGTTATTGCATTGCGTTTTACCCATATGATTTTAAAGAAAACTTTGAATGCCTACCATTTCCATATGTGGTTCATCCAATTAAAGTCTAGTTTGCCGCATTGTACTCTTGTCAAGTGATAGTGAGCTATTTAATTTTATGTTTATATCAACATATACTCACAACTAAGATTTTCTTCTGATTCCTGGTATGCCGTCCCCCTAACATGAATAAAAATGTTCAAAAGGTACTTTGAGTTAAGCAACTATCACCCTCCCTCCCCAAACGATAATTGTTTGTGTTCTTAACAAATAATAAAATAGGGGGATCTTGACTTTTTATTCACCCGGTATATAGAGATGTCACCTCTGTGCTCGCTGTATAACGGTAATAGAATATTAGTAATAAGAAATCATTATTAATATATCAGCCACATGACGATCTCATCTCGGCAGTCTACAGTAGGTTGGTATCGTGCCGGGTCACCAGAACTGAGCAAGAAAGTGGATACACGATATCAGCTATGGCAATGACGTGTTTAGTCTTGAGGAATTATATATTTTTAAAGTTATTTGGTGTTTTAGCGAATTTCCCATAGGGAATAAGCTATTACCGTAGGTCTCATGGTAAGACCTAAGCCCGGGACCATGTTACTTTTTCGTTTTGAGGTGCCCAGAGACCAAAAATAATAGTCATTAAAATTTTTATATATATATATATATATGTATATATATATGTATATATGTATATATATATGTGTCCCTAGACACGATAACTCTTGTAAAAATGGTCCGATCGACACCAAATTTGGTAGACATGTGTAATCCTACGTTTATTCGGATGAGTTCGAAAACCAGACATATCGACCTACCGGAAAGGGTAGTTTTGGGGGGTTTTGTACCCCAAAAATGGGTTTTTTGCATTTTTCATATGTAAATTTTGAAAATTTTAAATTTTTATTTTGACCATTGGATTTAGCTCAAAAAAACACACAATTTAGTATTTTAAAGCTTTGCTCTATCTCCATTAGTTACCGAGATATTACAAAGTCTAAAGACAGTACATTGTCTTTTGGGGCTCCAATGTTAATCTTATGGAGAATAAGGATGTGTTAATATTTCACTTATTAACTAATATTTTTGGATGAAACTTGGTATTTAGCTTCATTTGTTTGAGATTCATCCATTTAAGGTAAAAAATCTTGGTTTTTGTACTTATCATGGCAGCAAACCTGCATACTCTTTTCCCATGTTAATCATATGGAGAATAGGCAAAGTCTTTTATTTATGGACAGATATTGATGAAACTTACTATATGGCTTTATATGGTCGAAATAAATTTTTTCTATGCTAAAAACCTTCTTTTAGTGTCCCCCATGGCAGCATACCTGCATAATCTTTCCCTATATTTATCTTAAGGAGAATAGACATTTAGGCCTATTTCCCTATTTATGAGCACGTGATGAAATTTTGTTTACAAGTTTAGCTGGTCAAAATTAATATTACTAATTTGGAAATTCGCTGAGTACGCAGGTCTGCTGCGACGGGGGGTATTTTTTTACATGCTTCCAATTCAAGTTTACGGAAAGACGCTTAAATTTTACTTTAGGTTATATCTTTCATAGTATGATAACTATTTTAGTCGTTTAAAAGGACAGATGCCTAATTAGAGGATCCCTATTTTATTGATACATATTTTTAAAACCTGTAAATTAGTATTGACTGATCTTATTTGCTTAACAAAGGTATAAAAGTACAGGTAGTACAGAAGGAAAGCTTATTAAATAGCTTATCTAACTTCATCACTCCACAACGACAACAATGTTTGGCAAGAGGTCAGTTGATTCATCTAACTTTATCACTGTCCACACCGACAACAATGCTTGGCAGTTGTCTAACTTCAACTGAGGTCAGTTGATTTCATACAAACAAGCCTAAATCAATTATTCATTCAAATGAGTTCTAACCAAAAGAACTATGCAAGTTATAAAATATAGCCTATAATCAGTTTTTAATTTAGATTTTAATAATATCGCAAACAGAAAAAACCTATATTCTGAAATTTATTGCAAATTTTTTAATAAGTTGTCTACATTTATATTTATTTACGAATGGAAAACCGACATCCCTAAATCCAAGCAAAATAATCGTTTCCAAGTCATGCATTCAAATGGCAGCGTTACACCGCCTTTGAGGGGTCCCCATGTTGAAGCCAACTAGTTTAGAATAAACGGGGGTATTTTATATTACTCCTATTTCCTCCTAAAAAACTAAAACTCTTTTTTTTCTATATCAGTATTTACGGTCTTTTATGAATGTTACCTAGCAGAATGTAGAATTATTTAAACCTTTTAATATTCCAAAGTTAATGTGTAATACATAACATTGTGTATGTCTCTACCTCATTATTTCTTCGCGTGCCAAACTTTAGTTATATTTCCAATTGAACAACTTAAGATTTACATAAATCTTTAGTGATAATATAATTTTCACATTAACTATCGCATCATTCAACTAGCACATTTGTCTAATTTTTTACAGAGATTAAAAATGTTAGTCTCCAGTGTAGCGACAAGAATGCAATGTTTTGTACTGTAGTTAGTATTTCATATTACAGTACCTTTGTGGTTTTACTTCAAAACCACCAAGTTCGCAGTCCCACCGTCCCACGTACTCACGTACCCTTTTATCGTAGAGACTTATTCATTATTTTGCTCGCAGTGGCCCTTTAAAAATTTTAACTAGCCAGGTTATGTAGTCTACGTGGGAACTACTCTTACAGTAGGCCTATGCTTATATTTATCAAGTATCCCTCATATTTTATATCAATAGTCAATATTTATTTTGATCATCTATCTATATATTAATACGCAAGCATGTTTCATTTCCTCCTTTTTTCTCAGCTCGTGTACATCGTAGGAGGAATCCGAGCATACCGTTAGAAAGGTATAGTCCTGTAGATGAGCAGAATCACATTCTAATTCACATCGGACTCCAGGGCTACGCCCCACAGGCTTTCAAAATTCCAATGTTAATCTTATGGAGAAAGGAGAATTGAATGAATCATTAGACAGCTGTTGTAAAAACAACTGCTAGAAATTTAGAAAGAACAGATGTTTTGGTTTTAAAATGTTTTTAAGCTTCTTGGGTCCAGATCAAACGAAATTTTGATCGAATTTCGATCAGGAGGCGATCTCTAGTATATATAATTCTGTAAGCCAAATTTCTTGAGCAAAATTGTGAGCGTGATACAAGTCGCAGGAAGATGGGAGTGGTCTCAAATTAAAGGTCTTGGTCCCATACACGAGGGAAAACTATCGGCGTGTCCATAATGTTAACAGGAAATGAGAAATCACGTAAAACGTCCTCCATAAGAATAGCATGGGGATTCGAAAAACGTCTGCTTTGTGTACATTAAAACATGTGTTATGATTTAATTTTAAAACGAGACAGATGGTAACATTGAGTGAAGATGATAAAATAATTCACACCAAGAGAAGCAATCTATATATGTAATTCTGTAAGCGAAGTTTTTGGAGCAAAATTGTGAGCGTTTTACAAATCGCAGAAGATGGTAGGGGTCTCAAATTTAAGGTCTCGGTCCCATACACAAGGGAAAATTATCACCGTGAACATAAAGCTACAAGGAAATGAGAAATATAGTAAAACGTCCTCCATAAGAATAGCATTGGGATTAAAAAAAAACGTCTTGCTTTGTGTACATTAAAACATATGTCATGGTTTTATTTTAAAACGAGAGACAGATGATAATATTGAGTGAAGAACTATTAATAACCAAATGACAAAAAATATACCTAGAGTGGTAATAATACTATAATAAGACGTTTTGTGGCTTTGGAGCGACTAAAAATTCTCCTAGGAGCATTAACAACCTTACAAACTATTACAAGTTGACTGCTGATTTTCACTATTGTTTCAATAATTTAAATTGTGAAAAAAAAACTGAGCGTCTATGCAAATCATAAAATATACATTCTGATCGTGATAGAGACGCAATGGGCAATGAATTTTGGTTTGAGAAACGCCTACATTATTTACATAAAAACATGTTTTGGTTTTATTTTAAGACGAAAAGTGTCAAATGATCATATTGAGTGACGATGATACATTAATTAAAACTTAATTCAAGT
This sequence comes from Neoaliturus tenellus, assembly GCA_030545055.2. Lineage (NCBI taxonomy): Eukaryota > Metazoa > Arthropoda > Insecta > Hemiptera > Cicadellidae > Neoaliturus > Neoaliturus tenellus. The sequence continues at coordinate 54,387,322 of CM061533.1, read as the reverse complement.
GTATCAGTCAACTTAGTATTGATATTATGTTACCTGAATTTTCCCAGAAAGCTTTTGGTCATCTCATAGATTGCCGAACTATAGGAGAGAGTAAAAATCAAAGACGTTTGTCCTACATACTAGGGGAAAATGTCGCAGGTCAAAAACTTTACTACAAAACGGGAAATACAGTATATAAAAACTATTTTCTAAAAGTTCCTCCATAAAGATACTCCATGTACGTATTTCAAAAAGTCTGCTTTCTATAAATATACAAAATCAAGAGCTTCGATTAGGAGAAACGAATATTGACAGTAAGTGAAGATGATCTACTTTAAGGTTCTGTGTTTAAATTTGGTGACTAAAAAATAAAAATAAACTGAAAGGAGCTAAAATATCCATTCAATTTGAGGACAAACAAGACAATGAAATGGCTTTGGTACAAAAAGTTTATTGACTCTGAAATGGGTGCTGAACATCCGTCATTTTTTTCTCATTGATGTTTTTCTATGTTATATTTAAGAAAACCCGTCATAGCTCAAAGGGACTATGATATCTTTCAAAACTTTTTTTTCATAGATCGATATGATATAAGTTCAACAGACAAAATGAAACATTTACAAACGGGTGGCATAACAGTATATGATTGTAAAGAGTGCTTTGGGGGCAAATGGCCTGTTCAAAGGGTTTTTAATATTATATATATTAAAATTAAATTTAGTGAAGAACTGGTAATCTGCTATGGTTCACGCTATTTTAATTTTAGGGGCTTTTGCCCCTATGAGCCACTAGTTAAATACAATTCAGTACAATAGATCAAGTAATATAACATAGATATGCTTATATTCGTAGGCCTACCTGTCAAGAAGTTAAAATTTTATTTCGGACAAATTGTATTAAAAAATCTCTTTAAGATCGTATTTTAAATTTGACAATAACCAGTCATTAACAGAGTTGTTAAACTTATAATGAGCTCCCGGGGGGAGCCTATTAAAGAGAATTATACCAATCCCATTGTGACATTTCTGAGTAAATCTCAACTTTGTCTATGTATATTTTATACCACATCTGCGTTCAAAGGTAATAGCTGGGATTAGTTTTTACATCAAGTAGATATCTCAAAATAAAGTAGGCTAATTTACGTTAGTCAGGATTTTTTACTTATAAATAATGACCTACAGTGTGATAGATGAAGAGAAAAAGTAATAATTCTCAAAAACTCTTTCTTGCAATAATTAAACTCTTTGAGCTGAAGTGCTATCCCCCAGTACACAATCCCATACACCATGACACGATTTGAAACTCATGGGGTTTACAGGAACTCGTCGAAGAGTGCAACAGATTTCCATTTGAATGTAAGTGAATGGCGCTCTCGACGCGGATCATTTAACAGACTCCCCATCACTCATCCTGCGGCGTTATTTGTCATCGGCGGTTCTCTCTCCACCGTCTGCGTGGTTCGAGGTCGTCATATGATGATTGCAATTTATTTGAGGTTAACATTAACCTCATTTTATCCAGTATTTGTTGAAGGATATTCAGCAGCCATAAAATCCTAACTATAGTCCGTTTTTTAAACCTGATCCTTCGAGGGAGAGATGATGGAGGGGGTTTGTTTATACTTGCTCCTATCCCATTGGCTGAAGGCTTTTGGTTTTTTTTTTTGTTTTTTTGTTGTTTTTGTTTTATTTCACTGTTGCATACCAGCTGGTAATTTTACATCACAACATAATGTGTATCAGTTTTACAATATTATTGGAAGCAGTTGTTTTTTTAATCAGTTTACTTTAAAACTGTTATTTTTTAACAAGGAATAGGTTTGGCTTAAAAATATAACAGCTGACTAGGAGTTACTGAAAGATATTATAACTTATTTAAAACGTTATTTGAGGAAATCCGATACTCGACACACATTTGTCACGAGTTTAAATGTGTTGTTTACAGTTTAAATCCCTTCCCCACCCCAATTTTCTCGAGAAGGATCAGGTTTAAAAAAAACGGACTATACACTAATTTTCCATTCAATTTTCCATCAATCTGTCACTTTTTTAAATCTGTGATATTACTATTGATAATCAAAACTACCGGTATTCATGTACTTAATTGAAACTTGAAACTTTTGGCACAACTTTAACAGTTTGTTAAGACCAATGTACACAAATTATTGCATTTCTGGCTCTTGTAGTTTCAAAATAACTCACCAAGATATACTCTTTGCTTTTTGACGAAATGAAAAAACCGCAGACTATTTTTACAGCCTTATCTTGTAGAGCGATAATGTAGTAGTAAAGAAGCCATGCAATTACTGTAACTAATTGCGATTAAGAGCAAGACAAGGTGAATGACTTAATGATTTTGTTCACAGATTCATTTATCTAAATAACAATCAAAATCCTTGATGCGTACAAGCAGCCACAGCCGCATCATCTTGATATAGGCTACCGCACTCCTTCATGGACCCTGATAGAAGATCCAACGCTGAACCGGGCAACGCAGCCGTGTCTGCGAGTAACAATTACAGTATTCTAATTCGTCAAGCGCAGATGAAAAACAAATTTATATGAGGTATTAATTATTGAAGTTTATAATAATTTTAAAACTATTTTAATACAAGTCAATCAAACTTATATCAAAATTATTTTAATATAAATTTATAATAATTTTAAAGCAAAATAGTCAACTTAAAATTATTACAAACTTATTTTAAAGTAATTTTTAAATTATTTTAATATAAGTCCATAAAACTATGTCAAAATTATTTCAATTGTATCATTTTAAAGCAAAAATTTAACTTATACAAATAATTTTATAATTATTACAAACTTATTTTAATAGTAGTTTTCATCACTAGGAGCAAAAGTGGGTCTTTTTGGTGCGCAATCGCGTTTTTAAAAACAATCGAGCATCAAAAAGACACTTTTGCTCCGAGTGATGAACAACGTTTTTTTATCATAATGCGAAATTAGACTTTTGATCATTAAAAATATTAACTATAAAGTTGTATTTTCAAGGTTATATTTACAAAGTTAGTACCTAATATGCAGTGTTTACATTTATTTTATTTACAAACAATGCTCTTTATAATGTTTGAATTTCAAAATTCTGCTCCTCAACATTAATAAATGAATAATAATATGCATAGCAAACAGCTGACTTTTCAGTCCTAGGACCTAAAAAATTTGGTTAAAAGAATGGGTTTTGGTACAGTTGAGAGAACAAAAAACAGGCTGATTTCGTGCAGAATGATAAAATAGTTATTTGTGCTTCTAGGGACTAAAGTACAATGTTTTCTCCCTGAAGGGAAAGTGTTGTCGCCCGAAGGCGAAGCCGAGGGCGATAATTTCCCCGAGGGAGAAAAGTACTTTAGTCCCTTGATGCACACAACATTTTTCCTCCGCCTACAAGAATAAAATTTAGGCCTAATAAGCCTACCGTAGATAGTTTAACTTTACCTTCATATGATCTCTTGCTCCGTCAAGCTGGATCTGTCACATCAACATAAAAAACACACAAGGTAGGCCATATCAATTTTGAAGAACACGAAAAAAACAAAATATAATTTAAGTCTAGTCAAAAGTTTTACACTTATGTTTTGGACTTCTTAGGTTAATAGCCTACCCAAGCAAAATGTAAACAAACACCTACACTGCCACGGCCATCTCTAATACTAGAGATGCTGCTCACCCACTGCTGACTTAATGGTCAACAGTGAGTGAGCAGCAGCTGTAGCTGCTATTAGTCAACAATGAGTAACGAAACACAAGTATACACAAAAATACAAGTAACAGTAACAGCTGACTGTGGCTCATGTTTTTTTTAATCTCTCTTTTAATGTTATTCTTATGTAACTAACTTTAGCCCCGTGGTACGAAAAAAACTCGAGTTTTCCCTAGGTAGAAAGATTAAGTATTCAAGTCACATGGGATAGAAATTAGTACTTTACTACTCTATTCCAAGGAGTAAAATACGGCTTTAGATAGTAGGTGGAGGAAAAATAAGTTTATAATTATTTTAATTAAGTTAATAAAAATTCAAAACTATTTTAATATAAGATTATTATAAGTTTAAAATCATTTTCAAGCAAAAGTAGTAAGAAGCAATGAGTTAAACCTCTTATTAGTCTAAAAAGAATAAAAGATTATTCTAGTCCAATTTACAACTAAAATAAATATATACTGTTAATATAACATTATATAACCTAAATAAAAACCAAGTCCCTTATTTTTCTTTAGCGTAGCATTGGCCTTGACCTAAAGCTGTGTCTACCCTTAAGAGCCTTCAGTACCTACGCCATTTCGGTATTTCCATGAGAACAATGTTAAATTTGAAACATACCTGTGGGTTTGTTTTTCGTCTGAAAATTACAAACTTGACGTCATTTTAAATGTTACCACAGTGTCTTTCATTTGACGTTATTGAAAATTAATTTAAACAATACTTTCTTCATATACTCTGGTATAGGGGGAGAAAGTAAAAAGTGATCCACTTGAATAACGAATAAAAAACAATGTATATTATCACCATTTTTAAACCATGTTAAACCATTTTTACTAGGTTTATTAAAAAAACCATCCACGTCACATGAATCACCATACCATTATTGTGAACATATTCAATTTTCATGCGAATCTGATGCAAGATTATCGAGCTAAAGTGTTTCAAAGACACCTATGATTAACATTGTTCTTATGGGACATGGGACTAACCAATCAAGATGGCGGAGGTACTGCAGACTCTTAACAAACGTTCATGATGAAGGTGTAATACTTCTCATGATTGTGCCTTCTGTGCTCATGTATGCCTCAACGGCGTGGTGGGCACTTGCCAGCAGGACTAACAGGAGGAGATTGGAGAGTGTGCAGAACAAAGCCCTCCAACGGTTGACGAGGCAGCCCTGGTTTGTGCGAAACGCAACGATCAGGAGCTCGCTGCGCGTCCCGACGCTCGGTCAATTTGCTTTCCACTGTGCCACAAATCTCTTCCAGAAAGCCAGCAAATCTGGATTCCCGCACATTGCGGAAATTGCCAACGGAAGGAGGGACCTGCCCGAGTTTTGGCGTCCAAGACCGGCCGCCATCCTGGACGACCCACCGTAGGAATTCCACGAAGACCAGTGGCGCCGAATTTGATCTCAAATTCAAACACGCAACGACTCCAAACAAAAGAGAGCGCAAACCGTGAAGTCAAGACCAATCCCCCGGCAGTCAATGAATATTTTTCAGATGCTGCAGCAACGTCTGGGGACGAAGGAGCCCCGGAGCACCGTGACAGTGACAAGGTGTAATACAAAAATATTTGTATTACTACTTTTTTTATTATATTTGATACATTTCATTATGATTTATTATAATATAACTATTTTAAGATTTAGTGTGTTTGACAATGTGTAATAAGTTTATATCCTAAGCTAACCTTAGTTTTAAAAGAATGCAATTAAAAAAAAAATTATATTATTATTATTACTTGTTCACATGAACAAGGAAAAATTCAAAGATAATTATTCTACCGTTAATTGTCAATTCGCTCAGTCTATGGGCAATTTATTTTGCTTGAGCAAGCATTGAAAAATTCCCTAATTAAAAAAAATATTTACAGACATTGTTTGTCAATTAATTATTTTCAGCATTTAACAACCAAAGAGGAACTCCAATAGCTTATAGTTGACAGAAAACTATTAGAGGTTTTAGAATTTCACATGAGGTAAACTGTATCACAATTTTGTTATCTCAGATTCAGCAATTTTTTATGGATTTTTCATACATTTCAAAAGTGGTGAGATAAATTTGAGATAGGAAGACATTTTAGGAACACAGGAAAAGGGATTACGTTAAAGGAAAATTATGAAAATGTTGCAATATCCAACCTTTATCGGCTCCAGGAGGGGGAGGGGTGTCGCTGAGCCGGGATCAAAAACATTCCCTTAGTGCGTGTGTGGAAATTATACGTTCTCATTTATGGATGTAGTAGGAACACTACAGTGATTGAGAAATTGGGCAGTAAATAGCTAATTTTGATTCTGCAGGGAAATAATTGGATAGGTTAGTACATAAAAATAATTTAAATTAAAAATTTATATATTTAATTCAATGAAATGCATATTTTTTATAATTATTTATAACTTATAATGTTATCCAAAAATTCTCAGAGCAATAAATATAAATAAATTTTAATTAATGTTACCCTAAGTATTTTGTCTCTTTGGCTAAAAACGTTTGAACAATTCCTCAAAATGAAATTTATTTAAAGTAATTAAATAAACTAGAGATTGCCCTTGTTAAAATTCTACTTTTGTACGTAGTACACAACCCCATTACAAAGGACAATTAATTTTTTTATTATTTTGCTAGTGTTGCCGTCGTTACACCAATTTAAGAGGGGGCTAAAGGGCCTCTCTCAGTACTTCACCTGCTACCATTTGGTTCTTTCATTTTAAGTGTGATAAAAGTACGTGACGTTTTAAATGAAAATAAAAATTTGAGCTGTTTGATTAGCTTTTTGATTCTCTTCATATTTTGAATCCAAATTAAGCTATAACGGTTCAAAGTTGAAAAACTTTAGACCATCCATAGCTGGATTCAAAATATAAAAATATCAAAAAGCGAATCAAATAACCAAAGTATTTATCTTTCATTATTAATTAAGACCCAAAAATTTTTCACAAAGACCAATTTGACCATCGCTATGAGATGAGACGAGACACAGAGACCTCTAGTATCCAGTCCACCGCCTTGCTGTCTATGAAGCAGGAGTTTATTATTCTGCTCTAAAATTGTATAACAGACTGCCCCTACATCTTAAATTTCAAAACTCTCTTAACAAATTCAAAGCTTTCCTAAAACACTACCTCCTAGACCGGGCCTTCTACAGTGTCGAGGAGTTTTTTGAGTAGGTAGTTAAGAGAATATTTATGTTTGTATTTTATATGTAGCACATTTTGTTATTTTAGATGACACGTTTTTATTTGACGTTTCATATGTTTACCTGAGCATTGCTCAATTTTTTGTAAACAAATCATGAATAAAGATTTTGAATCTTGAATAATCCCTTCTACTTTTATTTGACTTAAACAATAAAATGTATTCCATATTGTGAAATAAATTTAAAAGGGGGCTGTCTAAAAAGATAGAGTCTTCGCAGCCAAGTGGCCGTTGCGGTAACTACAGGACTACGTTTTTTGCATTGTTGCACAATCATTCTGAGGTCTCACAGTTAAAAAATTCATCATCCAGTGTTTCACCTGTTCCCATTTTTTGCATTTAAATGTTGCACAATGCAAAATGTATTCCGGTAGTTACCGCAACGGGCACTTGGCTGCGAAGACTCTATCCCTTAAGCCAGCCAGCCTCCTCGTAAGTCTATTTCACAATATGGAATACATTTTAAACAGTCTATTGTAACATTTTTTAATGTTTATTTATTAATTTTTCAAGTTTTTAAGACATATTACGTTATAAAAACATTTCCGAAAGGAATATAAAAACTTTTCTGTCAGCAGTTCCAAATTAATCCACAAAATTAATGTTTCGGAATAGTGCCATTTTCAGACTATATCTAATACAGGAGATGTTTTCACAATCACGCTTTGTCAGTTTTTAAAAACCAATACACATACGGTAGGTAAACACAATATCGACACGGACACATTTTACAAATGCAAGTAAATTACACACAGACAGGCCTAACGCTTTTTGTGACAACATGGATGGAAATTTTATTGTCATCTTTTGTACGCTATATGGATTTTAATGCTTGTTTTAAGTTAAATGTGGTGATGTGACACATGATGATGTAAACAAGCATCATAATCCAATATAGTGCACCCAAGATGACACTTGAAATTTATAAATAAAAAACAAAATCTATCAGAAACTACTTAAGTAGGATATCTCATAGTAAAAAATCATTATTAAAAAAAAAATCAAAACAATGGAATAAACGAGGAATTTTTTTAATTTAAAATTTTTTACTTTAAATATATTGAGAACGAAAACAAATAATAAAAATGGATTGCAGCATCATGTTCAACGCAAAAAGTTACTTTGAAATGATGGATCACAACCCTACTTGTACATTAAAAAATAAAAGTTCATTCCAAAATGGCGAATCCAAGATGGCAATCAAAAATTTAAACCCCCTCAAAAAGAAGTACTTCTTTTTTTGTGTGTGATATCTGGTGGTAAAAAGTCAATATTATTTAAATTATTGAACAAAACCAGAAATTTAGAATCTTTTTGAAAGTTTTTATTAAAAAAAAAAAAAAAAAAAAAAAAAAAAAACCAGATGATTACAAATTGATTGCAACAATTTGTTCAATACAAAAAATACTTTGAAATGATGGGTCACAACCCTACCTTTACATTAAAAAAATATAATTTGTCCCAATCATGCACATGAGAGACGATAAAGGTGCAATTCCTCACCTATTAATTATCAGATTTTAATTGTTTTTGGGGTGCCATCAGTAGCTTTAGTGATCCAAGATGGCAGCCAAAAAAATGTGAAACACATAAAAAAAAGTACTGTAAAATCAATAATATTCGGTAGTGGTTGGGAGTCGATATCTTAAGAAATGAGAGAAACTTAAGGATGGGACGTATTTAAAACTCACCCTGTATGTATATCCTACCGTGAACAGACATCTACAATGTTTTTTTTATACCTAAATTTGGAAGTGTCACGTTCCCTTGCGCCACAGACTTGTAAGACTTGTAATACAAGACTTGTAATACAAGACTTGTAATACTATAGTTGTACTACTGTAACCCTCGCCACGTAACTTGACGAATGAATGTTCACTACTATTCAGTTAAAATGATTAGATAATCAGCTGTTCTATAAACAATTGCATGTAACATAAACTCAATGTTTTTGGAAAGTACCCCCTCTCCTCCCCTCGCCTTACCCAGCTGTTTTTGGCCATTCGTCAACTTAAGTGGCGTGACTTATATACGGTGTAAATAGTAAAATACTGATTTATCTATCATATGTCACTTGTACTTCATGTATGCCCGCAGAAGATCACACCATTGTAAATAGGTTTCAAACACACCTATGCTATGAGAAGTCTATTCACATTAGTGTATATCAACAGCAATGCTGTCAGCTAGTTTTAGAAGTGGCTTGATTGTTGTTCGCTCTTCATGTACTCTGGTAGGTTGTTGAAATAGAGGGCACCTTAGTAGTTGGGTTTATGCTCAAACAGGCTCAGGTGGTGTTGTGGCAGTGCGAAGTTAGTTGCGTGTCTGTTATAGTGGTGGAGGTTACTGTGTCTCAGTTGCATTGTTGTGGTGGCATGGATGATTGTTTCCCTTACGTAGAGTGAGACTACTGTAAGGATTTTGAGATTTTTAAAGGACTCTCAACAGCGTTCATGGTTGTTTAGATCTGCTAGGCATCTAAGGCTCTTTTTTGCATCAGTAGCAACCGTTCTAGATTTGTTCTTCGATGCCCCTCCCCAGGCTGCGATGCCATATCTAAGGTGGGTTTCGAAAGGCCAAAATAGGCTATTCTGACTGCATCTGTACTGCACACTTGCTTTATCCTGCGTATAACATAAACCCTAACTATTTCTAACATAGGCTAACTATTTTTAACAGCTTGGAGTTATAAAATAATGTATTTCTATTGATTAGTATTATGACTTCTGAGAACCACCACTGAACACAAGCTATTAACATTTATAGTTATTTACATGTTTGTTGTTCCTATTTCATGTATTGGACCTTGGGGCAGTTTCTACTACTGATCAAGTCAACGTGTCCCGCCACTGCCCCTTATGTGAAGTCATGAGAGCTTAGTCACCTTGTGAATAAACCCAAACATAAATCTGAGAGCATGTACTAGCCAATCATAAGAGGAAAGTGTCCTTCTGTGTTGTAAACAAATAAAGGACTCACATCCGTGATTTTGTTGTTCATCTTTAGAATTACACTAGTTGTTATACCCGTCACGGCTACATCTGTGATTGTGATTTAATTTAATATATGTCAAACTTCTTGATTAATAGTTTCTTTTACAAATATACTCGTAGTATGACTTGTACTTTTAGATTAACTTGATTTTATTTCATTAGTAACTTTGTTTTCAAACACAAAACTTATTTTGTGAATCGGACAATTATAAAGGTTGTTTCAGAAATTTTTGACACTATTTTAGAACATTGTTTCTGGACAAAAAAAAATATCATAATAATAAGGGCCAAACCGGTTACTCTTACAGCCGTCATTTTGTTTTTTACAGTTAATAATTTTTATGTATATGTAATAGATTGCTGGACTACACTATGGGAAAGGGAAAGTTTAGTTACCCTGAATGTAAAAGATCAATGTTTAAAAACTCAACAATCTCATTTTTTTATTAAAATATAATAAAATTACATTAATACAACTACACAATAAATACTGGATTTTGCAAAGATGAATTTCACACATCGGTTTCGTTAACAGCAATGCTGTGTGATTAAGTAAACTCATCAGTACAGGGCAGTACCACTACACTGTAGTGGGCTTGATATAGTATTTTATTAAGATTGATCAGCCAAAACTTCAAGTTTGTATCGGTCCAGTGTTTTGTACATTTCAATATCCCAGTTTATCGTTGAGACTAGTCCTACCATCTCCTGTCTGCCCTACAGGGGGTGTCCATGTGCAGTTGCTGTATTCTTCTTCATCCACCTGGAAAATATCATTAATAGAGTACGATCAGAAAATTTTTGATATATTCTAACACATTCTCACGCTGCTTAGGACTTAAAAATTCGTTAACTTGTAATCAAATTATAATTTCACTAAGGATGGACAGGATTAAATTTATATGTTTGAGAAATTTTTTCTTCCAAAATTCATGATGAGATTGGCAATAGTACAGCAGCAACATCTTAACCCATTTGCTTTCCTTTTTCCGAGAGGCCTTATGTGCCCAGGAAATCCTATTATTCTCCATCTTCGTAACTCTTGTTATCACTTTTCAAGGTCACGGAATTTTCAACGAATTCTTTGCATTCAACACTCATTTCACTATCACTTAATACTCACTAAATAAAACAAACCGTCTCCTTCAATTATTCTATAAATTTCACTACTCTGCAAATATTTACGCGGCATGACAAACACAAGGTTGACATCGAAATAGCTGCAGCTCAAACCAGCTGTAAAACACAAGTTATTTTTACAAAATAACAATGTTGCCAACACGACAAACCAAATAAATATGTTCATAACCTATTTAAGAAGTCGGAAATGAAGTTTGGTCCGTTTTATGCTCCTATCTGTTGGGTAAACAGTGAACTACTATAACGTAAGCGAGCGGCGAGAACGTTTCGTCGAAGTATTGTCGCGCGCTCGGCGGCAGCTGCGAGAAGAACCTGTTGTAGTAGACAAATGGGTTAGCACTAGAGTGCAGTAGAATTTGGCTTATAATAAACATTTGAAATAGCAAGTGAGTGAAACAAATGAGCTCATCTTGGAAAGAAATAAGTATTTTTGGGCTTGTCATTCCAACGAGTTTGACTGACATTATAACTACAAAAGAATCGTATAAGTTTACTGAGCAAAGCTCGGACACCTCAGCTACTCTTTCTTTATATGTGTACATTCAATAACTTTTGTGCAAATAATCAAGACAGTTAAAAAAATTCTTAAAATGGCAGAACAAACCATGCTTAGAGGCTAACTACTAAGATATTTAATATGTTTCCTGGAATAAGCTAAAGAGTATGTTTTACAACAGTAAATTGTTAGTTTGACAATTGACAAACTTTGCCTACAATACAACGTCACCAACAGTTCAACAGACCAATACAATTAAGTAGAAGAATAATACTGTGGTGAAAATTATATAATGTTGACAAAAAATACCTGGTGAATTGGTTTATTCTTCTGCTTTTGCCTGATTCGGTTATCAGGACGGTTTTTCTTTTTCTTCATCTCAATCAAACCTACTTGTTCTTGTGTTTCAGTTTGTTTGATATCTGTAATCAAAACTTTAAATAGAGTTTAATTTTTACGTGATTAAAAAAATAATAAAATGATAAAACTTTTAAATTGTTCTAAATTAAATGCTTCATTAGCATTCATATGTTGAAGTAGTTTAAATTTACAATCTTAAAATGCTGTAAAACACACAGAGCGTGTGTCTAGAAAGTAGAAATTAAAAATTACACAGCACTTTAGATGGCTGATGGATTTTTTTTACAATAGGTTACATATGATTCTATCCAAACAGCTTTCACCTTTCAACAGCTTTCAACTGGTGATATGTGGTAATTCTGTACAAGTGTTTAAGAGGGTTTTCAATATGAACAAATAATTTGTACACGATTCTTGTGATTTTATTTTTCAAGGTGTCTTTAAGAACAAACAATATATCATAAAAGCTATTATCTATAGAAATTAAAAATTAATAATCAACATGATTTTGAAGAGTATCATTAGTTTACTTATTTTTTTACAAAAAAACCATAAAGCTCATTAAATCTAATCCCTAAAAATGAAAATAAAAATGTTTTTGATTTGATATCTATCTATAATTGACTTGACACTACATAATAAGGCAAGATAACATAAATGCATTTTTCACTCATCCAAAAACAAAAGTTGACCAATACCTTTATCCTTGGCTTTCTCTCTTTTCTGTGGCTGTTCTTCGTCTACGTTGTCCTCATCATCGAACTCCTCTGCTGGCCCGTCACTCGCTTTCTGCTGGGTTGTCTCCAGGGGTAGTTCAATCTGTGGCCCTTGTCTCTTCTTTGTCAACTTCTTTCCTATACTTCCCTGTGGCAGTTCTACTTTCTTCTCCTTGACCGGCTTACTACACATCAAATTTATAAACAGGTTAAAATTTTAAAACGCACATATAGCAAGTAAGAAATGAAAAATTTTACAAGTACTTAACGTGAAATTAGGCTAAATATATCACTAGCCTAATGGTTAGCGTTCTGGAATTCGGTTCAAGAGGTCAAAGGTTAGATTCTAGGGATGTCCACCACACTTTGATGGGTTTGGACCACTTTCCCTTAAAAGTGTTTAAGCATTCCCAACTCTCCTAACAAAATGCCTATAGTGTGAATAAAAAAAAATTAGGTAGCATCCACCTTAAGATAATGTACACAACGTTATGCATAGGACTTGTACTAATTAATGTAGGCTCAATATTAAGGTATACGGTACCAAGGGACGTACATAATTTTAATAATAATTACTAGGTCTATATAATTTTAAAAAACTACTTATCCCCTAAGTACTTCAGAACTAGTGCTAACCTATTGTAACTTTTCAATATGATTGAACTTAACAATACAGTATTTAAATTGAAATAAAATAACAAATTCATGATCAAAGTAATTAGTTGGCCCATTGAAAATGAATTAAATTAAATTTGAAAACTATTTTGAAAACTAAATGATAATATTGTTCTCCTGTCATAAAATATACAAAACAATACCCCCCTCGCAGCAGACCTGCATACTCAGCGAATTTCCAATGGAATTTTGGTATATTTTAGATTTCCCCATAAAATACATGGGGATAAAAGTATGTAGGATTGCCGCCATATGGGTTTTGTTGGTAAATATAAGTTAAACCCTACTTAGTGATTGTACATACCAAATTTTATAAGGCTATGGTGTTCTTTTTATTTTCCCCATAAACCCTATAGGGGTGAGTACGTAGGTTTGCCGCCATATGGGTATTCTAAGCAAATATGAGTTAAACACTTCCTAATGAATGTACATACCAAATTTTATCAAGATATGTCAATAAATAAGCAAGATAGAAGGTTTTGTTGATTTCCCATAAGAATAACATGGAAAACATACTTTTTGGATTTTCTCCATAACCATTTAAGCTAGGTAAAAATTCAACATACTAGATTGTTTGTTTTTTTAAGCTCTTTTAAATGGTTTAAGTTAAAATTGTTGAATTTTCTAATTAAAAGTAAAAAAAGACAAAAACCCATTTTTTACCCTTTTGAAACCCCATAAAACCCCGTTCCCTTGGTCCGATCATTCTTGTTCGCGAACTCAACCTAGTAGACGCTGGCTTACACCCCTGTACAAAATTTCATCAAAATCGGAGGTTCCGTTCAAAAGTTATCGTGTTCACGGACACACACATATATATATATATATATATATATATATATATACTAGGGGCTTGTAGGGGCAAAGGCCCCTAAAAATCTAAATGGTGCTGCTATCTCCAAAAGTAAGTTTCAATTCATCACCTCCTTGCACAGTTCTTCTTCTCAGTGATTCTCAGTAATTGCAAGTCATTCACACTAATTCTTTCAAGCTATACTGTGAATTTACACTCTTGAATTTTCTTATAAAATATTACCTTAATCTTGATAGAACTTATTGGTGGTATCAAATCAGCAATGAAACAGTAATTTTCCTTGTATTACGTACAGTAGTCTATTTTGTGGAAAATAAAAATTCATTCCACTACTAAACTGCCGGACGTAATAAAAATGGTTTTAAATTTAACCATGTACGTGATGAGTTCGTAACGCAAATAAATAAAATACTTCAATACAACATGACAAAATGGTTATTAGCCTATTAATGCTGTACACCACTTTATTCTGAACCCTTGTGCTCCCATGGGCCCCCTCCCCAGCTCCTCGTGTTCCCCATGCTTCCCCCATGTTCCTTGTTTCCCCCGCATAACCCATGCTTAGTACCCCCATATGCGCCAGGGACCCGCGTGCCTCCCATGCCCCCGCACCACCCGTACCACCTCGTGCCCCTCCCGCCTCTATGCTCCTGTGCCCCCATGTCCGACGTTCTTCCCCACGCCCCCTATGTCCAGCAAGCCTTTTCCATGTCTCCTCGTCTAACTACCCTCGTGCCACCAAAGCCCTTCATGCCCCTGGTACCCTCCCATGCCCCCCGCCCCCTCACCACCAAGCTCCTTCCCTCCATGCTCTCGTACATCCATGCCCGTGGTTCCACTCTGTCCCCCATCCTCCCTGCGTTTAAAACCGTTCTTCCCTGTGTCCCCATGCTACCAAAGGTTCTCTTGACCATTGTACCCTCCCATTCCCCCGCACCCCCATTTCTCCCTTTGGCCCCCGTTTCCCCCATGCTCCAGTGCCACCATGCCCGCCGTTCTTCCCAGTGCCCCTATGTCTCCCATGCCTCAACCATGTCCCCTTTCGCTCCCAAGCCTCCCCCATGTCCAACTACCCCTGTGCCACCAAAGCCCTTCGTGCCCCTGGTACCCTCCCATACCCCTCGCCACCCTACGTCCCATAAACCCGTACCCCCATGCCCCGTGTCTCCTCTGTCCCCCCCTCTCCCGTGCCCCCATGCCCGCCTTTCTTCCCTGTGCCTCCATGCCCCCCAAGTCCAACTACCGCTAAACCATCAAAGCCCATCTTGCCCCTTATACCCTCCCATGCTCCCGCGCCTCCCTTCTCCCATGCCCCTTGACCCCGTTTCCCCCATACTACTGTACCCCCATGACCGCCGTTCCTCCTCGAGCCCCCTTGCCCCCTGTCCTCCATGCCTCCCCCATTCTTCCACGTACCCCCATTCCCTTTATATCCACCCATGCCCCAACATGCCCCCAATGTACATGTACCCCCATGCCTCCTACCCCCCGTTCCATCGACGTCCCTCGTGCTATGATTGTTGTCATTTTGTCTGTTTGTTCAATGAAAAACATTGATTTATATATTGTTTGTTTTCGCACACTGTCATTTACATGAATAGGGTATAGGTTGTTTCCATACTACCTACGTAAAGAAAGAAGTAGAGAATAAATAAAACAAAATATTCCTCAAGCAGAGGTTATTCAATGTTTGTAGTTTACAATATTCAGTTGAAAATAAACAAACACTTTAGTAAAACAATTTAACTCTAACCACTAAATATAGCCAAAATGTAAAACAGTAAAATAATAACTAAACGCCATTCACTTAGTAAAGACAATATATTAACTATTATACTAACTGTATCAAGGCGAAGCATCTTTTAATTGTGGTCTATTCAACATACAAAATCATTTTAGTCCTAAGTCCTGATTATATACTAAATGTCATAGAAGTGGCCACGAAGAAGAAATACACTGTGTAATCGTAATTTTCCCATGACTATTGGTGTTTTCCTTTTTTATAGTGCATTGCCGATTTTAAAAAGTTATAATTAAGGTTATCTTAACTCAAAGTAAACAGCTGAGTTGTTCAGTTAATATAAAATATTCACAGAAACATCTGCTTAATAACACGTGTGGATCTAAAAATCTCCTCCCCATAAGATTAACATTGGAACTTCACGGACCGATGGGGCAAAGCCCAGGTAAATTTTGACAATTCTGGTATTTTTCCTTGCGTCCTTGGCCTTCAAGCTTTAAAATGAGCCATAATACGTTGCCCTATCTTTCTCCTAACTCGAGATATTTCGTGGGGACCGATTCGCTTACGGAATTATATATATAGATATATACATATATATCAATTTGAACGAACGGTGTTTTTGGCTTCTAGGGACCTCAAAACGAAAAAGTATCATGGTCCCGGGCTTAGGTCTTACCGTGACTACTACCGTAATAGCGTATTCCCTATAGGGAAATTCGCTAAAATGAAGATTAAATGTTCAAATAAAACAAAACACCATGAAACTTGAATAATCTTTGTCATATAGAAAAATTCTTCTGCAGAGTTCAAACTTAATGTCAGTAAATATTCCTTACACTTTTTTTAACATAATCATCCTTAATTCTAATTTATTTTGACTAGGGAGGTGATTTAAAACTTTCCAACCTATATACCGAGGAGATTTAAAAAAAAGTGCAGTTCTGTGAATGGGGAATTGAAGAAGATCTCTATTTTGTGTATTGGACGGATGCTCATGATTTCTTGACAAAAACTGTTCGTGGTTTTTTCTAACAAAGATGCATAATTTGTATAAATAAATAGCGTGGATTGTCGGAAGATTCTTCTCTTTAAGACGTGCGGGGTCCAACATCAGCTAAAATCCTTATTTTTTTATGCATAAAAGTTTTTTGAATGATAGATGAGCTACCCCAAGCGATAATTCCGTAGCATGCCCTAGACATGAAGTAAACCATAAGATCTGCCCTTAATCCTGAAGTTTGGAAAACCACTCGCAATGCAACCAGAGCTTTGACTTAAAGAAGTGTTGAGTTGATGTTGATGATCAAACCATTTGAGATTTTCATTGATATGTATACCAAAAAATTTGGTGTTCTCTACATTGAATAGGTTTTCCTAATTCCAATTGAAGAAAATGTTTTCTGCATTCAACTGTTGGTTATGAAGATGAAGTATATTTGTTTGGAACAATTTAGATGAAGACTGTTATGACTAAACCAATTTTCCATGTATGATAAGTCTTTTGAAAGTATACTAACTGCTAGGGGAATGGATGGTGCTCTTACCAACATTGTGGTGTCATCAGCATATTGAATTATTTTGGAAGGAACTGAAAAAGCTAGATCATAAATAGAAAGATTAAACAGAAGAGGGCCAACTTTGGACACTTGAGGCACTCCATAAACCATTGGAATCCAGTCTGAAAAACATTACATTTATCAGTGACCACTACTTGTTGGAATCTGTTGGAGAGATAGCTTGTAAACCATGCCAAAGCTGAGCTAGATTTGCCGAATAACCTTAATTTTTCCAACTGTATATTGTACCTGACGCAGTCAAAGGCCCATTGGTTTTACATTTATATTTATTTTACTAGATAAAAAGTTTTTTTTCAAAGTCTGTGGATAAAACAGATGTTAAAAAACAGATTACGTTGGTAAAATATATTTTGGGCTTTCATTTCACCAATTTGTATTTACTAAACAGTTATTTAGTAATAAGAGTTTCTAAACTCTTTGTCAAGTACTGCATTGGTGTCGGTTATATTGCAGTCTTTAAGCTAGGAGGAATTAATGAATTATGAAACCCCAAGAGCCTCTGGTAAGGTCATATCAGAAATAAATTAAATTAAGTTACTCACGTAACAAAAGGTTCCAGCTTAGGCAGTTCTGTAGGCCGAGCGATGTTCACCAACTTCCGTAATCTACCTTCTTCCTGTCTTAGTCTGGCCACCTCAGCCTATAAAATATACACAATTCCTATTAAAGCACACATAAAATAATATTATTTACATTTAAACTTTAATTTCTTGGTACCCCATGATATTTTAAGTCAGATTTCAAGTGGTCTACAGCCTTACACCAAGAACTGGGAGTGGGCGTGTACTCATGTTTTCGAGTATTTATTGATACTCGATGCTCGAACGAGTACTTGTGATAAACGATAAATCCGAGTTGAGTAGTTCTTCAATTAAAATTTATTAATACTTAAATGTTTTTCATTTTATTTAGTCCCTATTCCTTTGAATTCTAAAATGTATTTGTTTTAAGTATGATTCTTAAGACAAAAGACAGATATAAATTCAAATTCAAATTTCTTTATTCATTTGAATGTACACAATACATTTCTGAATAGTGTCAGTACAAAGTAGTACAATAAACAAAGTTCACCCTAAAAGTAAAGTACAGAAAAAGAGTAGCCTATAGATAATTAAAAAAACAAAAAAAACAAAACAAGAAACACTTGAGGAATTAAAACAAAATTAATTTCCCAATAACGTAAACTTAATTTTACATTTTTTCCCAGCACATGTACAAATTACAAATTATCTCTACTACCCTCCTCTTTTTTTAATTGGGGAAGTGGAAAAGTACTCTTCAATAGAATATAAACACTTATCAAGTAAAAAGGATTTTAGTTCATTTTTAAATTTTGTTGGGTTTTTTGTATTGGTCATTATTTGTTTTGGTACCTTTTGCAGATAATGATATACTTCTAAACGCATGAAGCAGACGGGGAATGAACTTGGAATGAGCTATTAGGTCCCTCATACCTCAAAATTTGGAAAATTTAACAAATATTACTCTCTGTGACGTTGCAAAATAAATAGATTTTCCTTAGTAATATTTTTAAGTTTTCAAAATTTTGAGAACTGGAGACGGCTGCATCTGCATGGACTATTAATGACAGCGAGTCAACATAGCTACTGATTTATAAAATAATTCATTTGTATAATAAATCTTTAGAACACTGGGAAAACTTTATAAACAATAAACAATCCTAATTTGACATTTAATTGCTTCAAGCCGATTATTTAAAACTGATTCAACTAATTTTTTACAAATTTAAGAATGTATTTTGACATTAGCAGTAGGAATAGTAGTGACAAACAGATCAATGACAAGATGGCCAATCATATTTAATAATGGCTAACCTCAAAGCCCACATAATACAATTTAAATTTCCTCTCAGATTCTTTGCAGAGTACAGCTTTTAAAGCCATAAATACTTAAAATCGGCTGTTGGTTGATTTTATTGCAAGGTTTGGATACTAAAAACACTGAATAGGCCTATTAACAATAATTTTTGAAAGGCAATACATAGGTTGTGTTAATTACATACAAAATCAATGGTCTTTTACCAGAACCATACAGACTTCATGGCTACACTAAAGAAAGCTTGCCTTTATTCAGCTAGGAGCAAAAGATAAAAAACCTACCACTAGCAGACAGAAAATCGAGGGAATTATGTGAATTAAAAACAGTGAAAGTTATGTATACAAGGACTTGACCAGTTTGGAGAAATGACAGTAAATAGTAAACAAAATTAGAGCTGAAGATTTTCTTATTCAGATTCAGATTCAATTTCTTTATTCATATTATACAGCTCTGTACATCGAATAGTGTCATATAAACTGAAATAAACTTAAAATTAATCATGTTATATTTACACATACACAAAAATTGCTTAATTCAGACAGTTATCCCATGTTGTCTTTTTTCTATCTTTTACCAGATTTAAATTTTCGCAACAATCAAAATCAAATATAAAAGTTTCTATTTTTTTCAATTTCATGTAAACTGTAAGGGGCTAAGTCTATTATATATTCTTTTAATCTATTTTTAAATTTTGCATTGTTTGTTTCATTTTTTATATAATCTGGAATTTTGCTTAAGAATCTTTTCCCAGCATAAGTGGATTTTTTCTTAAATATTTCTAGGCGATGTTTGGGGATGGGTTCTATCTTTTTACGGGTATCGTATTGATGAGTTGGTACTAATTCAGTGTTCTCATTGTACTCCTTTACAAACATAATGGTAGCAAAAATATAGAGTCCAAAAACTGTCATTATTTTCAAAATTTTGAAATGTTCTCTTGCCGATTCTTGAAAGTTTAGCTTTAAAATTATTCTGATGGATTTTTTCTGTATTTTTAATATTTCATTTAGATTTTAATTTTTTGTTGAACCATACACACATATTCCATAGTTAATAAAACTGTGAATAAGAGCAAAGTGTATGGATCGCAATACATCTTCATTACACAGCTTTGACATTTTCCTAATGGCAAACAAGCCAGAATTGGCTTTCTTTAGAATGTGTTTAGCATGGTCGTCCCACGATAAATTACTGTCTACGATCATCCCAAGGAATTTTGTATGTTCAATTAATTGTACTTGTTGATTTTTTAAAATGATTGTGGGGTGGATGAAATTCTTACTTTGTTTTGTTTTAAAACACATCCCTTTAGTCTTTTTGGGGTTTAAACTTAAACTATGTGTTTCAAAAAATTGTCCTATGCTGTTTAATTCAATATTTGATAAAATTTCAATGTCTTCTTGTGACTTTCCTGAGATTTTTAAATTAGAATCATCGGCGTAGAGACACAAACTGGAGGATGGAGAAAAGTTCAAACAATGTCTTACATTATTTATATAACAGAGGAAGAGGAGAGGTCCCAAATTAGATCCCTGAGGGACACATTTTTAACTTCTCTTAAAGTCGATCTGAATTTTTTAATTTGATTAAATTTGGTAAAATGTGTTATTTCTACAAATTGTTGTCTATTTAAAAGATATGATCTAAACCAATTCAGTTCAATCAGTTATGGACGAAGACAAAGAAGAAGAAGAGAGTTGAAAATGAAAATTCAAATCCACCAATTACAAGTGATTTCTTGGTAGCCTCCGGGCACCGTCTAGGCTTTTGACTCAAAGTAGGTCTCCTATTACAAAAACTGTGAGTGAGGAAAAGCTCTTATTTGGAAACATTTGAAAGTAAGTTAATAGTGAAAAGTGTGAAACAGGAAAGTGAAAAGTGAAGTAAGTAACTGTAATAGAGGATTCTCTTTTTATGTTTTATTAAACAAAGGCCTAGGTCTTATGGTTATAACTTTTCAATCTTTTAATTGGGTACATTCCTAAGTGGTTATCGGTAGGCCTATTAGTTATTTTAAAGCAATTTTCAATACAGTGTTTTTATGCTCATGTACTACTTGAAACTCAAGTATTCTACTTAATACTCGACTTGACTCGATTCGTTCCAAAATACGATACTCGCCCATCCCTACCAAGAACTGAGAAATTTCTATTTTCTCCTCTGTAATTTACTAAAATATAAATAAAACTTGCAGGCCGATACATTCCTACACTTTCTTCACACTTTAATGGTCGCGGTGGGGGGCAGTGCTGGGAAGGTTACCTTGGTTTTCCTGATCTCCATTTTGTCGGCAGGCGAGCGCGTGAGGTTGCTCATGAAGGCATCCAGTTCGTCGTCCCCGTCGCCGGCCCCGTCCCCGGCCGCGTGGCTCGCTCGGCTCACCATCTCACTCAGCCGAGCCTCCGTGGCCTCCAGCTCTTTCACCAGCTTGTTATACTTCTCCACCTGACAAAAACAATAGTAATATATCAGTGGCAATATCAGTGACTTGCTAATTTACCAAAATCTTTAATCAAAACTAGTATACTTGTTGCTTAAAATCGAGCAATTTCATGTGGTCTATCAAATGTCATTGCTAAAAATGTTATGTTTAGATCTCTAAGCCAATTACAACAACCAACCAATCCAATATTGTGATTATCAATAATAACCCAAAAATACCCCCCGTCGCAGCAGACCTGCGTACTCAGCGAATTTCCAAATTAGTAATATTAATTTTGACCAGATAATCCTGTAAACCAAATATGATCACATGCTCATAAATAAGGAAAAAATGTCTATTCTACTTATGATAAATATAGGGAATGAGTATGCAGGTATGCTGCCATGGGGAACATTAAAAGTAGGTTTTTAGCATAAAAAATTTTATTTCGACCATATGAAGCCACTAGCTGTTGCCCGTCATGGCTTCGCCCATGAATTTATTTTATAGGTAATACAATATTTTTAAAGAGCAACGAAATCAACTTCCTTAAGAATGACATTGATATAATGAAGTGGTGTGGGTGGAGCTCTGAACGAATTTCACAAAACCTCTCCTTAGTGAAAAAAGGTTTCTTAAATAGAAAAGGCCCTGGAGAACCTTTGAGCAAATAGGAACGACCATGTCAAATTTCAACCCTGTAGGCCCTACAGTCATTTTGAAGTCATGTGGGGTGGAGCCCTAAAGAACTTCAAAAACTATATTTACAAAACCTTTCCGTAGTGAGCACCTGTTAGCAAGACGGGACATGCATGTTAAATTTATTCCCCGTAGGATCTATGGTAATTTTGAGGTGCTACGGAGCGGAGCCCTAAACGAAATTTGCGAAATTATTACTCAGTGAGCACCTATGAGCAAAGAGGAACGTCCATGTCAAATTTCACCCCCGTAGGCCATAGAGTAATTTGCAAGAAGTTTGGGACGGAGCCCTAAAGAATTAAAAAAAAATATATGTGCAAAACCGTTTTTTAGTAAGTAACTATGAGCAAAGAGGAATGTCTGATTCAAATTTAAACCCCGGAGGCCCAAAAGTAATTTTCAAGTCCTGTGGGGCGGAGCCCTAAAGAACTTCGAAAATTATATTTGCAAACCCGTTTCTTAGTGAGCTCCGATGAGCAAAGAGGTTGGACACATCTGTGTCCATGTCAAAATTCAACCCATGAGCACCTAAAGTAATTCTGAAGTCCAGTGGGGCGGAGCCCTAAAGTGCTTAAAAAACTATATTTGCTAAACACTTTCTTAATAAGTACCCATGAGCAAGAGAATTGTCCATTTCAAATTTCAATACGTAGGCTATACAGTAATTCTGAAGTCCAGTGGGGTGGAGCCCTAAAGGGGATTATCAAAGCACTTTTTTATTGAGCACTTAAGAGAAAAGAGATCACTGCAAATTTCAACCCGGCAGGTTTCTTAATTTGTATTTAAATTTTGCCATACAGATAACGTTATATTGAAATTTCGAAGGCCTGTGGGGTGGAGCCCTGACTTTTACAAAATCGTTTCTTAGTGAGCACCTAAGAGGCAAGACGAACTGAGTTTAAAGTAAATACGTTTGGTAGTTCCTGAGATTTCGCGATGAGTCAGTCAGTAATCACCCCCAGTCAGGTTATGCTCGTTCGCTAAGCTCACTCGCCGCAATTCAATAATATCCTATAATATCTAGTCTTTTACTACCAATATTCCCTTAATAATTTAAATGATAACAGCTGTTTACAAAATTAATATTCCCTAATGTAATCATATGTTCCAATACAAAAATGTTGTTTCCATAAGAATAACATGGTTACTTTGAAGACGTGTGGGGCGGAGCCCTTAAGGAATTTTGCAAAATCGTTTCTTAGTGAGCACCTAAGAGTCAAGACGAACCTATGTTCAAAGTTTCAAGTAAATCCGTTCGGTAGTTCCTGAGATTTCGTGATGAGTCAGTGAGTGGGATTTCGCTTATATATATGATGAAGTCATATACTAAGTTTCATCAATATCTGTCCATAAATAAAGAAGTTTGCCTATTCTCCATATGATTAACATGGGAAAAGAGTATGCAGGTTTGCTGCCATGATAAGCACAAAAACCAAGATTTTTTACTATAAATGGGTGAATCTCAACCAAATGAAGCTGATTACCGGGATTCATCCAAAAATATTAGTTAATAAGTGAAATATTAACACATTCTTATTCTCCATAAGATTAACATTGGAGACCCAAAATACAATGTACTGTCTTTAGACTTTGTAATATCTCGGTAACCAATGGAGATAGAGCAAAGCTTTAAAATACTAAATGGTGTGTGTTTTTTGAGCTAAATCCAATGGTCGAAATAAAAATTTAAAATTTTTTAAATTTACATATTTGGTGTCGATCGGACCATTTTTACGAGAGTTATCGTGTCTAGGGACATATATATATATATATATATATATATATATATATATATATATATATAAATTTTAATGACTATTATTTTTGGTCTCTGGGCACCTCAAAACGAAAAAGTAAGATGGTCCCGGGCTTAGGTCTTACCATGAGACCTACGGTAATAGCTTATTCCCTTTGGGAAATTCGCTAAAAAATTTCAGCTGTACATTAGCAGATGTTTGAAATGCTCAATCCAATTCCAATATGTTATTATAATAGAGAAATTTCAAATATGGATAGCGCCTTTAATTTAAGTACGATTCTCATCAATTTTTGTGGGGAAAAACTAGGCTTCAACCCCTATCTAACACGAAAATTTATACAAAATTTTAGGCAGAATGCCAATTACAAAAATCGCTTGGCGTGTTAAATAAGTATAAATATAATTCCTTTGTTAAAAAGTAATTTTTTATGAATCTGACTAGAAATTAAGGTTGGTTGAAACCATTTATCAAAAGTATTTTTACTTGTAAAATTGTCTATAAATTTTAGGGATGGACGGGTCCCGAAATTTCGGGAAAATTTTCGGGAAATGTTCGTCCCGATCATCGGGCGGGATTTTTTTATACTCGGGAATTTATCGGGACGGGAACTGCCGAACGGCGGCCGGCGATCGCGGCCGACAATCTCGCTAACGAGGACGGCGATCGCGGCCGACGATCTCGCTAACGAGGACGGCGATCGCGGCTGACGATCTCTCTAACGAGGACGGCGATCGCGCCGACAATCTCGCTAACGAGGAAAACACGGCTTAGCTATGGCTTATATTTATTAGATTTTAGGGTTTAGAGCTTGAAATTTACATTGTTATAATTTTTTTCATCAATACACTCCTTAATTTTTTTCTGATGTTGCAAAAAATAGTTAAATGTATTCATTTAAATAACAATAAAAGTATAATGTCTAATAGTTTATTATTTCATAGTTCACTTTTCTTATTTATATTCTTCAAGGAAGAAACTGTCTCAGTAAAATCAATGAATATAAAAAAATTGGCAAAATATTTCTTAGGTTTATAAATGGCATTGGCTTGTTGAACAACTTCTTTTCTGAGTGTTAATATTCATTCTAATTTAAATTTGTGTTTTTTTTTGTTCTTTTTTATCTGAGCAGGCCTTATTTATTGTAATATAGTATTGTTTTCTTTACAATTTTTCCAACTGTTTTAATCTATATATTTTTTTTGTACTGGTACCGTACATAATGTTTATTTCCATTCTTCGCACCAAACGTTTAATATTTCATTAAGCAAAACTTGTATTAAATAAGACATAGGCAACATTTTTCCTTTATGTGTGTTTAGTGATTCGACTTAAATTTATTTGGTTACAATTAAATTTATACTTTCCCATAATCTTATTGCATCCTTAAAATATCAAAACTATATATTTGAATTTTTTCAACCAAAGGACATTCATTGTAACTTATACAAAAACTAATGGAACAAGTTGGAAGGAGAACTAGTTGATATTTAACATTAATTTGTCTGTATACGACACTCAGATAAAAATCAAAACAAATATTTCCCGATAGTGTCGAGAAGAGCAATCCCGTCCCGATCCCGTCCCGAAATTGGATGGGAAATAAAAATTCCCGTCCCGTCCCGTCCCGAATTAAAATCCATTCCCGTCCATCCCTAATAAATTTAACATCAGTGTCACTAAAAATAATTTCACATCCAGTCATATAGTTTTTAATACTATTTTTTTATTCCACTAGACGTATCTAGTCTTCATATTATTTTGTTAATTTTTTCATTTAAGTTATTTTTTGATTCTAATAGCCTACACTCACCAAAGTATCATAGGTTTCCACATCTGTCTCCAGTTTTCCTGATTGTGCCATTCTCTTCTGTCGTTTCTTCTCAATCTGTCCCGTACGATCAAGGAAATTATCTTCATCAGAGTCATAAAAGTCCACCGATTCCCAATCTTTAGCTGCTCGTTTCTTACTCTCTGTTTAAGTAACAATGCAAATGAGCAATCAAGTATTAAAAATCCATATTAGCAAAACTACCAAAAATATTCTTCCAATAAAATAAAAGGAAACCTCAAACAATTTATTCTAAAGATGGAGTTGTGGAGTCATTTAACGATACAACAATCTGTATGTAGACAAAAATAGCTGTAAACTGTTTGTAAACTTTTTTTGACCATTTACAACTAAAAGAATCCTTTGTCCACAGCATGCGAGTGTTTAAAGACGGTTTCCTGCAATATTTCATCTGAACAAAAATATTGGTTGATCGTAACAGTTATAACTTTCCAATTTCCCAACTTATTACTGAATAAACACAATGTAGTCAATAAAATTTACATTGCAGATTTTAAATATGATGTCAGATAATGAAGCCGTGTCCGCACTGGCCGAACATTCGTGGCGAACATGTTTGGCGAACACAGAAATCAACAAACATTCTTAACCAACAATTAACCGGCCAAGTGATTTACATACTAAAAGCATAGATTAAGCATACTCCTCAAGTAGATTGACCATCCTAATGGCCGCGGCGGTCACACTTTCCTTGTTCGCCGAGCCGAAGCGCGCTATTAGTTCAGTGCGCCGGCGCTGGGAGCGCTGCAGAACGCCAAATTTAAAGCCCAACCAAATTGCCAAATTTAAAGCCCGCCAACTCAGTCAACCTTACTGGCGGACGGCGCGGGCGGACAGAGCCAGCCAGCCAACCTCCGCCGCGCCTCGCCGCGCACGGCCCGTGTCTGACTGTCCGTGTGGTCATGCGACCCGTGTTCACTTTGCTTTCGACGTTTTAAATAGGCCAAATGCCTAATCACTGAAAATATGATCAATGGCTGCTCTGATGCGGTTCTGCAGTTCAACCATTGTTGTTGGAAGTTTACGGATATAAACAGTGTCTTTTACAAACCTACATAAAAAAAATCATGTGAGAGAGCTTTTAAATGGTATACTTCCTCAAAGATGGATCGGCCATATTAAGCATCTGTAAATGGCATGTAAAAAAACTTTATTAGTTATCCTTTAGTATAAAAATAAAGCTATGTCCATATGATTATTAGTTTTTAAATTTTAAACCTATAAAATCGGAAGATTCTTTTTGATACACCCTGTATTACCATAATCTATATTTAAAAAAAACCTTGCAATGAATTATTTAACAACCTTTCAATCAGCTGACTGTCAATACAAGAGATATTTGGCTCATACAGTAGAAGAGCAAACACTCAAAAAGGATTTGGTTATGGCCTGTATCTAAAGGGTAAACAATGTATTATTCTTGTAATGGAAAGAAAAATAATAGGATTAGAGTTTTGTACCATTTAAAATACTCAATTTTATAGTTGATGGATTTAAAAATAAACCAATTTTGATTGTCAAATTAAAAGTACTTAATTATGTAAAGTAGCTGATTAATTGGAAGGAAATAGCAATAAAAAATACACTAGGGGGCTCATGCGCGAATTGCGTATTTCGTAACATTTATAATTTTTAGTTTGATATCTCACATTATAGTTCAAAACTATTGATCTATTTACTCCAAAAATACTTCAAAACTATTAATCTATACTAATTATCGCTCACTGGTCGAAATTCCACCAAGATTAAATTGATCTTGAGCCAATTAGTTTTAAAATGTTTTATTGAGCGGAGCGAGCAAAGCGAGCGAAGCTCCTATACTACACTCTGGCTTTTTATTTACAAGTACTCCTCCTGAACGGCTGGAGTGATCCTCACGAAATTTTGCTCGTTCATAGTAACCATCTATGGGAAGGTATAAATCTGAAATGGTCCAAATCGGACATAAGGGTTCTGCCCTACGGCCCTTTAAAGTTACCATGTTATTTTAATAGGAGAAATATTTTATTTGGTTTGTTTACTGTGTGTTGATTATACACCTGTTATAAGGATCAAATTTAACTGTTACTATCAGCTGTTTGTGAATATAGTAGTTTTATGTGAAATTGTTGTTTTGTTTAATTTAGTGGTTTGTTTACGTGAATGAAATCCCACGTTTACGGAGAGGAGGTGCAAATCTTGGACGACGCACCATTTAATATCTTTTAAACATAATATCCCGTAGCAGCAAACCTGCGTGATCAAAAATTGGAGACTTGTGGCCAGTAAGCGCAGCGAACAACCTAAATCTGGCGACGAGTGTGTGCAGTGAATGAGCCCCCAAAAGGTGAGTGAGCGCAGCGAACGAACTAAATTGACGGCGAGTAAGCGTAGCGAACGAGCTCACTTGAATTACCTATAAAACATTTGCTATTATTGATTTAAAAAATAGTCGCTCCGCTGAATATTGCAAGCAGACAGATGCATTGTATACTTAATAACTGAGACATCTGTTCTTCCTGACTTTCTAGTATTTGTTATTACATCAGCTGTCTAATGATTCAATCTTTTTTGTCTTTAATTTTATATTTGCAACTGTACAAAAAATAAAACGAGCAGTCTACAACGAGTCAGAAGTCTTCCTCCTTATTCTGGCAGATGTTAGGGGTAGTCCTCTTCAATATTAAGGATTAAAACTAGAAAGTCCCGACTCCAATTCCGTTTTAGCATTCTTCAACGGATGTCCGGCAATGTTAAGATGAAAAGGTCTTGAATCAGGGGATTCTCATGTCCATCGAGTTTGAGGAAAAATTTTAAATAGAGTTCTTTTAGCAATTATTCTTATCCCATAAGATTAACATTGAAACTTTGAAAGCCTGTAGGGCATAGCCCTGGAGGCCGATGCGAATTAATTGCGATGTGTGATTCTGCTCATCTACAGGACGATACCTTTCTATCGGTATGCGCTGATTTCTTCTACGATTCCCACAAGCTGAGAAAAAATGAGGAAAAGAAACATGCTTGCCTATTAATATATAGATTTTTGTTTACAATCTGTCTTAAAAATTCGTCTGAAAGTAATCTGCTTTTAAGTTACAATTCACATTTATACATATTTTCATACATATTTTCATTCATACATATTTTGAAATGAGAGAAATAAGACGTTTTCAAAGCTAATCGTACACTATCGAAAAAAATCGAATGTAAAACATAATTTATTACTTGGTGAAATTACATCAAATGCTGGTTGCGGTATTTACATTCTGTATACTCTCATTGCCAAGGTTTAAAAAACGGATTGAAGAAATAAAAGAGTATATTTAATTTATTTAGTTCTATAATTTTTGTTTGTTTTACTCTTAATAACCTTAAAATTAAATCTAATGTGTCCAATATCCGAATTAAAGGAGGCTATGCTAGATGTGAAACTCGACACGTACGCCAATGTTTGCCACGCCCCCTTCCCCCCGCCACACCAGTACAGTAGTACAGCAGGTGCTCGCGATTCCAAGAACTCATGTTCAG
Organism: Neoaliturus tenellus; assembly: GCA_030545055.2. Taxonomy (NCBI): domain Eukaryota; kingdom Metazoa; phylum Arthropoda; class Insecta; order Hemiptera; family Cicadellidae; genus Neoaliturus; species Neoaliturus tenellus. Next base: position 54,357,835 of record CM061533.1, on the reverse strand, counting down.
CTATTTGACACCTCTGACAGGCAGACAACTATTTTCCATTAAAAATTAAGTGGTTACAATAGAACTCGTCTATTTTAATCTGGGACCCCCCCCTGGCCAATCTCTCTCCCTGTATAAATCTGCCTCAAGTATAAATTTAGTGGATTCTGAGGAAGAGGAGGATGACGACATTTTGGCTTCTATGCCTTTATCATTAGAAACTTGTTCTGTCAGGTATGAATCAATTTAATTAGTATAAAATTATATAGGGCTGTTTTAATAAATTGATGGCTATACATGGTAAAGTTTTGAAAATAAAATAAATCTAGAATTACTCGGTAAAAGCTATTATTGTATTTTGATTATAGCATCATGGATTGTAATTGGTAAAGTTTGTTTGTACATTTGTCTTGGAAGCATCTCTAACAAGTACAAAATTGTACACGCATTAAAGTGTTTTCATGAAACTGCACGAAAACCTTTTTTCACGTGTAATTTGTCGTCTAAGTTTTTATTTATTGTAGGGTTTTAAAAGTGACCCGGCAATAATCTTATGACACTTATGATCTTATATCTTATGATCTTATGATGCTTGCCTAATCAAAACAACGTTCACGTTCAGCAGACCGCATAAAAAATGTAAGGTTTTGACGTTAGTTTTGTAGTAATTTACTTTTCTTACCCATGCAATGCTCTTTTTATAAAAAAATTACATATTCTATGTTCTATTTCATTTTATTTAGGTACTTTACTGGGCTACGGAATTCAGAGGTGCCTGAAGAAATTTAACTGTCCATCCTGTCAACATGACCTTACAAAAACACCTTCAAATTCTCTCGTCACTGGAGAAGAGACCCTGATCCAAAACAAAGAATACTCCACCGACAAACAACATCTAGTCTATCCATCGGACGAAACAACGCTTGTGGTCGACATCACTCTCACCGTTTTGGACAAAATTATCAAAACAAAAATCCATGTACCTGACATAACAAAGGCAGTACTGAACAAGGCAAAACAAATAATTTTCAAAAACCACCCACATTGGATGAGAGGGGGGACTGACTGCTACCTCCACAGACAATTTTTGCTGAAGAAAATAGTCCTATGCAAAATCAAAAGGACCCTGCAGTTTATGTCTAAGGAGTTGCGACAACCTGGTGGAAAGTATGGAGGCCACTGGAAAAAAATGATGAAGCTAAAAAAACAAATAGTTTTAAAATCGACTTGTAAAAAGATGCAGTTGTTTTATATTCAAAATTTGATTTTGAAATTTTACCAAAATCAATCAATTTAATTCATTCAAATCTCAATATTTTTTTCTCTCCATGGCTTAAAAAGTCGTATTTATCAATGTAAACTCTAATGCTTTTTGGGTCCCATGTTTATTTTTTATTGCTGTCCTGATGGCACTTAATTTCTTATAAAAATAAATTTATTCCTAATATTGTTTATAAATATCTTTTTTGCTTTTTAAGGAAAATTTAGTAATAAAAATTGATTCTATTAGCACATTTCATTATGTCCATTTCCCATTCAAACATTTTTTAAACTCGATCGAAAGAGTGTAATTTATTTTTTAATTCTTCAATGTCTGCAGCACTTAAAAATATTAATATACTTTACAGATTTATTTAGCGGAGTTTTTTAGCCGGTAAAAGTCCGGCACTACTCAAAAAACGGTTTTTGAGTGTCCATGAGGATTTCCTCTCGCCCGACAAAATCAAAAGGAGAAAAAAATATAAATAACTAACGATCATGTTAAGAGGAAATATTGTTCTTTTAATAATTTTACACTATGTCATACGCATACAGCAGCAAGAGAATAACTTATAATGCATTTAATTTTAATGGACGAAAACCATTCAGGATATTCTGTTATCCGATCATCGGCGAACGTCGCGCATCTGCGAGTGCGAGTCGAAGTCGAGCCGAGCTCTCGGGCCACGGCGCGGCTAAAATATCCAATCTCATTCTCTCTCTCTCGGGCGCAAACAACTGTCTCACTCGCACACTCGAGCTTCCTCGTGTCACTACGAGGCGCGCCACCGCCCGACCCGCTCAAGGTCCGAGTAGACCGCGAGGAGCGCTAGCGTCGGCCCGCCACGGCCCGTCCCATAATTCACCACAGAATGGGCAATCTACTTGAGGAGTATGCTTAATCTATGCTAAAGGTTAGCAACGAACAAACAAAAGTATCGGAAAGAACTTTGTTCGGCGAACATGTTCAGCCAGTGCGGACGCAGCTTAAGATAAGTACACTAAAATCTTATGGGATGAATGATTTTTAAATGCGCCAAAACAAAGGAAAAATTATAATAGCGTATGAAGAAGAATACAAATGAGCATTAAGCCCACTACACAATGACAGTTACCTACCTCAGGTTACTACCGCTATTGACGTAAACATTGTTTTCAAAATTTGTTAAATTTTACTGAAAGACATTTAACAACAAATCATTAAGAAATTAAAACTATTTAGTGCAAAATTCTGGAGAGATATGATTATTGTCATGAATTCTTTCTAAATCCACAGTTGGGTTCCATAGTTGAGGCAGGACTCTACCATCCAGCTCTGCTTATTGAACAATTTAATGAATTCCTACCATGAGTGGCTTGCCTGAGCAGCCCTTGTCTGTCCAGTAGCCGGCAAGCCTCTAGCGCAGCCTGTATCACTGCCTCCTTCTTCTTGCCCTTGACACTCGCCTCGGCAACAGGTTACCTCCACCACCGTTGTCTACTGGCAACCTGACAAAGCAAACAATTAAATGTTAAACAATTAAAGAAGCAAAATCTGGTTTTGCCATGATGTTTTGTCTATGTTGTTACAAATAAGTAAACTGCTAAAACACTATAGCAACTGCAAATGCAGCACTCTCGCAATGTCTTTGATGCATTTTTGGTAGGTTATTTTTAGGTACAGTAGGTTACTTTTACTCGGATTTGAAAAAAAAACATAAAATTGAAAACGAGTAAACGGAGGCAAAATGTAGATCCATGGAGATCCATGTCCATGAGGATCTTAATGAATGTATTTCTACTCTACCCCTATGACATGGGTACTCAACCAGTTTACAGAGTGCTTCGGCGGTTAGGTTTGGTATTTTAGCCTAAAATATTTGAAAGGGAATTCAAAGCAAGAGATAACACACATACATAATCACTTCGTAATCAACTGTGTCTTCGGAGGCAACACAAGGATACTTCTGGTTGACCTTGTCCTTTTTATAGCTGCCCAGACGGTAGGGATTATGGCTCATCATAACTATGTGACTTGTTCAAATTGCTGGAAGTATTTTGGAAATATTGATCTTAATAAAATACCTAACCCAACTGCTTCTCTGTTGCACTTGTATAAAAAAAAAATACAAAAAACCTAATTTATCTAAAAATTGGTGAAAAATTCTAATATGCTCAAAATAAAATATTTACTTACTCTATTCGACATACAAAGTGGCCAAAACCTTTTTCCTCTACATCGTACACAAGTTCTTCACCTTCTCTCTCAAACCAGCCTCGTAGTGTTTTCTTGGGATCATCCAAATACAACTCTTCATTTAGAGTAGAGGCATAAGGATTTTCTGTCAAGTCTGTTTCTTCATCTGCATCCTCTCCTAGGGTGGATAAAACATTTTACTTGAAAATTCAAGAACTTTAATCTATAAATAACAAAAATGGTCATGCATAAAAATCCAGATTGCAAACTTTTTCCACTGACAAACCGAAGGCCCGGAACGAACTCCCGGGAAGATAATGTGACCATAGTTCATGAAAAAAAACTAAGCAAAATTATTGCACTAGTTTAGAAAAAATTACTCAATGCATATTAAAAATGTATATTTGATCATTAAGAGCCTACAGTACCTCCGCCATCTTGATTTTTAGTCCCATAAGAACAATGTTAATTATAGGTATCTTTGAAACACTTTTGTACCGCAATTTAGAAGTGTAAAAAAAATAAGTAAATAAAAAGTTCCACCGATTCAATTTAGCGCCAGTCCAAAGTTTCCGGTTCGACAATGTTCTAGTCTTTTCTAACCTTGCACGTGGTCGGAGGCTTCCGGCAACACGCAATTGGTCAGTAGATCATCGATTCTATTGACTAATTAGCGAGATGCGTGAGATGACCTGCCGACACGCGTGCCGAGGTTATAAAAGGCCTGGACTCCCGTTTCTCGCCCTCAGTTCTTAATATGCCGTGAAGTAA
>CM061533.1:54329342-54353549 GCA_030545055.2 Neoaliturus tenellus | reverse complement strand
AACCTAAAAAGACGTCAAAACCAATCAGCAGTTTGGACACCACATTCTCTATCCAAAGTTCTTCATGACCAGATGAATGAATTGTATGATTGATGATGTCTTTGCCCCCAGTGTCAGACTGTACATTGACTTCATAACGGTCTATTTTAGTTGATTATCGTTCAGCAATTTGTGATTAATAATAGTTAAAATATTGCATGAGATGGAATTTCTTCATATATGATCATTGAATGAATAATTTATTTTCAACACATAGTGTTCTGATTAGCTGTGATTATGTTTTTAATTTCACGACTAATTTACATATTTGAACTACTTATTTTTGTAAAATAATAAACCAAATTGTTTCTTCAAACTTATTATTTTCCTCTTGTTTTAATCTCAATTTTATATTGATAGAAATATTAAAGTCGGTTTTCAAACTGTGTGTTTTTCACTCACTTCCCAATTTAAATTTAAAACAATAATTTTTAAACACCTGAAATTGATTGATTGCTTGAAATAAACTCGGTAGTTATCCAAGACACCTTTTGAAATATTTTTTGAAAATAAAATATATTCAAACATTTTTTTACTTTCCAAAAGGAAGTAGAACATTTATTAGTGTTAAATATACAAGTTCTTTAGTTTTAATTTACAAGGACAGACAGTGGAGTGCCGCATTTCACCTTGATGTGCCACCTGAGTGTACCATTAGGGGATTGCTGCCTAATCGCCACTAGGTGTCATTGATATTCGTTAAAGTGAACCCTCTGAAATGTTACTCCCTACATCTAAAAGCATAGAATAAGCATAGTATGCTTAACTTAAGCTACAGTATTAGCTACCCTCTGTGGCCATCATATGGTTTCTTGTAAAAATGCTAAATATAATCAAATGGAAATCTAGATACAACAATAACATTACCAACTCGCGATCATTTTACAAATGTGCTCAGCAAGTGTTTTTTGCTGGGATAAGCAGTATAAAAACATAATTTGATTTTATTTAAATAATCTCCATGTACTACGGTATATAGGAGAAAGTAAAAGTAATGTTATTAATAATACAGTATTATGTTTTTAATAATAGAGGGAGAAAGTTAATTAATAGAGCTTATTAATAGTTACAACTAAGTAACTAATTAATAATAATGATACTTTTACTCTCTCCCTCTATACCATATGGAGAAAGTATTAATTTAGTCAACATTTTCGAGTTTGAGTTGTTGGTGGATTTATCTGTTTTGTTGTCCCTTGAGTCCGAAAAATTGGTTTTCGGAGTGATGTATGTCTGTATGTGTGTGTCTGTATTTTAACAGAACTAGAGAAGGCCCCAATGGTCCGATTTTGCTGAAATTTTATATATAGGTCGAAATCCATGATAATTTCAGTATTTTTTTTCATTTTTCAAAATTTCTCAAAAACTGCTTTAACGATTTTGGTTAAAATTTTGTGATTTATTAAGAATAAAAAAGACACAACCCGCATCCCCGAGAAAATTCCCGTTTAAAAGTTATAGAGCAAAAAGTGTTTAAAAAATAAATTTTTGGATTACTTACTTACTTACTTACTGGCGTGGCCACTCGTACCCCAGTCGGTACTTGGCCTCATCAACACAGCCTCTCCAGTGGGTCCTGTCAGCAGCATCCTCCTCACTTATCCCCATTTTCCTCATGTCTCTTCGGACCTGGTCCCACCATCTTGTTTTGGGCCTTCCAGCTGGTCTTCTGCCTACGGGATTATTTCTCAACACACTGTTTGTTATTGAGTCGTTTCCTTTCCTCAGTATGTGTCCAGTCCAACGTAATCTTCGGCTTTTAATCTCGCCCACTATGTCTGGATCATTAAATAATTGGTGGATCTCATGGTTGTGTTTGATCCTCCATACTCCATTTTCTAGTGTGAGCCCAAAGATCTTTCTCAGTACCTTGTTTTCAAAAACACGGACTTTTCTTTCTTCCTTTTTGTTGAAGATCCAGGTTTCTGATCCATACAGCAGTACTGGTCTAATGATTGTTTTGTATAGTCTTAGCTTTGATGTATGTGAGAGGAGTCTTGAGCTAAGCAACTTGTTACATGCATAAAAACTGTTATTTGCTGATCTTATTCTATTGGTGACTTCAAATTCTTCTGAGTTATTGTGTGTAAGTGTCACTCCTAAGTATGTAAAATATTCTACTTTTTCAAAATTATAGTTCCTACATTTTAAATTGTGGTTACAGTGTCTGTTTATGTTTTGATATCTACTAATCTGCATAAATTTAGTTTTCTTTTCATTTATCCTTAGTCCTACATATTCAGTTTCTTCAATCAAAATATTTGTCAGATATACTAAGTCTTCCTTTTTCTCAGCTAATACGACAATGTCGTCTGCAAATGCCAGTATATTTATATTTACTCCAATCGTGATTCCTTTATCTGAGTTTTTTACCCTTTGCAGCGCTTCTTCGATGGCTATGTTAAACAATGTAGGTGACACTCCATCTCCTTGACGTACTCCAGTGTTTACTTCAAAACTATTGGTGATTTTTCCATTTACTTTTACCTTACATCTTGAATTTAGGGTACTCAGCTTAGCTAGTCTTATTAATTTACTTGGAATTCCAAAACTCTCCATTTTTTCCCAAATCTTGTCTCTGATCAGGCTGTCATACGCTTTTGAAAAATCTACAAACAAACAGTAGAAATCTTTTTTAAACTCCCAGTATTTGGCTATTGATTCTTTTAAAATGTATATTTGATCACTTGTGGATCGATCTCTCATGAATCCGGCTTGATTCTCTTGTATGATTGTGTTTGTATACTCTTCTAATCTTTTGAGGATTATTCTCGAGAATATTTTGTACGTAATGTTTAGTAAGGATATGCCTCTGTAATTGTTGCAATCCAACTTATCACCTTTCTTGTGGATAGGTATGATTATTGCCTCTTGCCATTCTTTGGGTATAGTTTCAAACTTCCATACTCTTAAGACTAGATTATGTATTTGTTCGGTTACACACTCTCCACCATATTTCAGGATTTCAGCTGTTATTCCATCCTCTCCTGGCGCCTTGTTGTTTTTGAGACTTTTGATGGCCTCTTTTACTTCATTTCTGGAAGGGCTAGGAACAAAGGGCTGTACATTCAAAAATTGTATGTTTTCCTCTTCGACATCTATCTCTTCAATTTTTTTAATCTATCTCAAATTTTTGGATTAAAAAAAACTGTTAATTTGAAATAAATTTTACCTATCACCATTAAATCTAGCTAAAAAGAAACTAAATAATCCAGTATTTTAAATTATTTTTCTACATTAAGTGGTTGCGGAGAAAATTCAATTTTTCTCTTAGAGGTAAACGCAGTAGGTTGTAAAACGCCACAGATGCGCATAGCGTCAAACTCATGCTGCTCAGCTAGTAACTATTTGACTGAGCCATCAAGACGTTGTTTGGAGGCTTAAAACACTTTTTTAAATTGTTGGGAGAAAGTATGTGTCAGTAATTTGATATCGTTTATTTAAATTTACCATTATCTTTGTGGGAAATAAAGTGTTTGTACTCACACATGGGAAGCTCCTATGTCAGGACTAAACTGCCAAATCCAAAATATATTCTAGATTTCTTGCACCTATTACTATACTGTAAAATGTTAGTAATTACTAAACTGGAAATTTCTAAAAACTGAGGTGTCTTATAGCTTCCAATAATTGAACAATATACTGGCCAAACAAAAGCTTACAATTGACTGAGTGTAACTAAAGCACCGCATACAGTATCTTAGAGTCACTTTAGATCAATTTCTCATAAGACACTAACGAAATACTCGGCTAAGGTGACAAGCAGGACTAATATTATTTCTCATCTTCTTGGTAGACTCAACTGCTGAGTACTGTTTTCCCGTTTGTTTGTATGTTTAAACAGTATTCATGTAAGAGAGATTGACGTCCAGCTTAATAGAGCCATGCGAACTATTAATGGTACACTCATGGCAACTCTCCTACCGTGGTTCCCGGTTTTGTCTAATATTGCTCCACTTGAAATTAGACAAAGCGTTGCACTTATTAGGGAATAGTACCAGGGGCCGAACATTAGCTCAGTACGGTAAACTTGATTCCTTGGTCGTATAAGCAGTGAAAAATGACACGACTCTGACATTTTCTGATAGTTACTGCCTTTGGTAGCACAATATTTGTTACAGTAAGAACTTTTTTTTAGGGAGAGTGGGAAAAATGCATTACACACCCAGGTGGCGCCTGTAGTGTGTGACACCCCTAAAAAACGGGTATACCCACTAAAAAAACCTCCCCTACTCTTTAGGATTCTAACCTGGAATTATTTATCACATTACGTCAGATTAGGCCTAAATTTGGTTTATGCTCATGGGGCTCGCTCCTAATCAAGCCGCTCGATCAAGGGATCTGGACCACTTTACGGTCCAGATCTGGTTTCTTTTCCAGGAGGATGTCCCGGACGAACTGTGATAAACAATCCCAGTTGCCCTCATCCTCCAAAATCTTTTGGCAGACCGAGTCCACCGAAAATGCACCAAAGATTTGTGTGGCCTCCAGGCGGGGCCCTTCCCAACGAGGGGAGCGGAAGAAGGTGTGCTTCGCATATTACAATAAGCACTCAGATTATATATAAAATCCAAATGATAACCCCTAGAATTCTAATAATAGCCCCTAGGAGAATATTGCTTCCGCTAGTTTATCCATAAAAAACTATCCTCATAATTAGACCAATTTCTTATACATGAGGTTGAAATTGTGGTTCGGATCCTACGTTAAACTGTAGGTCCCTAGGTACCATTGGCTGTTGATTAATTAACATTATTAATTAACATTAATTAATTAACAGTCCTGCCTAAGGAGAATGTCGGCAATGAATACAAAAACGTTAAGAAGGTCACATCCCATGTTAAAAATTGGCCAACATTTTATTCCGCTAGGAGCGCTGTAAACTGAACTTGAGCACTCCAAGTAGAGATAGCGCCAGAGGAATCGGCCTAAACATAGTACGAGAAAGAAAGAGATATTAAATTTCCTATTTAGCATTGTGTCGTTAAAACACGATTTTAAACGTTAGTTACCTAGCTTATTTGGTATCATTGGAAAGCTTTTTTTCAAGAAGAAGCGTTATTTTAAGTCATCAAATCCTTTTATTGTTAAGACTTTGTCGTATGGGCTTTCAACTTTAATGTTATTCTAATGAAGATATTTTATTGAATCATATGTTTACAAAAATAAACTAAGTTTTAAACGTCGTCATGGTATCCTGTTATTTTCAAATTTGTTTACTTAGGTTCCAAAATGAGCACTAATGTAGGCGGACGGAAATAGTGTTCCTACATTAATGGTGAGATTGATCCAGTAATGGTTAATCTGTTATAGGTTATGTGTATGTGACTGCAGCGTGAGGACGAGATTCTTTGCTGGTGACCATCTGCAACAAAGTCAGAATGTTATCTGACTAATAGGTCATTGTCTCGTGCGCGCTCTCATGGTGGAGTGCGCTACTAAGTCAACAGAAACTTTCTTAACCATTTCTTCCATAAGATGTGACCTTCTTTACGTTTTTGTATTCATTGATGTCGGTCTTACTAACAAGACTACAAGATCGCGATCCTACACTCATCTCTCATTCATATTCAGGTTAAAATAAAAATACCCACTATGTGAGGTCCCTGTCTCATAATAGTGATTTAATGGCAGATAAGTTGTATTTAGCACACTAAAGGGCAAACATGAGTTCTAAAGTTGAGTGTGCTCCGTGTATGTAGCTTTTGTCTGTGTGTATGCCAGGGATGCGCCTCGGGCAGGTCGACTGCTACAAACTTGATGGTTTTGCAAAAATTTGTTATGGATGCCATTAAAAATCTTAAGCAAGTCGTCACAGCTCACTTGGACTTTTCTAATAGCCCAGTCAAAATTGGTTCGTGTCGGAAGTAATTCCAGAGGAACTAAATTTTTCACAGTTGATAGACTATGATAAGGTGTGCATTTTCCCAAAAGTCCCGAAAAATCCCCCTTGAGCTTTCCCCCCTACGCCCCTTTAAAGTTAAAGTTGCAGTATGATAGAAAATCAACTACGGTTTCGTAAGGAGAAAAGCAATCAAAGTGTGGTTGCTTTTATTTTGTTCCCAATAAAATTTGCTACGAAAATTGTCTTTACCACTTATTACAAAAACCTTAAAGTTTTGTGGCAAAATCGACACAAACTTAAAAAATGGTTTTTTTTTTCTTCACATCAAGTAAAAGCCTTCCCTTACAGCTCGTTTGTTTGATGATTATATGTAAAACCGTAAATCTGAAGTTTGTAGAGAATTATTTTAGGTTTACAATGATATATAATATTATGGTACTATGTTCCGTTTGGGGATAACAAGCAATATTGTATTTTGTTTTATGGTGACAGTGAAAATATGCTCCGTTCTTGGCCTCATTTCAGTACAAACATTATTGAATTTTAATGTCTTCCCCTCTTATTTTTTCTATAAGGGATGACTTAGAGGAATGGAACTTCAAACATCCATATTTTTCCATTAGTACTTCATTTTGTGGTAAAATGTGATTTTTTAGCCCCAAAATGGGGGACGGCCCACTAGGAGTCACAAGAAAATCTTAAATGTAAGCATAGGGCAATATGTACCTCATATTAAAGGTCTCACAGAACACAATGCCGCAAACCCGACCTCAATCGGATAAGCGAGCCAGAAGTAGCAGGTAATGGAAGTTTTTGAATTTTGAAATTGTTTTAAAAGATTTTAATGAAAAGTTAAAATGCCTGGCATTTTTGGCTCGGTTTTCCGATTGAGGTCGGGTTTGCGGCATTGTGTTCTGTTAAGTAAGACCTTTAATATGAGGTACATATTGCCCTATGCTTACTTTTAAGATTTTCTTACTGTTTGGGCCGTCCATAATTATGGCTAAAAAATCAAATTGTACCACAAAATGAAGTACTAATGGCCAAATATGGATGTTTGAAGTTCCATTCCTCTAAGTCATCCCTTATTGAAAAAATAAGAGGGGAAGACATTAAAAATTCAATAATGTTTGTACTGAAATGGGGCCAAGAAGGGAGCATTTTTTCACTGTCACCATAAAACAAAATACAACTAGGGGGCCCGTGCAGCGCAATGCGCTGCATTTATCAAGGGTACATGGTGATGAAACCTTGCTCCATGGCAATTTACCGAGTTACTTTGAATGAAAATTCAATTGTAGTGAAAATCAGATTTCACCATTTTGGTATTTCATTAATCGATCTTCATTACTAATTGTCCAACTTCCCATGTGATAGTATTGAGATTTGGTGGTAGTTCTTTTAGCTTTAAATTAGCTAGGATTACATGATGGTTCTTAAGCCGATTTGTCTTAAAGAATCTACCTAAAAACTCCTATAAATAAGTTCACAGATGTTTGATCTAGATAGTTCACATAAAACATAATAGACAACAGAAGTAAAATAACTATTTCATTACAACTCCTTGGTTTTTGTATGAGCTATGCAGCACCCACTGTGGCTGTTCTTCTAGTACTGTTTGAGGTAGTCGTCAACATAGTGAAAGAGCCCACACTATTATTATTTATAAAAAATAAAATCCTCTTTAACTTAACTTTCCATGGCATTACAGATTTTAAATAAATAAATCACAAAAATTAAGAAAATCTACATTTTGTGTGTGTTTATTTTGGTTTGATTTTGCATTTATATTTTGGTTTAAATTTCCCCTTACAATGGTTCCCCTTGCAAAAATACAAACCATTTTTGTAATAAGTTTATCATCGATACTGGAGGGAAAATAACTTTTTAATGTTGTTTCTTTTAAACAGGTGTTTTAATATGCCTCTAGCATTCTGCATTAAATTTGTTATAGAATAACAATGCTAAACCCTCCTTTCACACATCACGTTTTTAGCCGTGCGGGAAAAAACCGCACGATTTAAAAACCGTCCGTCACACCATACAAATAATTTTGGCAGCTGAATAAAAACCGTTGCCGTGCCAGTGTGAAAGGTCTCATAAGATTCTATTGGAATGTCCGCCGTGCGATTTTTAATCGTACGGGCAAAACCGTGATTTTTTTTTTTTTTTTTTTTTTTTTTTTTTTTTTGAGGGAGAGGCGGAAAAATGCATTACGCACACAGGTGGCCAGCCTGTAGTGTGGGGCTCCCCTAAAAAACTGGTTTACCCACTAAAAAACCTCCTCTACTCTTTAGGAATCTAACCTGGAATTGTTTATCACATTACGTCAGGCTAGGCCTAAATTTGGCTTACGCCCGTCGGGCTCGCTCCTTATCCAGCCGCTCTATCAAGGGATCTGGGCCACTTCGCGGTCCAGATCGGTTTTCTTTTCCAGGAGGATGCCCCGGACGAACTGTGACAAACAATCCCAGTTGCCCTCATCCTCCAAAATCTTTTGGCAGACCGAGTCCACCGAAAATGCACCAAATATTTGTGTGGCCTCCAGGCGGGGCCCTTCCCAACGGGGACATCGGAAGAATGTGTGTTCCGCATCGTCGGGAACACCCGGGCAATAAATGCAGTCCGGTGAACCGGTCTTTCCCATCCGGTTCAGGTACGACCGAAAATAGCCGTGACCTGTCAAAAATTGGGTCAGGTAGTAGTCCACCTCCCCATGCCGCCGTTCCACCCATGGTTGGACCTGCTTGATAAGTCGCGCAGTCCATCGTCCTCGGGTGTCGTGCTCCCAGCTGTGTTGCCACTGCTGGAAGGTTCGGGAGCGCTCTTCTGTTCTTGCCGTGTCCTTGCCGATCTCGCCTTGTCTCTGATAAATCGCTTTCCTCTCCCCTGCCAAGAGCTTGACAGGGATGACTCCGGCGACCACCAGGACGGCAGGCTCGGACACTGTCCGGTAGGCGGAACACACCCTGAGCGCGGCTTGACGCTGAACCCGGGCGAGTCGCAGCCTGTAGCACTCCTTATCTAGAGCGCCTGCCCACACCTCTGCCCCGTAAAGGAGCACGGACTGGACCGCGGACATCAACAGACGTCTTCTGCTGGATCGGGGACCCCCGACATTGGCCATCAGCCTACTAAGGTGAGTAACTACCTTAGCGGCCTTGTCCGCCGTACGGAAGATCTGATCCCTCCAGCTTAACTTGGTGTCCACCATAACCCCAAGGTATTTGGCGGCACGAGTTGATGTGACCACCTCCCTTCCCACTCTAAACGGGACGACGGTGTCGATCCTCTTCTTCGTGAGAATCACGATCTCCGTCTTACTAAGAGCAAGCGAGAGACCGTGATCGGACATCCAGTTGTTGACAACCCGCATAACTCGGTTCAACTTTAGTTGGGCCAGCTCAACGTTGCGTGCAGCAATGAGAGCTGCGACGTCATCGGCGTACCCAACCAAAGTGGTTTCCTCAGGCATCTCGGACCTCAGGAGGCTGTCATAGGCAACGTTCCAGAGATCCGGGCCGAGTATTGAACCTTGTGCGGCACCAGAAGTGACTTCCATCGTCCGCGTTCCGTCCCTTGTGTCATTTCGTATTCCTGCATATCTGTTGCGGCTCATCGAGGATTATCTACGCTCTCGAAGCCTGATGACACAAGGGCAAAACCGTGATGTGTGAAAGGAGCGTTAGGGTAATTAAATTTACACCAAAAAACCAACTATCCCTTTTCCTAGTTCACAGCATTTTGAAAACCCAACATTTAGAGTTCTATTTTAATTTTTGTTGTCTTTCGTTGTTGTGTCGATAGTAATCTGATAACTCTTAAGTCTACGTCAAAAATTTGAATTTCCAAACTTGTTTTTGTGCATCAGGAGAATGGATTTTTTTGGGGTTAAGTTACTAAACCTATTTTTGTGCCCAAATACACAGAAATTGAAAGTTCAAGCAAAATCTACCTGCTACATTTTAAGAAAAAGGTAAAAGATACAATTTGTCCCACACAATAGACACTCCTTGAATTAAATTATGAAATTGTGTTGATATTTTAATACCGAATCAGTTCAATTGCTTCTATTCAGCATTCTAGCTTTTACCATGTGTTTGTCTATTTTACTATCAACAGCTGTTTTAGTTTGCAATTCAATAACAATTGTTCCCCATGTTAATCTTATCGACAAAATACGAACTTTAAGGGCTTCCCGTGGGCTTCAGAATTAAAATATCAAAAATCTAAAACCTTATTGCAAAACTACGAACTGAGACCATTCTTTTGACACCTCAAACGTTAAAATTGGTCCAGAAATAAGGGAGGAGTAGTGTTAACAAAAAAGGGCATCACGTATTATATATATAGATATTGCTTGTTATCCTTAAACGGAACATAGTAATATTATGTATCATTGTAAACCTAAAATATTTCTCCACAAACTTCAGATTTACGGTTTTACATATATAATCTTCAAACAAAGGAGCTGTAAGGGAAGGCTTTTACTTGATGTAAAGAAAAAGAACAATATAATACGCTTGTGTCGATTTTGCCACAAAACTCTAAGGTTTTTGTAATAAGTAGTAATGACAATTTTTGTAGTAAATTTTATTGGGAACAAAATTAAAGCAACCCTTACTTCGATTGCTTTTCTCTTTACAAAACAGTAGTTGATTTTCTATCATACTGCAACTTTAACTTTAAAGGGGCGTAATGCGGAAAGCTCAAGGGGGATTTTTCGGAACTTTTGGGAAAATACACACCTTATCATAGTCTATCAACTGTGAAAAATTCAGCTCCTCCGGAATTACTTCTGCCACTAAAGGCCCGTGTAGATGTGGCTAGTTTACTAGCAGCTAATATTCGCTATTAGTACAAGCTGAGCACATTAGCGCGAATATTCCAATTTACAGGTAGCTAGTAGTATTGGCGCTAATCAGCTCCAAAAGTATGTTTAGGTTAAATTCTGTAGCATTCTTATAGTGATTTAATTCTGTTTTTAATGCATCTTTTGATACACTGCAATAATAGTTAAACTGTAAATCTTCTAACAACTTATTGATCGCTAGTTTTCTTGCATCTCTTTTGCCAAAGTATCCCACAAAAAGGATAAGTTTTAAATATTTGTAAAAACTGTATAACTCAGTCAACGTTCCACTTTAGTTCAGACATTCCTACCACCGTGTGCTTGAAAAATAGTGTAGTACAATTAATTGGGAAAAATAAAATAATTTTTGGACAGCCAATTTTTTTTTAAATGTGTTCTATGGCATCCCCTGCCCTCCTCCGAAATTTAGAATATTTAATATTATCAAAACTTTGAAATGCAATAACTTCTGACATATTTAACCTTTTGAGGTCTGGTTTTCGGCTATGTAATCTCCTTACTAACACATTTAAAATTATGTATTACATGGCTATGGACCTAGAAATTTTTTCAGAACTTCCTCTTTCGGACGTCCATGTAGAGAGAGGTTCAAGGGTAGTGTGATAGGCACATGTCAATCTATCGGCATTTTCAAAGGCAATTGAAAAAGCAAACGTTTCCCGCAAACCGCACCTCCAAAGGTCAAGTATTTTGAATATTATTGCATTTTTAAAGCCTTTAGGTTAAAATTTTACTGTTATTGAAAGTTTGATATGCTGCAATTTTTTACTCAGACAATCTTTTGATATGGGGTGTAAGTCATTATTTTCTACTCCTTAAGAGCTCTAATTTGATATATATATAAACCTATTTGGTCGATGAAAAATTTATTTCTGACTTCATGTGCCCCTAGTGAAAATATCAGTGAAGGTCAGCTGACATTAGGTAGTATTTCGCCCACCTGATCTCAGCGAACATCAGCTGACCTTCACTGGTCTACACATCAACTGATATCAGCTGACATCAACTGGTGTTGGGTAGTATTTCGCCCACCCAAAACAACCTGACCCTCACTGACATCAACTGGTATTGGGTAGTATTTCGCCCACCCAAAACCACCTGACCCTCACTGATATCAACTGGTATTGGGTAGTATTTCGCCCACCCAAAACCACTTGACCCTCACTGGTATCAACTGGTATTGGATAGTATTTCGCCCACCCAAAACCACTTGACCCTCACTGGTATAATTTGTTTAGCAAAAAAATATTCCAATCAGCACTATAATTTCCCTTCCTTGTACTTAAAAGGTTTTGAAACATGTATTTAAACACGGCCAGTTTAAAAATCATTCAATAATTTTGTGCTATTTGCTTATTCAAATTCAAAATGTTGGCGCCAGCAGTGCGCGGGTTGGTATTTTGCCCCCCTCCCCACTACTGTAAATGATCAATAGAGATAAAAAAATCAAATATTAATCAAAATTAAAATTGTTTGGTGGCTTTTCATAACACAAAAAAACATCAGACGAAAGTGACCACATATTATAAAAACAACACTTTAAACTAAACAATGTACTAGTAATTATTGATAGCCTAAATCAATTATTTTTACCCACAATCTTACACTTCAGAGTTTATTTTTCAATCCCACAAAAATGTATGATAAAAACAAATTACAAATAATTTAATAAATAAAAAAAAACTGGTCAGCTTAGAAATTAACAAACTATTTTTTTAAAGATTTTTTAATAAAAAATAATTAAAACATTTCATAAATAACATTTACACTTATTCCGTAATTATTTTTTTAATTAGTCCAATTCATATCAGATACCGAGTCCGCACTAAAAATATATCACGTTTGACTTCTGCTTCCAATTGCTGGATTCCAGCTAATTCTCAGTTTTCCATGTTTTTGGGAACAACCTGCAACCAAGACACTTCGATCAGACAGTGTGAAGAGTAGGCCTAATATACAGTAACCGAAAATTTGAATAGGCCTATTCAAGATTATATGGATCAAAATGGATCACATTTAAAAATTTTAATCCATAATTGTTGAGTAACATTTTCTATAAACATTTCTTTTGTAATCATATGATTGATTAATTACTGAATGACAAATCCAAATATATTAGTATCAAGTATTGAAGACTTAATAAATAATAACAAATTGATTTTCCAGGAGCCGATATAATAGTCGTTCACTGGTTCAAATCTTGTATTTTTGGCTCTAAATGACGATCGGGCCGATGAAAAGCAGTAGCTAATTGGTAGCTAAATGGCCAAAAACGCCAATTCATTATGTCAATTTCGTTGGAGAATGACGGTCGCAGCTTGTCCAGAGTGTTGAATTATCGGGAGTCGAGTTTTATTATTAAATTCAAAATGAATTTCACCTAAAAAACGTTAGGCTATGCTTTGTAATACTTTTTCATCAAACCTCTAAGACTTGAAAAAAGCGTATATGGTTAACTCAGGTTAAGTGGGAAAGGAAACCAAATAGTTCCTCACTCTGCTTAAAAAAATAAAGTGTTTGTTATTTGATATACAGTATTAAAATTTTAATTGTTATGAGGGCTTTCAGCTACTACTATATAGTTAAACGACATGATAATAACTACCGGTATAAAGAAATTAGCCCAAGTAAAAGGTCTACAAACTATTAAGATAGATCTACCGTACTTACTCCTTGATTTTTAAGCTTGTAGAATTTTGAAGGTATGTAGTACTACCAGGCTACTTCCGAATGATCCAAGCATAGGCCTATTCTCTTTCGTTTATGTCAGAGGTTTTCTTCTGGAAAACTGAAACAAAAAACTTTGTAGCTCTTTACACAGTTTAGAATTTTACTATGACTTTAATTGAGGATATAATTAGTTGTAAGAACAGTAAAATATGTGCAGAGCAAGAGGTGCAATGCACAAAGAATGATCTGTTTATAAATTTTAAACTGTAAACATCCATCGAAATACGAAACAAACTCGAAATATCCACATCGATAATAACGGTAGAGTCGGATAACGAAGTTTCGCCAAAAATTATAGGAGTTCTTAACACAAAAAAAATTTTAGCGTATTAAATAAGTATAGATATCCCCATTGCAAAGTTAAGTTATTTTCCATTCAAATGCCTTGGGATTAAATTGCAGGTTTGCCAATCGGGATTTTTAACCAAATATTATTTACACATACTGTTAAGAATTTATTTACTACGGTAGGCCAAACCTACCATAGGATATCATTAGTTACAAGGCTTAGCAACAAAAACTCTTCTTAAAAAAAGTTTATGTTAGCCTACCCTACTTCTTTGACAAAAGTTTATTATCCGACTAGGCTCTAAGTTTAATCAATGTTTACAATAGGTCTAACAATAAAACAACCTTATAAGTAATGATTAGGTAATCTGTTTTTTAAATGTGAATCATAACATTGTTAACATATTGAAAGGTAAAAAATAGGATACTTGTATGAATAGCAAATTAGAAACAATAACAAAACAAACCTATTTGCCTAGGCCCTGGCCGAATTTCTGTGATCTTTGACTTCTTAATTGCAGTTTAGGCCTATAAATAGGCTAGCTGATTTCAACTAACAAATGGTCTTGGAAATATAGATGTACACAAAATTAGAATCACCGGTAAAAGCAATAGGGTCTGATTACGAACTTTAGGTCAAAGTATAGGCCTACAACATAAGTTATCCCTAGGAGCCTCTTAATCAGAAGGGGAGAGTTGAAATACCAGTCTAGACTAGGGTACGTTTTATACAAATGGACACTGTTTCTAAGTATTGGTTTAAGAAATTGGCTGGTTTCACTCAAAATTGTGATTAACAAAAACAGCTACAATTAAAAAAATAATCTCAAAGTTTTAGAAAAAATTAACCTCCAATTGAGTGTTAGCCTAATTTGTTGCAGTATTGATTGCAGGGAAAACAATGCAAAGTCCTACTTAAATAATAAAGCACAGGCTTTAATAATACTTTTCAATACGTAATATTAAATTGTTAAATAAACTCACCTGAATAGGTATGCACAAAAATATGAGTATAGGAAATCCAGCACCTAGATGTAAGATGTGCTATTAGTCGTCTGCAGCTCAGCCTAACGTACACCGCAATAAATCCGTAACTCAATATTAATCATTTCAAGCCCACAACAAATATGCAGTTAATATCAGATCTGAAACTACATTTTCTGTTAGATTAGATTTTAGCCACCCGAAATAAACAAGACGGAAGACGGTTGAAGTTGAAACTGAAAATAGATGTCAAAAAGTGCCACTGTTACTGTTAGCCGTTAGCGCCACCTGTATCGGCTGAACCAATCAAACAGCATAGCAAAGAAATAAAAAGCCGCGGACTGCTGGCGCCAAACTTTTGAATTTTTGAACTAAGAAAATAGCACAAAATTATTGGATGATTTTTAAACTGGCCGTGTATGAATACATGTTTAAAAAAACCCTTTAAGTAGGTACAAGGAAGGGAAATTATAGTGCTGTTTGGAATTTTTTTGCTAAACAAATTATTCTTTTCCAAAATAAATAATTTGTTTCTATTAAAATGATTTAAAATTACCACTTTTAGTAAATTAAAAACTATACCAGGATTTTGTATATTTATTTTTAAAATACTTATTTTTATGTATCAATGCTGAACTTAAACATTGTTATCCGATTAATATTTTACCAAAATCTTATATTTATTTTCTAAACTAAATTGTTACTTTAGGGTACGACAGAAGTTCAGAGATATTTATTGGTTCCCATAAAATACCCCCTCCCACAGTTTTTGATTATGATGGCAACTGATATCATTAAACACAATTGGATGACACCAGGTGGTACCAGTGAACTTTAGTAACATCAGCTGAGATCACCTAAACAGTTCACTTGCCATCAGATGATATCAGTGAACCTTCAGAAACGTCAGCTGATATCATTTAAACAATTCACTTGATATCAGGTGACATCAACCAATAGTCAAGAGGTGTCAACTGACATCAGCTGATATTACTGAGGTGTCAAACTGATATTAGGTGATATCATCCAAAAGTCAACTGATGACAATTGATATCATTAAAACTCTTCACTGACATTTTCACTAGGGAACAGGTACTAAGCACTAAGCATATACAACTTAAATTTGGTATAAATATGAATCCCATATAGCACAAGTACGGCAATTTGATGTAAAATTGATGTAAAAGATGTCAATGTCATTGATATTGTTGATGTCATATTGACTTCAAATGTGACAAAAAAAAACGTCATTTTGATGTCAATGTGAAGTAAAATGTCCGATTTTTTATGTCAAATTGATGTCAGTAAATTGATGAACTATGACGTCAATTTTACATCACATTGATGTCAAACTGACAAACTAATCTTGTCAAAATTGTTTCAAAATATCCCCAATAGCAAACAAAAGTAATAAAATGGTAATTTTTAACCGATAAACAACTATAGAAGCGGCAAAAAGTTTTGCTGCTGGCAGGATTTGAACCCAGGACCTAGGTTCCCAAGCCGCGACCCTACCTACTATGCCACGCTGCTCTCTGCTTCACACATTAGTTGTTACACTACTTGGCCAGTTGATACTCAAGTTTCTTTGCGTTGATCAAATCAAACGCATTTCCCGTGGCCTATATATTTTTTATGTCTTCCCAAATAGGTCTTAAAGTAGAGTTCCCTTACATGTTTGTTTCATGTGAAAATGTTAACAAATTGCAGTTATCTCAATTGATGTAAAACTTTTGACTGTGTGATCAAATACTTTACATAATTTTTAAATCAAAATGATGTCAAGTTTTTAACGAGTTCAATTGTTTTAAACAAATAATGATGTTCTCTTGTTGTAAAAGACTTAAAGAAATGTTTTTTTTCTTCATTTATTACACTAACTTTAAATTTAAAAATGCAAAATTTTACATCATTTTGACGTCAATACTTGATCTAATATTTTACTTTGACATCACTTTGACAACTTTGATCACTTTTTGACGTCAAATTGACAACGTGTGCTATGTGGGATTACAAAAGAAAAGTGTTTTCCGTAACTCTATCTGTACCTGGGACTAAAAGGGTTAAGTTAAGTGCCATCCTACTTAACACTCTTTTTAAAACGTAAAGGTAAAGATGGTATTATGAGCCCTTATTTTTTTTTTGTAATAATTTTGTTATAAAAATATTTACACCCATTCTTTTTATAGTGTAATATAGAGTAAGGAGTTACAAAGTCAGTTTTGTATTATTTGTTCGCTAAAATTAAAGGTTTCTGGACCAACAAATATAAATTTTGGAGTCAATACACTTTTTACAAAATTTCATGTGTGCTGGTAATATGAGCCCCTTAGTTTAATAAGACAAAACATACATGCAGGATGTTAAAAAATAGATAGTAAATGTATTTAAAGTGAAAAACTAGTTTTATTTGAATATAAGGGCAAATGCTGTTTAATAGTGGTTATTTACAAAAATCACATATAGTCTCTTTCACACCCTGTGCACACATTATGCGCCCACATTTCACACACTTGGCACTGCACCCAAAGCTCTCCTCTTTTATCTTCGGAGAACAGTGTTTCGTAGAAAAGGCACACAGCGTCATCTTTTCCAGGGGCATCATTTAGGGGCTTTTCAGGGGAATTTAGGGGGCTCATATACCAAGCACACATAGAGGCTCATAATACAACCCTCCCCCATATTTGTAAAGGAATAGTCAAATGGCAACCTTGCATACTCTAAACTTAAACTTAATTTATGTTTTGTAATCCTTAAACCTTGTTTGACAACGGGCATTTATTTGTAGAATATCTTTGTGAACTAGAATACAGGTTAAGATGGATATGTACATCCCTTACAAAGTTTTTATCAGCACTAGAAACGAAAAAACTTGTTGCCACTGGCAGCCACATTGGAACAGAGCCAGACCACTCTAGCGTGCTTCCTCTAACTATAACTATAGTTTTAGGCGGATTCCGCTAGATTGCAGACTATACTTAAGCTAATATGACGGGAGCTCATAATAAATACAGGGTCCATATTACCACCTTTACGTCTACCTATACATCTCAATCGTTATTTTCTTAGTTCTTTGTCAAACTATTTTTAAAATACTTTATTATTCCCCACAGTGAATACACAATTAATTGGTGTTCTCATGACATTGACTATAATGGTAATAATTTTGTTTTCTGGTATTGTTGAATTATTTATAGCATACTTGAAAATGGAATTTAGTTTAGATACACTCAATTGAAATATTATGGTGGTCACCGTTGAGTAATAAATAAATGGTTTTATGTGCATTGTATCTGGGACCATGGTACTTTTTGTATTGAAGTTCCCAGAAAACAAAAACACTATATTATGTTTTGTTTCATACATATGAAATGTAATATCAAAATTAAAAGTCTTAAAATATATATCTTATAAACAAACTAGGAGAATAACAACCCACAAGAAAATAAAATCCATTGTACTATGCAGTAGCATGGTTAAAGAAAAGAGTGACACTTCAGAGCACTATTACAACTAAACAAACAACCAACCAACGAGATTTAATCTCGTTGCAAGTTTGCAACGTTGCATTGCAACCAACATTAACATTAGCCATTAGGGCTGCGTGGAAGAATCTGAAGCCAAGCTTTTTTGGGTAAAAAGAATAAAAAAAAAACATTAGTCATAAAGTCATAAACATAACCTGACCTGACGAGACGGACGACTTTACGACGACGACATATTATTAAACTAACTTAAATAATAAACAGATAATTTAGGGGTTAGTTGTATCGGTTATCTCGATGTTAGTTTTAAACATTTATGTGAAAAAAGTTTATAATTATTTGCTTAGGGCCGCTTTCTCCAAATCAAGGTTAACTTAACCCAATTTTTATTTTAACTTATGGGTTAACCCGACGAGTACTTTCTCAACGAAATTTAACTGGCTGGTTAAGTTAACCCTAAAAATGCGATGTTGGCAGCACTGATTAGTCCACTTTTCGCCGTTTTCGTCTGCAAAACTCATGTTGCCTGTGTATTGTGTTTTGAAATTGGCTGGTTCGTAGGTTATGTTATGTTGTGGTGCAAGAACCTAGACTGCGAGTTTAAAACAGTGCCGCCTTTCCCTGTTAATATAAAGAATGGATTTAAAAACAAATGTGGTGATCAATAAACGTAACAAAAACTTTACTCAAAGTGAAACGACGTTATTGTTGGACTTAGTCAATAGAAACAAAAATTTATTGGAGTGCAAAGTGAGTGACGGTGTAACCCCAAAAGACAAAGAGAAGGCGTGGATTGCTATTGAAGCCGATTTCAATAAGCAAAGTGGAGTGTACTTTCGCGATTGGAAAGCCCTAAGAGATAAATACTGCAATATTAAAAAGCAGTCAAAAAGAAAATGGGCAGAAGGAAAGGAAATATGTCTCTGGCACTGGAGGAGGTCCATGTATGACTCCAACTGCCATAACACAAACCGATGTCAAAGTAAGGGGAAATTATCGGTGACTTGACGATTGATGGCAAGGAATCAAGGTTTTGATTGTGATCGTTCTGCAATACCGCTGGACCAGGAGTATGAATTAGCACCTGCAGACAATATAGTCGTATGTGATGAAGAGGATTTTCATATAGAAATAGGAGAAGAGGTGGAACTAGGCCTATTCACTGCTGAAATTGGATTGCCTCAGTTATCTAACGTCTCCAATGTTAAAGAAATGAAACCTGGATGGCCATACAGTTGAAAGTAAGGCGGAAGATGTTGACAAATCTACACCAAATTGTAAACGCCGTTTGGAGGCAGGATTAGGAGCGAGCTTCAGTGTGCAGGACCTAAGGAAAAAGGTTTCTACGCCTCTGAAGAAACAAAAAACTAGAAAATCAGCATTCGAAACGTCAGTTGCTGGACGAAAAATGGAGTCGCTAGCAAACGCTACAAGTTGGAATTAATTGAGCTTCAGCGGACTGCGTTTGAAGAGCAAATAAAATGCAACGAGCGGAGCATGAACTGAAAATGAAGTGCATAGAAAATGAACATGAAATGAAAATGAACTTGATGAAACTTAAAATGAAAGGTGCGAAATTAGATTTAGAAAAAAAAATGCTGGAAAGAGAGGTACCAGTAGAGTATTAAGTAGGCCTAATAAGCAATTTTAGGATTCAATTTTCATTAGTGTAATCAGTTTTTTTTTTAGAAAATTTAACATCATTATTTTAAGTAATTGTTATAGGTCCAACAATTTGTCTTGATTTAAGTATCTGCCTTCCTGTCTTTCAACCGGGCACCTAGGTATCATAGTAAGGCCTAGTTTGATTTCCTTGGAACTAGACCCTATGTGTTATTTAAACTCATTTAATTTGTTATCATAGATTGTTTTTAAGAGGTGAATATCTCATTATTATTTTTTTGTTTTTATAGACCTAATTAAAACTTAGCCTATGTTTGTATAAGTTTAGGCCTATATTTGTTTCGCTAATGGGTAACTAACCTTAGCAATTTTTGAACAAAACCGACTTAATTGTCCTTTTGTTATGTGATGTAACTTAGTCTTATACTATTCAATAAAATTGAATTCTTTATTTCATTACTTAGCATTTTATTTACTATTTAAGTTACTTCCAATTGATTGAATGGTGAGGTTGGTGTAGGCTATCTAAAACAGGGATCTAAACCAAAAAGTATAAATACTTTCTTTAATTAGAAATTTCTTTAATATTACATAATCCTTAATTTTTAATAATTCTTAATCACATAATTCTTAAGTACATAATCATAATTCTTTAATTTTTAAATAATCCTAAGATATTACATTGAAATCAAGGGTAAATATCAACTAGCCTAATTGATCCTTAAACACGTTCAAGTACCAATAAGTTAAAACCTGGGTAATTAAACATTTTGGGTATTAATTAAAAAGTATGTTATCATTAGTAAAAGAATAATTAAATTGTATCAAAGTATCATAGAAATCCTACATAATAATGGTAACAAGATTATCTTAGAAGGTCATTAACCATATCAATTAAAACTTGCTCGTTTTATAAATACCCAAAATACCCGGGTATTTATGAATTTTGGGTATTTACCTTGAGGTTAAAAATACCCGGGTATTTTACATCACTATAGGTCTAATACATCAAAGGAAATTAATTTGCAAACATAATTTAGTAGTTAGTTACCATTATCACTCTCACTGTCACGGACTTAGGATTAAGGCCAATTTTCATTGCCAAATACTGTGATCCAAAATAATTAATTATTATAGAATTTAAAAACACTTTTTAATTTGCCATAAATATTAAAAAGAAATACATTAAAAAACAAAAACAACAGTAAATCAAATACATCATTAAACCTTACTTGGCGTATTTAAATTTAGATGAGATCCACTACGAATGTAAACGAGTTAGGCCTACTGACACTCAAGACAAGATTACTGCCAACAAGACTCAACAGACTACTGTCAACAGATTACTGCAACAAGACTACTGCCAAGTTTTTAAAAACTAAGGCCTAGTGTTATATTTATCATGAAATAACAATATTAAGAATCAAAAGTTATTTAAAGCGAAAAGTCATTAAATTTGGCTGATCACAGTATTTGAGCTTTTTACCTTTAGACTTTATATCAAACTTCTAAAATACTCATAAATCAAGTTGTTACGAGTTACTAGGTTTTGATAAAGGTCAACTCTGCGATTTCTTCTGCCAACATGCTGAATCTCGTTAATGGCTTCGATTGCTGCAGCAGCCTCTTCAGTTAATGGAGAGTATCTTCTCCCTGAAGTTGACACAATTATGTAACACAGCTGTAGCCACTATTACGCTTTCGTGCCTGTCTTCTTTCAACCTCAAACCGAGTGCTAAGATTGGAAATCTCCTCTTCCAAATTCCGAAGCACCTTTCGATGGGGGTTCCGTGTTCTTACCTGGGCCTCTTGAAAAAGTCTCTCTTCAGGCAACTGAACAACTTCAAGGGGGGTGATCAAAAAGTTGGTGCATCCGTAACCACTGTCTCCAACAAGTACACTGTTACCGTAGAGACCGCCCTCAAAATCTCTCTTAAGTTTTGACGCAGTAAAGATATGAGAGTCATGGCTCGAGCCGGGCCATCTAGCAATAATGTTCGTGAATTGTAATTTAGCATCACACACTGCCTGAACATTGAATTGAGAAAATCCCTTTCCGGTTTCGATATAATTCTGCTAAGTTCCCACCTACCGATTGAATTTTTACATGACTACAGTCAAGAGCCCCCACACAGTTTGGAAACTTAGCAATTTGATAGAATTCCTGTTTTATTTATTGAGGTCTTCAGCGCTTGTTGGCAAAGATAATAAACTGAGGGCACAAACTTGCCAATGCTTCGGAAACCTCTTAACAATTTTGCTTGCAGTTGAATATTGGATTCCAACTTGATCTCCAACTCCCATAAGGAAACTGCCTGAAGCATAAAACTTAAGGGCAGTAAAGAGTTTGACTTCAGGGGATATTGCCCTGTTCTTCGTCGTTTTAGATTTAATTCTGTCTTTTATTAAGTCCAAAACCAAATTTGCTGTACCTTTACTTAAACGAAATCGATCAAAGAATTCAAAATCGTCCCACTTGTTGAACTGGTTGATTCTTACACGGATCTTTGGAGGAGCCCTATGTATTGGGGCTCTTATTTCCAATTCTTCATCCTCCACATCATTCAATATGTCGATTATTTCTTCCATGACTTCAAAAAATACTGTAAACTCAACTATAAATACAATAAAATTTACATAATTTAAGTCAAAAGTCGCACTTGTTGAGGTTAGGTTATGGACAATATCTGATTCTTGGCGTCTGCTTGAAGGTTACCCAAAATTACGGGGTTAAACCAGGTGGAAACATGGGTTTAAACTTTCGTTAGGGTTAAACTAAAATATTGTGGTTGAGAAACCGTGTAGTTGGGTTATCCCTCAGGTTAAACTTCTTTATACAGGTTAACCGAGTTTGGAGAAAGCGGCCCTAAAAGGTAATAACAATACGATGAAAGCTGAAATTAACTCCAAATATTATATAGATTTTACTCAGGAACACTCAATTGGTGAATTGTTAGGATTTCCCAAAGATGGGGCAATTTTAGAACCAAATCAAACACATTCTGGTAAACAAACTGTAACTATACTAAAAGTTAATAGTATAGATATAACTTGTAACATTATACAGGGAGCTTACAGAGATGGAGCAAATACTCATATAATACATACTTTTTACCCTAGTGTACCTCCAGGATTTAAAATTGTTGAAAAACCACAAAACCTAGTATATCTACGTTGAACACCACTTTCATTTCAGACATCGTGTTGAACGTCTTGGATCAAGACGGTAACTTGATAGATTTCCGAGAAGAGCCAATTACAGTTAGATTACATTTAAAATCGACACTTTAATACAAAAATCATGGGTTTATCATTTAAAAGTGGACAACCTACGGGAAACCGCATTAGTAGCTCTTCAGCTGTGGAGGGAGTTAACACGCGAGAACATTCGTTTCTTAGAAAAGATTGGATTAAAATTAACCGATTATGGATATACTGGATATAGCGCAGGGACCGACATTCGACGAAACCCTATGGGAAAAAGAATATCACACCCACAACCCTTACACTTCATCAAAATTTGAACAATAACGACGAAATTCGTATTCCTATTACAACATCAGGACATTTACACACTACCATGTGAAAGTTACTTGTATATCGAAGGAAAAGTTACTAAAAGGATGGTTTCTACTACTGGTACAACAGTTCCATTTATAAATAATCCTATGGCTTTCCTGTTTGATGAATTAGATATGAAATATCAGGTGTAACAGTTGATTCCACTAAAAAAGTAGGTATTGCAACAACTTTAAAAGGGATAACATCTATATCACCTAATGAAACCAATTTACTTCAACCTGCCGGATGGGTTTACCTGAACATGACACAATCACTCCGAATACAAAGGGATATTTTGATTTTCATATTCCATTACGTTTGTTGCTTGGATTTGCTGAAGATTATGAGAAAATAATATTAAATGTTAAACAGGAATTAGTTTTTGTTGAGATCTTCTAACGATAAAGACATTATTAAAGCTCCAGACGGTACAACAGATGCAACTTTAGAATGGAAATTAACATTAGACAAAATTGTATGGAGAGTCCCACATGTTAAATTAGCTGACGAGCATAGAATGCTACTATTAAGGAAATTAAAGGCTGATCGTGATATTGTAATTCCTTTTAGAAGTTGGGAATTCCATGAACATCCCAGTTTACCTGCTACGGATCGACACACTTGGACTGTTAAAACATCTAATTACGTAGAACGAGCCAGGTATAATTATATTTGGTTTACAAACAGATAGGAGAGACAGCATCACAAAACATGCAGGCAAATTTGATCATTGCAACTTAAAAAATATTAAAGTTTATTTGAATTCACAATTTTTTCCC
>CM061533.1:54268335-54329242 GCA_030545055.2 Neoaliturus tenellus | reverse complement strand
ACGAAGGGTGGAAACCGGTAACCCTAATTTGTAAGGTTTTACTATTTCCTCTGTAACTTTTGAACGGGAGGTCCTAGCTCAAATCTGAGGGAAAATTCATGGTCAGGAATTAGACGCTCTACAAGATTGGTCCTATGAAATTTTGCCGTATCTCACCCCCTTCACCCTTAAAAAGGGGCTTACTTTCAAAATTTCTAATTTAAAAAAAAATGCTCTATATTGATATTTTTATTTACTATTATTTAACATATATGCATGAATTTCTGTTTATATTAAGACCTCAACAGATTCCTCCTACAGTAGTAGCTATTTGCCAATTTCAATCAAAGTTTAGTCCAAAAAAATTCCAAAATCACACAATGTTTTACATTTTTTTCATGCAATGTGTTAGTAATTCACTTTAACCTGGGAAATATATTGCTATTTCGATATATAATTTGCCATTACAATATACTATTATAGACACTCTACAAGTTTGGTCCTATGACATTTTGGCGTATCTCACCCCCTTCACCCTTAAAAAGGGGCGTAATATAAAAATTTCTAAATTCTTTTTTTCACGGAATGCCCTATTTTAATATTGTTGATACGCTATTGCGGCACTTAGGTGCTTAAAATTAAGTACATATTATGACTTCAAATAGGTCATACTAGCAGCAGCCATTGGCCTATTCCGATCTAAGAGTAGTTAAATAAACTGTAAAAACACGACTTATTTAGTACATGTTATGAATTCAAGTATGTCTTACTATAGCAGCAGCTAAGAATAGTTATAAACCTTGTTACCGACCTTAGTATGTCGGTAACGCAGTACGTCTTTTGAAGCACCGTGGCAAAAGTGTCTTTATCGTGTAAAATATATTTCTATCTCTTAAACTATGTTCTTTTGCCAAATAAATACGCACATAAATCAACTAAACTAAATAAATCCTCCATAAATTAAATTCATTTTAAAATAAGACAACACTTGGCCGTAAACCTCTTAGATTCTCGCCTTTGTTACAACAAACTGGTTCCCTTATATATCTGAGTCGTCTGCCGGCGCCCAACCCCGAATCTTATGTGGGTTCTTTCGGTAAGGTAATATGTAAATATGAAGTTCTCATCTAGTCCCCTCCCTAAAATTTCACAATCAACAGAGAAATTAAATTTTGAAAACATCGTTAAACAACAAAATATTAATAATTTTTACGTATATTGATTGTGATATATTTTAGGTAAATCTACTACAAGTTGGATATATGTTCGGCCTGTATTATTATCGATTGTAGTCGTCCTTCGAATTCAGTCCTGTGAATTTTACACGTATCTCTATTCCTTCAACCTAAAATAGGATAGGACAAGTTCTTATATATTAACAATGGTTTTACAAGGGGTTATTACTCTCCCGTAACGTTTTCAACCTCCATTATACTTTTTAGTTTATTTAAATCTCACCGTCATCCTTCACCCCCTCACATTTTCCCCATTCGGCTAATATTTCACATTTATACTGTTGTAATTTATAGTTGCACTGTATTGTATATAGGTAAAACGGGATTACAAAGTGTTTTAATTTAATCTCAAAAAATTAATTTCAACTGTGTTAATTAGTAATCAATGATATTTATTTCGTCATTTCCAATAAAAAATTTCATGAATTTTATTAATTTTTATCTAGAAAAACTAAACTTTCTACTAACTCCGCTATGCCGGTCCCCAGCCCGGGACCTCACCGATATCGGTGAGGGAGGAGGTTCGCAGCCCTGACGACATCGTTGTCCTCGTCCACCCTGATAGGGTATCTGAAGGAGTTGCCTACACGAAGAACATCGTGTTTGACGAACTCCTTCTGTAACAGGGTCCAGCCGCCGGCAGTAGGCTAGGGGGCCTGCCTCAACAAAACTCCCCGTTGTACTTGGACACGTATATTTGCGTACGGTTGATATGTATGTGTTTGCTTGTGTGATTACGTATGTATGTAAAATATTTAGTTTGATTAGGTTCGATGTATATATATCTTTTTATCAATGTATTTATGGTCTCTGGTTTCCCGGCCTCCCCGTGGCGAGACTGGATACGCCGAACTAATAATAGGTTCTGGCTAACTGACAGGGAAACAAATTAACTTACAATATGCCATTTTTATTCTTATTTTTCCTCATACCAATCACTTCAATTAAACTACTTTAACTACTACTTTAACTAAACTCTAACCAATTATACCTCTCTCCTCTATCATCCATTACCTTACTATTTTATCTAATCTATAATTTATCTTAACTATGTTAACTACCTTACTACTATAACCAAGTATACTTTAACTAAACTATAATTACTACTTAAACCTACAAACCACCCACTATTCCTCGTTCCTTACTACACTATGACTCAAACTTAATTCGTCCTTCGAATTCAGTCCTATGAATTTCTCCGTATATCAACTCTTTCAACCACATAAAAGCATAATAGCTTACAATTCCTACTTGTAATTACAATTACAATTGGCATAACTATTATCAAAATCGTGAAACTTTACTTCAGGAATATCACTACAAAGACACCTGCTAAAATGAAATGGAAAACCTCCTTGAACGTAGGTGTTGCAAAAAGGACATTTTTCGACATCCTATTGATAATATAACGTTCGTACATCGGTACCCAAACTTTATTTTACTTGACTATTACTCGTTACCAAGTATCTTTTAATCTTCCTCTAAACTACTAACGTCAATTTCCCTTGGGCATCGATTCATTTTATCGACCAACTATTCCTCAACTATCATCCACTACCTTACTACTCTAACACACTAACTAAACTGTGATTGACCTTAACAATGTTAACTTCCTTACTCCTTTAACCAACTATACTTTAACCAAACTATAATTACCACTTAAACCTACTTACCACCCACTACAAATACTTCAGCGGAACCAGCCTGGGGGCATGGGGGCGGAGCCCCCATCGAGCCGTAGGCGAGTCTAATAAACTATACAGCCCTATGTGTAACTGACTGACTGACTGACTCACTTATATGGGATACGAATTTCTGACGTAACTATATAAGCTAGAGACTTGAAATTTGGCATACGTCTAGCCTGAGTGGTCAATGCTAAGTATAAAATCTTAAACTTGCAAATTTGTATTTTTAACCTGTTAATAAAATTCAAAATGGCGGATTTCTGAAATTGTAATTTTAGTTTTTTTGCTCTAGCGGCTAAACGCTTGGTCCTATCTAAAATCTGAGAACAATACTGCGATAGGGAATTTAATTTTCTATAATTTCGGTCCTTTGACTTTATATCATATCTCGCACCGTTAAGCCTCCAGAGCGTTTTTAATGAAATGCCGTTTTCGGTTTTCGGGCTTTAGTGACTAAACGGATGGTCGTAAAATTTTATTAAGGTTTAATTCGATAGATATTTTTAATATCTACAATTTTGCCTCTTATATATTTCACCGTATCTCCTCTCGTTTACTCACAAAATACATTTTTCACTTTTTCCTGATTTTTTAGCATAAGTAGTGGGAAATTGCCGGTTCTGGAACAATAGAGAAATTGTAATTTTAGTCCGGATGAGCTAGAACCTTAAAATTTGGTACACACGTAGTTTGTATGGTCAATAAAAGGGGAAATTGCAAAACATTGAGTTTTCAAATTTTAACCCCCCTAAATTTTTGTATGGTAAAATCTACACCATGTAAGGCTTTTTCTAAATACGCTGTAACTTTTGAACGAGAGGTCCTATCTCGAATATGAGGGATAATTCATGGTCAGGAATTATCTCTACAAGTTTAGTCCTGTGAAATTTTGCCGTATCTCACTCCCTTCACCCTTAAAAAGGGGCGTACTTTCAACATTTCCATTTTTTTTTCAAAAAAATCTCGCTATTTTAATATTTTTTACTTACTAATATCGTACACGGATGCTTAAACTATAGTACATATTATGATCTCAAAAAGACCTTACCATAGCGGCAGCCATTTACCAGTATCAATTACAATTAAGTCAAATTTAAAAAAACACAAAATTCTTAACATTTTTTGTGTAAAGTGTTGTAAATTACTTTATTCTGCCAAATACACTTCAATATTGATATTTGTTTTGTTAGTATTATATTCTATTTTTGACGCTCTACAGGTTCGGTCCTATGCAATTTTGCCGTATCTCACCTTCTTCACCTGTAAAGAGGAGCGTACTTTCACAATATCGTAATTCTTTCATCAAAATTGATCTATTTAAATATTTATCGTTTACTTTTATGACACATACATGCCTCAAATTTTGTGTATACTATCAATACATCTATTTCTTACTATAGAAGCAGCTATTTGCCGATTTCAATCCAAGATTAGTAAACAAACTGAAAATACAAAATTATTAAAATTTTTATGTAGGATACAGTGTTTGGTGATTTTGTTGAACCCGGTAAAGATACGGCCATACCTATATATTTTTTCAGCATTATATTCTTTTTAGATGCTCTATAAGGTGGGCCTTAAGATTTTGTAGCATTTCACTCTCTTCGCACCAAAAAGAAATGTATTTTCAATATTCTTTCACAAAAATTGAGTTATTTTAATATTTTTTATTTATCTTTATGACACTTAGATGAATAAAATTTAGCTAGACACACATACCCTGAGCATGAAATATAAAATATAAAACAAGTACTAATTTGAACATTAAATATCAAAATAATATCTTAAATGCTTTAGATTTCCTGAACTATTAAACTAAGTCAGAGAAGATAAGTATAGAGTTGGGGTGGAGGCCTCAACTAGCCTGTTCAGTTCTTAAGACTTAGAACAATTAACGAATTCGGGGCAACCCCCAAAGGGGGCATGGGGGCGGAGCCCCCATCGAGCCGTAGGCGAGTCAAAGTTATATCCTAAAATGCATATTTACTTAGATATCCGTCATATTGTTTTTCCACCTAATAACCAATGTCCATAAAAAATACATTTTTTTATGTATGTATTTTTTTTAAATAGTGGTCATTTTCAAATTATAATCTACAAATATCTTACAACTAATTTAGGTTATAAAATTTTACAAAAGACAAAAAATCTCTAAAATTTAATCATGTTGCAAGGATCTGACAACACATAATGGAGTAGTTGTGATTTTTTTTTATTAAAATAACCATAATGCGCAATAAATGTAATACAAGATCAATGTGTCTCGGCTAAAAATCACAATAACTGCGTTATTTGCCGTCAGATCCTTAAAGAACTTTATATCATTGGTACCTGGTCAGATAATTAGGCTAAATGTTAAAACTTTTTTACCCCATGTACATTTTTGTTAAAATTTACCGGTTTTAATATATTTGGGTTAAAAAATTAAAAATGTCCGCCATTATGAAAATATAGGAAAAAATAGACACTGGTGTTACTATATAAAGGCCGGTTCCAAGAAGTTCCAACAACAATCCGTCATCGAAATAAAAATTATTAAGTGAGACAAACAAAATGGTGGGTAACTAGATTAATATATTTCAAGATATATCTTTTTAATTTGAACTATTTTGACCCAATTAACCATATTATGAAGCTTGTTGACGTAGGCCCTAAAGATACCCTTATAGCAAAACCCGGTTTTACTATGAATGGAACAGCAAGTAAAACGAACTATTTGAATGGCGGAGGAATTGTCCTCCTCCAGCACCTTGACCTTGTACAGAAAGACAAGTAAGTCTCTGATGCGGAACTACAGGGCCCGCTGGTCTTCCAGGCCGAACACGTATCAATCGTGATTACGGTCATGGGTACGATGTATCGTGACATTGATGTTAAACTCTGCCGATCCGATAGTAGGCTACGGATGCATAAAAAGTCTAGTGACATAGAGATGTATAGAAAATGTACAATAATGGCAATCATGTTACCTAATTTTATATCTTTACTAATTCCAAATGTAAAGATAGGCCCCTACCGGTACACATAAAGCTATTTTTGAGATAAATTTTAAGCATCGTAGCGGGGCGCGGCGCCTACCCTACCTGAGTTTGACAGTCAGTTTTGCCAACTGTAGGGCCTAAGGTTATATTTTCCCTTAGCGATCTACGAAATATCCCTACTTAGTAGTTCGTGCACATACAAAAGTAAGTTAATTTTCGATGATCTATTATATAATTTACTTTTCAGTATGAACATAGGTCGAAAATGTAAATAGAAAATAGTGTTATTTTTTAGAGTAAGTTTAAGTGTGATAAAACTTTGAGCGTTAGTTGAAAAGATAGTTATTTAGCTCATAAATTTTGTTTTTTACATAAAAGTTTTGAAATTTTTGGGGGGGCCCGGCCCCCCCAGGCCCCCCCGTAACTCCGCCCATGGTACGGTAGTTCAATTCATTACAATGATTGAATTGTAAAATTATCTCGTTAAATGTTAATAAAACCACTGGTTTCCTATAAGAAAAACATTTTATTAATCAGATATTTTGAACATTGTCTTTGAAATATAAATTGTGTGCTTGTTTTGTTTAGGTATCTTTAATTTTTTAAACCATGCAGTAGCTAGGTTTCATGTCCAAAATTCCGTTAAAGGAGTATTTTTGACCTGCTCGGAAGATTTTATGAGAGGAAATTGAAAGTGGAGATTTATAAACAGTATCTTGCGATATTTTGAAAAATTAAAAAAGACAATAAGTTTTCTTGTTATTTGCTATGCTATTCTAGAAAAAAATCATATCTTACTCATAATTTATTCCTAGGTCTACTGAATTCATATGGATAATTAGTCCTTATTGTTGTTACACAAAGTCTTCAATTTAAAATGGACATGGTTATCAATAAAATAAATTGTTCTTTAAATAAATAAAATTACAATATATTATTTCTAAAGAGAAGCTCGATTCTTTAAGCATCAAAGTTACATTGCTTAGGCGGAAAGTAATTATAGTTCCAAGCGTTTGATTAAACTTAACATTTAATCAATAGTTTCGTTGAAAGTAACTTATAAATAGATAAATAAATAAATAAAAAATATATAGATTAAAAATATTAATAGTGATACTTTAATATATGATTTAATTATAAAACTTAGTAGTATATATTAATTATAAAATCACGCTTTATATTGGTGATTTTTTGTATAATTAGGCCTAAACATATTTTGGGAAATTCGTAGTTATTTTTATAATAAAATAATTATTTTCTTTGAACATGTACATAAATACTTCTTTTGTTACGATATAAAATTGTAGAACATCATAATTAGCTTTTGATAAACGGTGAAACAGCTATTTAATTATGTATATAGTAAAGGTGTAAATTAAAATATTTCCATCCACATAGATAAAATATTAAAGTAAGTGCTGTCATTGAAGCCTATTATTTCTGTAAGAGAATAAAAATAGGTTGCCTCTCTCTATGAACTACTGAAAATAATATACTGTAGTTTATAATACACAGTATATAAATTAGAATCTACATTTTTTAACATGATTCAAAGAATACAAATTATACTTAAATGTAAAGAAAGATAAATGTATGATTGCAAAACTATAAATTTTGTTATAAATCAGGGCTGTTTTTGTGACGTAATCCTATACTATAATACGAGGAATCTCTGAAGGGATGTGTGTTCCACGATCTCGAAATTTAGCTGTTAGATTTTGCTTAAACTTTGCATTAAAGAGTGTTTCGGCCCAAAAATAAGTTTAGAAACAGTCTCAATCCCAGAAAAAATCAAATTTGATCTAAATTTAAGTTTAAAAATTGTAATTTTTAACATTGGTCTTATGGGTTGCTATTTTGGTAACGAAATAACAACTAAATGTAAACAAAAATAAAGGAACATTAATGTTAAGCAGACCTTTTGAAACAGCTGTTAACTGTGAAGAGGTATAGTTGGTTTTTGGTGAAAATATTAAAATTGAATCAAAACCAACGAGCAAGGCTCGGTTAACCTGGTACTGAACGTGAAGCAGCGAATTAGAAACAAGTTCGACGCCTTCAATAAATGAGAAACACGCCAAGCAACTCTGCACACTGTTTGCATCGACACCATTGCAGGCTGCCTATATTTTATATTCGATACGGTATAACGCATTACATTGAACATCCATAATAAACTTGTATTATTTAATACTAGTATTCTTAAATCGGCAAATTCAAACAAAAGCAATAGCTAAACATTAAAACATGTATATGATGAAGAGCCATACTTTTAAATGCTGTAAAATTATTCAGTAAATTTATTTTATTCATTTTAAGCGGAAGTGTCAAGTGTGTATTATTAGTGTTACTTTATGTTTAATTTGTGGGATATGCAATATAATTCAGCACCGGCAATTTCTCAGACAAAAGTAGGCCTATAGTACTTAAATTATTATTAAATGTGCTAGATCAAACTATTTATAACAGAATTATTGCTAAACCAACTTACTTCAATATCTTGGAATATTAAAGACGGAGAGGAAGGAAATGCTTAGAAGGCGGTGGGGTTTTCATATATGAGCTTTTCTCAATTGCACCCTTTGTATTGGACATTTCGATGGAGATTTCTCGCTCTACATTCTCTCTTTAAAAGCCGTTCGTCGTTTGTACTCTGGCAAGTGTTTTAAAAATGCGCAGGATCTTTTCATCATTGTCTGAATTTTATCAATATTTTTTCAGAACGAACAGAAAATAAGCTAGACTCTCAGACACAAAAGATTAGATCAAGCATATGAGATTATCTCACTTTATTTGAAGTAATGCTTATTTGTTTAAGTTTAACTGGTTACATAGGGCCGCCGAAATTCTACCCCCAAAAAAAGTACACCATGAAAAAAAAAAAAACGCTAGGCCGTTTAGAAAGACGGCCTAGCGTGATAACCTGTGATAAGGAATGTGACGTCCTTTGGCGTCACAGGTATGGGGTAGTTTTCAGGCCGCGAAATTTGAAAGAGAATAAAATTGTACCCTACTTCAATCGATGGCTTCGCACTTTTATAATTTATTTTTGTAATGAATAATTTAAGCCATATTTTGTAAGTTTGCTATGGGTGGAAAACTACACCCGAAATAATACCCCTAGCAAAAATACCCCCAAAAATCATACTCTTGTCCACAAAGTCATCCACTGAATCATTAATTTAGTGTCTAAGTCAATAGTTGATTCTTCAATAAGTTCTAATTAGCTAAAACACATATTTATTAAAGTTAAAAGACATTACTTGATTTTTTTAGTGTCTCCTTGTCGCTCAAATATTCTGTAAATATAGTTACGTATATCAGTTACTAAATGAATTTTATAGAGAATTAATTTAACTAAGCAAATAAACGGGATTACTTAAATGAGGCATACATTCTCCAGACACTAGAAAAAAGATGCCAAAAGCCCCCAACCAATAATGTGTTGATGGTTCGGTCGGTAGTGTCTGATGGCTAGCAGGTGAGCCGCATGATGAGTTGGACCGTTTGACCCTTCGCGCATTGGAGACTTTTTGCGTTTGCCGCTAAACGAAAAATTAAATTTTTTCGCAATCATTTGACATAGGGTAATAATTTAAAATCCTGGATTATTTAGTTTTTTAGCTATAGTTTTTATGGTGACAGGTAGAATTGATTTAAAATTTTAAATTGAAAGTTTATTTTGAAAATCCGAAAAAAGATTTTTCATCACTTTTAACTCTGTAACATTAAATATACATTTAAATCTATAAAAAAGTAAAGTAGTTAAATTTAATTATGTTTATTAAAATAAAACTATGTTATACATATTTTATTATACTAAACCATGTACCATGTTTATTATAATAAAACTATAAATTACTATATTCCTAATTTGGGAGAAATTGAGTGTAATTAATTATGATCATGAAAATTAAGTAATTATGTTATATTTT
The DNA here is from genome assembly GCA_030545055.2 of Neoaliturus tenellus. Classification (NCBI taxonomy): domain Eukaryota; kingdom Metazoa; phylum Arthropoda; class Insecta; order Hemiptera; family Cicadellidae; genus Neoaliturus; species Neoaliturus tenellus. Next base: position 54,319,424 of record CM061533.1, on the reverse strand, counting down.
ATTTCCAAACATTAAGGTTCATGGTTGCGGAGCATAACATAAATAAAAATAAAACCAGGTCTTGAATAGAATTATTCAACTTAAATTGGAAAATAACTTATAAGTAAGTTGGAATGTTGGAATTATATTCCGTATAAAGTATATAATTGCCTTCAATTATTCATTGGGTAAACTGTAAAAGGAAAGCAATCCGATGTTTTCAAACTTATAACTTTTTAATAACTTCGAACTTATAACAATCATCACAAAATTTGTCTGTTTTTGTTGACAGTAGTTTTATTATGAAACTAGTTTAGCTTGTAACTTTTATTAAGTGTTTCAGTGAATTTACCATGAGAATTCATTATTAAAAGTTCTGGACTACAATAGTTTTTTTTTTCGAGGTAATATATAGCCACAAGCACCGTTCGCTCTCAGATTAGTATATTGGGGTGCTGAAAAGTCAGGAAAAGCATTAATAGTTTATCGACGATTTGGCTAGAATTTTGAAACTCTGGGAATTTAAATGAGGGATTAAAAATAACTTTTAACCATTAACTGAGTGTAAAAGTCTGATGGGGGTGGCCCATGAGGAGTCTTAAATCTTAAATGTAAGTTAATATGTACATCAAATAAAAGGTCAAATAGAAGAATACAATACTGCAAACCCGACCTCAAATGGATGGCCCAGCCTTAAGAGTGATCTTCACCCCTGGGCCATTAGCCCATTGTTGCGCAGTCGGCAATGTTAACCATACGGCTTTTAATGCAAAACATGGTATCGCATTCCCCTGTTTCGGACGCCGTTTTTCAACCGATTTTCTTTAAACTTGGTAAGTGTTTAGTTGAATAGTTGTACTATGTCGCTCATACCTCGGAATTTTGAAAATTTTACTAAATTTTGAAATATTCCTAAGAAAAATCGAGTTAATTTGCGACGTCCCAAAGAGTAATATTTGTTAAATTTTCAAAATTCCGAGGTATGAGCGACATAGTATAACTATTCAACCAAACACTTACCAAGTTTAAAGCAAATCGGTTGAAAACGGCGTCCGAAACAGGGGAATGCGATACCATGTTTTGCATTAAAAGCCGTATGATTATTGCCGACTGCGCAACAATGGGCTAATGGCTCAGGGGTGAAGATGACTCTTAAGTAATGGCTGGCCATCAAATTTACTTCTCATTTAAATCATATTGCTGAAATTAAAAAATGTTCGGACATACATGACCCTTTGAGGTCGGGTTTGTGGTATATATAATAAAAAATCTTTTAAATGATATTCAATTTGACTTAGGCCGTTGAATTTTCCTTTAAGAATTCCTTTTTTTGGGACGCACTCCTGTTAATAAAATCTCTCTATCTAATACAGGGTATTTTTTTAAATAGAAAGTAATTAGAGAAATTACTGAAGATTTTTATCTAAGAGAAAAGGAGCGTAAACAAGAGCTACAATACTAACGAAAAAATTAACAAAACAGCGAAGGAAAAGAAAACGTTGCAATACTGTTCTTCACTGCGTGTCGGTGATTGATCTATTATCGGCGCATTTACATGATGAAATAAACTTTTGTTATACTATGAATTCTGTTGCTGGCTCCAGGTTTTCACTGAGGATTCATTGCTTTCTCAGAGTTAACACTTTCTTCTTACCGTGTTAACCTTAACTGGAAATTTAACGTTGTGAAGTAAATTTTGTTATAAAGCGATATGTAAAGGCCTATCGGTCAAAGATATTCTCAGTGGTGTATACAATGAACGATGGTCGTTTACTAAATTTATATAGGCCTAAAGAGATACGATTGCACAGTACTATATTTGTTTTTACTCGCCTAGGGCTCATTTTGGTAAACCCGGGTAAACCTCGCCCCCATTACCTCTAATATTTCTCCCAATTTGTAAAGCTCAACTTATAAATTTTAAGGGATGTATTAGGATGGTATAAATGCATTAAATTTACTATGTTTATCTTTCCCAACTTGGTAAAACCAAATAATTTTAATAAAGGTGAAACTACCTATAGCATTTCTGCATTCAACCACGGATCCATTCATCAGTCCTATCGGTCAGTCCATAAAATGTAAATATTTAGATAAGGACAGGCAGGTCGGTTTGTATATTATTTATATCTGGAGCGGCGCGGCGAGGCTGCCGGGTGTTATCAGTTGTCACAGGTGGGCTCAAGGTCACCGGCCGACCTTCTGTTATCACCAACACCCGTACCGTTCCGACTTCGACTCCGGCTGCAGTCGCGGTGACTCAGTTCCTATAGTTTCGTGTTCGTTGCGTGTACCGTATTGTTGTACGAGATCTTCATCCCCCTACTTTCAGTCTTGTAGGCTAGAAGTAAGTTTGTGTGTTTAGTGTTACTGGGTTTATTTGGAAATACTAATGCAGGGTAATGCAAGGTCAATGACTATTTTACTTTTTTACCCTACAAAACTTTAGGTATATTGAATATAAATAAAAAATAGCTATCTAGAATTTTATATAATTTATGATGGTTTGGTTTTGCTGAACCATCAGTTTAAAACGGGGTTTAGAAGGCTAGATTTATTAAATGCAATGGCTAGAAAATTTAATATTGAGAAGTATCCTATAGGCGAAAATTGCATCACTGCACAACGTTTGTAAATCAGTCTTGCGACTTCAATTGTTTTTGGGAGCATTGAGTTGTATTAATTATTTATTAATACATCTTTATAATATATTATATAATAATAATAAATATTATTAATATTTTTACTGTCCTACAACAACCCCTAAAAACCACATGGTAGTTTCCTTAAAATTATAAAAATAAAATACTTTTTCGATCGCCCAGGAATTTGAAATTATGTTAATAAAAAATTTAATAAAAAATAGTACGTATTTTAGGTAATTTATATAAATCATATTTACCACATTAAAAATACACAACAGATTTTGTCGTTGTCTGAATATCAAAGGATCAAAAGTATGCTGACAAATCACTTAAGTACAGCATTAAATTTGTATATGAAATATACACATGCATACAAAATCAATTTTTTTTACTTTCGTAGTATTACTCTATTATACTGTAGGGGAGACCGGGGATGGTTGTCACACTTTTTAGATTGTTAATTTTTACAAAGTTATTCGTAATCTTAGTTTATTAAAAATATATTTATCATTTGAAATAAACTTTTCTTTACATTATATATTTTTTTTCAAATTGAAATCTATACGACAAATATTTATAAAAAATGTTTAGAAAGAGCAGTGCAAGTGTGTCAACCAGCCCCTACGGCGGGGCATGTTGTCACAGCGGTTGGGGTTGGTTGTCCCTAGTATTTCTTATGGATAAAAATAAGAATATGTATAAATTATTGATATGGGTAAAATCAAACAAAACATTCAAAAGTAACAATAGTTTAATACAAAAATGATACTTAAAACAAACTACAGTAAATTCAATTAGTTTTGAAAACATAAAAATTAACTATTTGATTAACATGTGACAACCAATCCCTTACTCTATGTGACAACTTGCCCCGTGCCGAAATTTTTTACAAACATCGTCGTATATCGAAAACTGGTAATCGTTTGTTTTGGTAAGAAATCAGATTTAATACCTCACAATATGCCTAATGTTATAAAATGGAACTTTTGTTCATAACTCATAAGATAAGAATGGTAAAAAATTATTAAGTGACTTAAGAAAATTTACTCGCCAGGAGTAAAATCAGAAAAAAACGCCAAAATTCATTGGAAAGTACAGATATACATCCACTCTCTAGAACAGTTATCTCCATACTAAAGAAAGAAACAGCACTTGCAAAACTAGCGCAAAAGATAGTTGGTGGCAGAAGTTATAAGCTTTGTGACAACCAACCCGTGTGACTTTCAGCCCCGGTCTCCCCTATAGTCCTAAAAAAAATTATCAGCTTTATATATTGAAATAAAATATTATTTTAAAACACTTCGTAATTTTTTAAAAACTTTCAAAAATGGAGTAACACAGTTTGTGTAGGAAAATCCAAATAAATATATTTTATTGAGCCTTAAATTTTCGCTAATGACAACATTTATTTGTAAAGTGTGTAAATCGACACATTAATATAGCCTTCAATTAATCGACAGACATGTATCACGGAATAACTTAAGCCTACATGACAAAAATAAATATTTACTTGAATTATAAAATCTAGCTTTAAAAATGTTTGAAAATAAACCATTTATTTTTTTTAAGCTGAGTCACTTGGGTTCAAAAGCATTGTTTGGATTGCAAGGTATTATTCAGTTAACAAAACATGTTTGTCTAGAATAGTTAACATTTTTCAAACCGTCCTTTCCTGTTGTAACAAAAATTTTGTAAGAGAAATATTTGAGCTTTCAACACAACTGTTTTCTAAATTTGCAAATCGCAATAACTGCGTATTCTGATACACTAAATTAAATGTTAAACACTGATAAGGCGATATTGGTATCAAATCGTGTACCGCAGTGGAGTTTTACGTACTATTCTTTTAAGGATATAACACCTACGTAAAATGTTTCTTAATTGTCAACTCATCGCTGTTTTGCTACTAGTAATCAAATCAGATTTGAATTTCTTCACCATGTTGGTGTTATTATGATTGTTGTTACAACATACAAAGGCTACATTGATTTGGCGAATTCCCCTAAAGGGAAGCGGTGTTATGTGGTAGGCTTGTTAAGACTAAGTTCGGGAAAGACAAGCATATTTCTTTTCCTCCTTTTTCTTTGCTTGTGTGCATCGTAGGGGAAATCCGCGGATACCGTTGGAAAGGTATTGTGCTGTAGATTAGCAGAATCACATTATAACTCAGCCCCCATCCTCCAGGGCTACGCCTTACAGGCTTTCAAAGTTTCAATGTTAATCTCACACTATGCTACTTTATTAGCAGCTAGCGAAGTAGCAGCTACTAAGTAGCCAATATGACATAGGCAGTAGCAGCTACTAAGTACTTTAAGTAGCCAACTATGATACAGCCTTTAGGCGAGAAAGATAATTGGTTGAATCATAAGACAGATGTTCTAATAACAAATTCTAGCAAATCCGGAAGAACAGATGTTTTAGTGATAAACATTCTAAAACTAATTGGCAATAGATCAACAGAATTTTTGGTCGAATTTCGACCAGTGGCGATCTCTAGTACTTATTTAATATGCTAAGGGTTTTTCATCATACCATTGCGATAAACGTTTTTTCGGAACGGTCTGCTGTGATCGAAACTAGTTGATTCCCGGTGGGTTGGAAAAAACGTGTTGGTAAAAATGTTTTCGGGACTAGACCGCGAAACAGTGGTTTTCGGGACACTAAACAAGTTAATTTATTTTTATTTTTAATAACAGCTGTAAATAGTTCAAATACAAGACAAACAAATAACAACATAAGAGGTTAAAATATAGGTTAAGAGGTTAACATATAGGTTAAAATTTATTAATTTTTATCCAAACTGTAAATTTATTAAAGGTGGTATGATGAAAAGTACTGTTCGTAACTCGTCCGAAAGTGGCATATCGCTGCTCGATCGAATTCAAGTACTCGGCTTCGTCTCGTACTTGAAACTGGTTCTTGCACCGATAACGACCACTTTCCGGACTAGTGACGAATATACTGTTTCGCGTGTAGTGAACTCCTCCTACAATTTTCAACCGATTCTCAATTTTTTGGTGTCGTTGGATAGGTAAGTTGTTTCTGCCAAAACCTGACGAGAATCGGACTGAAAATAAAGGTTCTATCCACCATTGTTTACCAGCATTAAAATCTAATAATTTCCCTTTAAAATAACATTGGGATTGAATAAAGAATTTTAAAAATCTGTCAATGTCCAGCTGTAAATATGTGTGTTTTTTTTTTTGTGATTGCAGACATAGTGATAATTTCACACGTTATTTTCTTCGTGAAAGTATCCAAGGGTTAGTCCTTCTTGAACTGTTGAATCTCGACTTAATCCTTCAGATCGGAACCTCATTAAAAATTGCAAGTAGTGCAAGTAATGAAAAGTGCGAGTCTGATCACTTGACTCGGAGGGCCTTCCATCGACGCCCCGAGAGACTTGGCGCTCTTGCTCTTGACAGTCATTAATACTGCTAAACTTGTATTTCCTGCTTTTTATTGGAAAACCCAAAGGCCTGTATAAAGTTTACTTTTTAGTAATAATAAATTCTTATTAATTATTAAAAAATGAAATGTGATTAACTATATAAGTAAAGAATAAAATATGTAAAAAAATAATCTTCTTTGGATCATTTTCAAATTGAAAATTCAATAATTATTTGATAATTAAGTTAAATAACATGGGAAGAACCGGACGTTTAAAATCACTGAATTTAAACATTTAGCTTTGGAAGGGACCAATTATTATCTGATTAAATTTAATGTAGTTTATCTGAAACCTTTATAGGCCTATTATCTGTTCTTTGTTAACTGCTTTGACTTAAAGGTGCGCTCTACCCATCTGCCCACCTGCGCTCGGATGCAAGGGTTTAGAATCTCCGTGTTTGTCGCCCCAGTTGTAAACCGATTTAAAATATTTTGGTGTCATTCTTTTCGTAATATAATTTTGTACCCCGCTATCATCTTAAAATTTCGATATTAATTTAAATTACTAAGCAGGGTGCTTGCTAATATGTTGAAATAAGCGTTTTTGTATCAAGTTTTAACGTATTAAAAACTATTTTTTTTTTAGAAAAAATAAGATGATTTGTGAGTACAATATAATCTTAAGAACAAGAGTCTGCAATAAGATTGTTAAAAAGTTAATAGATAACGATGCAAGAATGGAGATGCAAAAGGTCTGAAATTTCAAAAACATGGTTATTAGACGACCGATCAATTTCGCACTAAAAAAAAAGTATTAAAGTAACAAAATTTAAAATCACCCGTCATATATTTTCCAAAATGTGAGATTCCGCGTATAGCGGCAGTTAACAGTCTCGCTCGACGATTTTGACGCCGAGGTATTGCGCACCCTTAATGAAATGGAACAACTTATTTATTTATTTATTTCAACGGTACAACCATTTTCATGAAGTAACAGTAATAACAAGCAAAATTAATTAATACTAACAAAGTAGGGCCTACCTTTAATACCTTTAATACCTTTATTGAAATGGCGAAGTAGGATGATGATGCGAAAATTACACTTTGAATATAACAACAATAATGAATATAACAATTACGTAACAGGCAATAATTATTTATAACAATATGTACATGACAACAACTATTAATACGTTCATTATAGACAACAATTATGTTGTACTAGCTGTTGCCCGTCACGGCTTCGCCAGTGATTAAATTCATTTTACATGTAATAATATCTCTTTAAAGAGCAACGAAATCTTCTTTCATAAGAATTGTGTAAGCAGAGCATTGAATTTTGCAAAAAGTTTTCTTAATGATCACATAATATGAGCAAAGAGGAACGAATATGTCAAATTTCACGTACCTCAAATTTCAGACCTTACGTAGGGGGCTCTAAAGGACTTCAAAAACTATTTTTGCAAAACCATTTTTTATTTAGTAGGCAACATAGTAAAAAGGTCAAATTTCAACCTTGTAGGCTATTAGTAATTTCGAAGTCCAGTGGGGCGGAGCCCCAAAGGACTTCAAAGACTTTATTTTGTAAAACCGTTTCTTAGTGAGTACATATGAGTAAAAAAGAACGTCCACGTTAAATTTCAACCTCGTATGCCCTGGAGTAATTCTGAAGTCCAGTTGGGCGGAGCCCTAAAAGACATCAAAAACTTTTGATGTCTTTTTTATAATTTTTATAATTTTTCAAATTTTTATAATTTGAATTTTTGTAAATTAGGTTAGACTGAAGATGTTCTCAGAAGAAAGCCCGAAATATATCAATTTTTTAACAAATTGTTTTTCTAAATTCATGAGTAGCTATAACACTAAATAAACATCAAAAACTATCTTTGCATAACCTTTCCTAGTGAGTACAAATGAGTAAAGAGGAACGTCCAAGGCAAGTTTCAACCCTGTATGCCCAAGAGTAATTTAGAAGTCCAGTGGGGCAGAGCCCTAAAGGTTTTCAAAAACTATACTTGGAAAACCGTTTCTTAGTGAAAACCTAAGCAAACAGGAACATAAATACTAAATTTCAAACCCATTGGCCCTAGAGTGATTTTTAAGTCCAGTGGGGCGGAGCCCTAAAGGACTTCAAAAACTAAAGGACTTGAATAACTGTTTCTTCATGAGTACACATGAGTAAAGAGGAACGTCCACGTAGAATTTCAACCTCGTATGCCCTGGAGTAATTTTGAAGTCCAGTGGGGCGGAGCCCTAAAAGACATAAAAAACTATCTTTGCACAACCTTTTCTTAGTGAGTACAAATGAGTAAAGAGGAACGTCCAAGTCAAGTTTCAACCCTGTATGCCCAAGAGTAATTTAGAAGTCCAGTGGGGCGGAGCCCTAAAGGTTTTCAAAAACTATACTTGGAAAACCGTTTCTTAGTGAAAACCTATAAGCAAACAGGAACATAAATACTAAATTTCAAACCCATTGGCCCTAGAGTGATTTTTAAGTCCAGTGGGGCGGAGCCCTAAAGGACTTCAAAAACTAAAGGACTTGAATAACCTTTTCTTCATGAGTACACATGAGTAAAGAGGAACGTCCACGTAGAATTTCAACCCTGTAGGCTTTATAGTAATCATGAAGTCCTGTGGGGTGGAGCCCTAAAGGACTTCCAAAACTATATAATAATAATCTTTGTATTTGCAAAACTGTTTCTTAGCGAATACTTGTGAGCAAAGAGGAACGTCAATGTCAAATTTCAACAACGGATGCAATAGAGTAATTTTGATGTTCTGTGGGGCGGAGCCCTAAAGGACTTCAAAAACTATGTTTTCAAAACCGTTTCTTAGTGAATACCTTTGAACAAAGAGAAATGTCCATGCCAAATTTCAACCCCATTGGCCCTAGAACAATTTAATAGACCCGAGGGGTGGAGCCCTGAAGATGATTTCCAAGAGCACCGAAGATGCGTTTCTTAGTGAGCACCGATGGGCGAAGTGGATCCCCCATTGAAAATGTTCCAAATAATTCTCTTAGGTCATATGGTTTTTCAGATATGATTTTCCTAGATTCATATTAAAAATTGCCCATAAGAATAACATTACAAAATTTTGAAGTCCTGTGTGGCGGAGCCCTGATGGAATTTTGCAATACCGTTTCTTAGTTAGCACCTATGAGCAAAGCAGAACGTCCATGCCAAATTTTAACATCGTAGGTATTATAGTTTTCTATATTCGTTGTTTCCTAGATTTGTATAAAAAAATTGGCCATAAGGATAACATAAGTTAGAAATTTTGAAGTCCTGTGTGGCAGAGCCCTAAAGGAATTTTGCAAAACCGTTTCTTAGTGAGCACCTATGTGCAAAGCAGAACGTCCATACCAAATTTCAACATTGTAAGTCTTATAGTTTTCTATATTCGTTGTTTCCTAGATTTGTACAAAAAATTGGCCATAAAGATAACATTAGATAGAAATTTTGAAGTCCTGTGTGGCGGAGCCCTGATGGAATTTTGCAAAACCGTTTCTTAGTGAGCACCTATGAGCAAAGAAGAACACCCGTGGTAAATTTTAACATTCTATGTCCCATAGTTTTTCAGATTCGTTGTTGCTTTGATTTGTATTAAAAATTGGCCATAAGATTAACATTAGATGGAAATTTTGAAGTCCTGTGGTGCGAAGACCTGAAGGAATTTTGCAAACCTGTTTCTTAGTGAGCATTTTTGAGCAAAGTGGAACGTCCATGCAAAATTTCAACCCTCTATACCCCATGGTTATGGAGATTCTCTGATACGTGAGTGAGTGGTATTTGACAAATATATAGTAGATTACAAACTCATTAATAATTAACTCATTAGTAATACAAAACTCATTTTAAATTCAATCAAGCTTTTTCTCTTTTTTTGTGTGTATGGATGAGGATCAGGCGTTTTTTTTTTCAATTTTAACATCCATACAGTAAATCTAAAGACATTTTATCTAAAAAAAGGTGTTGGTTTTATGTAAAATAATTTTATTGCTCATTGTTTTTCCACTAAATTGGATACAAGCTGGAATGGATACCCCAAAAAATCTCTGAAAAGAGAAATAAGTTCCTGAAAGTCTTTTTTATCTGACCTTAACATTCATATGTTGATTAAAAATAAAATTTCCTCTATCAGTAGATCTGAATAGACTGAATATAAAAGAAATCTGTATAATCATTGATGTTGGTGAGATTTATAATCATCGGCGAAAGTCTATATGGGTTTATTCTGGCATTATCATTGGGCGAACGAGGGGCAAGGTCAGATGGCCCCCTCAGGAAGCGGTTCATTGTTTAGGTTGGGAGTCGGGACGTGCATGGACTCCATCATGCCAATCAGAGGACGCTCTCGAGCAGACCGACCCGACCTGATAAGAGCTGATAATGGGCAGAGTTAAGTAATAGTACCGCCAGTCATGTGGCATGTCATCACACCATACCACCGAGCTCAGGTACCAAGGTGGCTAAAAATCAATGACGTAGTGTACTGGCATGGACTCCAATGTAAATGAGAGGTCATACACTTAAAACGACCGGCTGATAAGGCTGATAGTGGGTAGAGTGAGTAGGCCTAATAGTGCCGCCAGTCATGTGGCATGTCATCACACCATACCACCGAGCTCAGGTACCAAGGTGGCTAAAAATCAATGACGTAGTGTACTGGCATGGACTCCAATGTAAATGAGAGGTCATACACTTAAAACGACCGGCTGATAAGGCTGATAGTGGGTAGAGTGAGTAGGCCTAATAGTGCCGCCAGTCATGTGGCATGTCATCACACCATACCACCGAGCTCAGGTACCAAGGTGGCTAAAAATCAATGACGTAGTGTACTGGCATGGACTCCAATGTAAATGAGAGGTCATACACTTAAAACGACCGGCTGATAAGGCTGATAGTGGGTAGAGTGAGTAGGCCTAATAGTGCCGCCAGTCATGTGGCATGTCATCACACCATACCACCGAGCTCAGGTACCAAGGTGGCTAAAAATCAATGACGTAGTGTACTGGCATGGACTCCAATGTAAATGAGAGGTCATACACTTAAAACGACCGGCTGATAAGGCTGATAGTGGGTAGAGTGAGTAGGCCTAATAGTGCCGCCAGTCATGTGGCCGTGATGCCATGTCATCACACCATACCACCGAGCTCAGCTCAGGTACCAAGGTGGAGAGGATTAGTGGCGTACTGTACTGGCATGGACTCCAATGTAAACGAGAGGGTATACACTTAAAACGACCGGCTGATAAGGATAATACCTTGTGGAGGTTGATTCTAATTATATTTATGACTTATATTTCTAAAAATGTTTAAGCTGCTCCAAGGCGACACATTATTAATAACTCTCGAATCATTGAAACTCAGTTAGCTGAAAGTAGTGTCAAATTGTTGGTGCTGGCTCAGTTCAAGGTCACCTGAGGGATGACGTCATCGAGGTCAATGACCTCACCGATGACGTCATCGATGACGTCATCGATTGCGTCATCGATGACGTCATCACTAATGACGTCATTTCTATGACGTCACACCCATGACGTCACAGAAATGACGTGCTGATGACGTCATCACCCCTTACGTCATCAAAATGACGTCACCGACGCCACTGAGGTCAAGGTCACGCCGAAACTTAAAATTTTTTGGCACTTTTGCCGTTTCTCGCACTACGCTCCGAGTTTCAGTCAGAGTCCCCGTGACCTTGACCACTTGGAGCGAATTTTCGACGAGAAACGGCAAAAGTGCCAAGTTAAACTCGAGTTTCTGACATGACTCTGCCTAAATGGGCAATCGGTTATCCCTCAGGTGACCTTGAACCAGCACAACACCAACAATTTGATATTACTGTGACCTTGAAAACCTAACAACGGAGCGCCGACACCGATGCGCACCCCACGACAACCACCGAGTGACTGACTGTCAGGCTCTGTGTACTCTAGGTATATCGGCTTGAGAGACTAAGACTCTAAACTGTCAGGAATGGGAGTAACTAACCGAATTTTGCAAGGAAAAGTCATTTCATCCAATATTTTAAACAAATCCTCATCAGTAAAACTGACATTAGTCTGTTTTGTATAAAACTTAGGGTGTCCGCGCAACAGTTTGCGCCACTTAGCTAAAGTCGAAACCCTCTTAACTTTGAGTGGTGGACAGTGAGCAACTAATAAAGCCTTAACACGGCTAAGTTTCTTACCTAAAGTGTCCCGCGACATGGCTTCTCCTCACAAAAGTCCGCACAATACTGAGAGACTGCTTGTAGCGCATGAGTCAAGGGAAAAGAGGTGGGGGAAACAGCAGGAGTGGGGGAAGGTCATAGTGGTGGGGGAAGGTGAGGTGGTACGCTGGAGTATCGCATCACTTCACCATGAGCTGTCCTACAGTCAACACACTGTTCTCTTGGCCCGAGTTGGCACTAGAAGAAACATTTCTGTACAGCTTAGGCTGTGAGAGTCGAGGAAGCAAAGTCAAAGTGGAAATTGCGTTAAACTCCAAGATGAAGAGTCTCCTAAACAAACTAATTGTATCCCTGCAATCCCCTATAACTTTAGAGAAATACCACTTTATAAAGCGACACCTTAGTCTTTGGCAAAACGAATTGGAATTGGAAAAGATTACAGTAAAATTAATTTAACTTAAAACTTGGACTGGACACTTATGGCGATACCACGTGGCGTGCAAACGCCACCCTAAACATTACAAGTTAGGTTATTGAGCACCTCTGGTACGATAACCGACGTGCTAGAGTTAAAGTGTGATGACCTTGAGTCAAAACACTGAAATACTACAAGTCGATATCGTCCCAGAGTTAAAGTGTAGTGAACTACATTCAGAACTTGTAAAATTACTTACATATAGAGAGCTAGAGAACAGCGAGACGCACCGCATGGAAGCCGGAGACATACTGGCGAAGCAGTGTTGTGCAGCCTAGGGACCCAGTTGTGGTGGGGGTATAGCCAACACTTAGAGTACAAGTGTTGTGGGTGACCTCGAGGGTGACCTTGAACCAGCTCGAGAAGTGACCCGTACTCTAGGTATATGGGAAGTGGTGGGGGAAATCTCAAGGTCATTCAAATGGAGTTTAAAAAAAGTCAAAGAGTAGAGAGACTACTCTACTCTTCAGAGTCCTCGTGACCTTGAGGATTTGGAGCCAATTTCTACGAGAAATAGCAAAAGTGCAGTAGCACCGTTTTGGTGCTACCTTAAATGTAAATGTTAATTAGTCCCTTAAATGTTAAAGTGTGATGACCTTGAGCATAAGAGTTAAAGTTTTCTTGGGGAGACAATTCGATGTTGTCCCAGAGTTAAAGTGTTAAGACCTTGAGTCAAAACACAGAAATATTACAAGTCGATGTTGTCTCATAGTTAAAGTGTGGCGATCTTGAGTAAAACTCAGAAATATTTAGCCTATGTTGTTCCAAAGTTAAAGTGTGGTGACCTTGAGGAAAAAATTAGAAATATTTACCCCATGTTGGCCCAGAGTTAAAGTGTAATGACCTTGAGTCTGTCATGTGACACTGCTCGGGTGACCTTGAACTGGCCCGGCTGCCTTACTCTAACCATTACTGCAACCGCGATGTGCACCCTATGACAGACACCGAGCGACTGACTATTAGGCTCCGCGTAATCTAGGTATATGGGAAGTGGTGGGGGGAATTGCGATGACCTTGGGAAACTTGAAAATGTCACGCCAGGTAGCACCGTTTTGGTGCTACCTTAAATGTAGATGTTAAAGTGTAATGACCTTGAGTAAAAAAACATAGAAATAATACAAGTCGATATTGTCCCAGAGTTAAAGTGTGGTGACCTTGAGTGAAAACATAGAAATATTACAAGTTGATGTCGTCCCAAAGGTAAAGTGTGGTGACCTTGAGCATAAGAACTAAAGTTTTCTTGGTATGACAAGTTTAAGTAGATTCAGAGTTAAAGTGTGGCGACCTTGAGTGAAAACATAACAACATTACAATTTGAAGTCGTCCCAGAGGTAAAGTATTATGACCTTGAGTGAAAACACAGAAAAACCACAAGTCGATGTCGTCCCAGAGTTAAAGTGTGGTGACCTTGAGGGAAAAGTTCTGAAATATTTTAGCCTATGTTGGTCCAGAGTTAAAGTGTAGTGACCTTGAGCATTTGTCTTGGTATGACAATTTGATGTTGCACCAGAGTTAAAGTGTTGGGACCTTGAGTGAAAACATAGAAATATTACAAGTTGATGTCGTCCCAGAGGTAAAGTGTGATGACCTTGAGTCAAAACACAGAGAAACCACAAGTCGATGTCGTCCCAGAGTTAAAGTGTGGTGACCTTGAGGGAAAAATTCTGAAATATTTAGCCTATGTTGGTCCAGAGTTAAAGTGTAGTGATCTTGAGCTGAAAAACTTGTAAAATACTTACATCAATAGAGACGGTAATCCCCGCTCTCACCCCTGCGCCCCAGTGGCGCCCCCAACCCTGCGCCCCTGGTAGCACCCCCACCCCTGCGCCACCGATGGCGCCCCTGGGTGTGGTAGCCCGGTGGAGATATAAGGCGGCCCCGCTCAAAGCCGGCTCACAGCCCGTCCCCGTGCGTTGAGCTACCTAAAGGTTTGAGCAAACACTTAGAAATATTTACTCTTCGTACGATCAGAGTTAAAGTTTTCATCTCAACAGACGTACCCCCAGGTTTGAACCAACACTTGGAAAAATTTACTCATGGTACAACAGTTTTATGTTTTCGCCAAATAAGTGTAAGTGTGGTAAATTGAACTGGCTAAAATGTTATAATTTGCTAAGTTTGTATTGTTGTACATGATAAATCCTAAACTTTAACTTATAACCGTACAGCAGAGTGCCAAAACCAGTGTGCACCCCACGACAGTCGCAGAGCGACTGACCGTACGGCTACGGGTGGCCTAGGTATAAGGAAAGTGGTGGGGGGAATTGCGATGACCTTGGGGACTTTAACAATTGTGACTATAGGTAAAACTTAAGTTTTCGTTATTTCAACCTAAGGTCTTGGCTTTTCGCGTTTCAGAGTGTATTAAAGCGATCTAGCTATTAATTGTAAAATTGATTTCTTAAAAGATAGTCATTTTTACGCTGGGTGTTGGTAAATTCGTTAGAGTCCAGATTGCCCATACAAAACCAAACTTTTTTATTATTCAATATTTCAGTCTGGGATTTCGGATTTACATGTTTCAGCGTATTTTAGAGTGTTTAAGCTTATCTTAAACATTTGAAAAACTTTAACATTTTTTACTAAAATTTGCGAATTGACTGATAGAATATTTCACTAAGTCACGAGTTTTTATTGTTGTACATGATAAATCCTAAACTTTAACTTAAAACCGTACAGCAGAGTGCCGACACCAGTGTGCACTCCACGACAGTCGCAAAGCGACTGACCGTACGGCTCCGGGTGCCCTATGTATAAGGAAAGTGGTGGGGGGAATTGCGATGACCTTAGGGACTTTAACAATTGTGACTATACGTAAAATTTCGTTGTTCATTATATCAACCTAAGGTCTTGGCTTTTCGCGTTTCAGAGTGTATTAAAGCGATCTAGCTATTAATTGTAAAATTGATTTCTTAAAAGATAGTCATTTTTACGCTGGGTGTTGTAAATTTGTTAGAGTCCTGATTGCCCATACAAAACCAAACTTTTTTATTATTCAATATTTCAGTCTGGGATTTCGGATTTACATGTTTCAGCGTATTTTAGAGTGTTTAAGCTTATCTTAAAAATTTGAAAAACTTTAACATTTTTTACAGTTGACTGATAGAATATTTCTGTCAGGAGTGACTATAGGTAAAATTTAAGTTTTCGTTATTTCAACCTAAGGTCTTGGCTTTTCGCGTTTCAGAGTGTATTAAAGCGATCTAGCTATTAATTGAAAAATTGATTTCTTAAAAGATAGTCATTTTTACGCTGGGTGTTGGTAAATTTGTTAGAGTCCAGATTGCCCATACAAAACCAAACTTTTTTATTATTCAATATTTCAGTCTGGGATTTCGGATTTACATGTTTCAGCGTATATTAGAGTGTTTAAGCTTATCTTAAAAATTTGAAAAACTTTACTATTTTTTACTAAAATTTGCGAGTTGACTGATAGAATATTTCTATGTCAGGAGTGACTATAGGTAAAATTTAAGTTTTCGTTTTTTCAACCTAAGGTCTTGGCTTTTCGCGTTTCAGAGTGTATTAAAGCGATCTAGCTATTAATTGTAAAATTGATTTCTTAAAAGATAGTCATTTTTACGCTGGGTGTTGGTAAATTTGTTAGAGTCCAGATTGCCCATACAAAACCAAACTTTTTTATTATTCAATATTTCAGTCTGGGATTTCGGATTTACATGTTTCAGCGTATTTTAGAGTGTTTAAGCTTATCTTAAAAATTTGAAAAACTTTAACATTTTATACTGATAGAATATTTCTGTCAGGAGTGACTATAGGTAAAATTTAAGTTTTCGTTATTTCAACCTAAGGTCTTGGCTTTTCGCGTTTCAGAGTGTATTAAAGCGATCTAGCTATTAATTGAAAAATTGATTTCTTAAAAGATAGTCATTTTTACGCTGGGTGTTGGTAAATTTGTTAGAGTCCAGATTGCCCATACAAAACCAAACTTTTTTATTATTCAATATTTCAGTCTGGGATTTCGGATTTACATGTTTCAGCGTATTTTAGAGTGTTTAAGCTTATCTTAAAAATTTGAAAAACTTTAACATTTTATACTGATAGAATATTTCTGTCAGGAGTGACTATAGGTAAAATTTAAGTTTTCGTTATTTCAACCTAAGGTCTTGGCTTTTCGCGTTTCAGAGTGTATTAAAGCGATCTAGCTATTAATTGTAAAATTGATTTCTTAAAAGATAGTCATTTTTACGCTGGGTGTTGGTAAATTTGTTAGAGTCCAGATTTCCCATACAAAACAAACTTTTTTATTATTCAATATTTCAGTCTGGGATTTCGGATTTACATGTTTCAGCGTATTTTAGAGTGTTTAAGCTTATCTTAAAAATTTGAAAAACTTTAACATTTTTTACAGTTGACTGATAGAATATTTCTGTCAGGAGTGACTATAGGTAAAATTTAAGTTTTCGTTATTTCAACCTAAGGTCTTGGCTTTTCGCGTTTCAGAGTGTATTAAAGCGATCTAGCTATTAATTGTAAAATTGATTTCTTAAAAGATAGTCATTTTTACGCTGGGTGTTGGTAAATTCGTTAGAGTCCAGATTGCCCATACAAAACCAAACTTTTTTATTATTCAATATTTCAGTCTGGGATTTCGGATTTACATGTTTCAGCGTATTTTAGAGTGTTTAAGCTTATCTTAAAAATTTGAAAAACTTTAACATTTTTTACTAAAATTTGCGAATTGACTGATAGAATATTTCACTAAGTCACGAGTTTTTATTGTTGTACATGATAAATCCCAAACTTTAACTTAAAACCGTACAGCAGAGTGCCGACACCAGTGTGCACTCCACGACAGTCGCAAAGCGACTGACCGTACGGCTCCGGGTGCCCTATGTATAAGGAAAGTGGTGGGGGGAATTGCGATGACCTTAGGGACTTTAACAATTGTGACTATACGTAAAATTTCGTTGTTCATTATATCAACCTAAGGTCTTGGCTTTTCGCGTTTCAGAGTGTATTAAAGCGATCTAACTATTAATTGTAAAATTGATTTCTTAAAAGATAGTCATTTTTACGCTGGGTGTTGGTAAATTTGTTAGAGTCCAGATTGCCCATACAAAACCAAACTTTTTTATTATTCAATATTTCAGTCTGGGATTTCGGATTTACATGTTTCAGCGTATTTTAGAGTGTTTAAGCTTATCTTAAAAATTTGAAAAACTTTAACATTTTTTACAGTTGACTGATAGAATATTTCTGTCAGGAGTGACTATAGGTAAAATTTAAGTTTTCGTTATTTCAACCTAAGGTCTTGGCTTTTCGCGTTTCAGAGTGTATTAAAGCGATCTAGCTATTAATTGAAAAATTGATTTCTTAAAAGATAGTCATTTTTACGCTGGGTGTTGGTAAATTTGTTAGAGTCCTGATTGCCCATACAAAACCAAACTTTTTTATTATTCAATATTTCAGTCTGGGATTTCGGATTTACATGTTTCAGCGTATTTTAGAGTGTTTAAGCTTATCTTAAAAATTTGAAAAACTAACATTTTTTACAGTTGACTGATAGAATATTTCTGTCAGGAGTGACTATAGGTAAAGTTTAAGTTTTCGTTATTTCAACCTAAGGTCTTGGCTTTTCGCGTTTCAGAGTGTATTAAAGCGATCTAGCTATTAATTGAAAAATTGATTTCTTAAAAGATAGTCATTTTTACGCTGGGTGTTGGTAAATTTGTTAGAGTCCAGATTGCCCATACAAAACCAAACTTTTTTATTATTCAATATTTCAGTCTGGGTTTTCGGATTTACATGTTTCAGCGTATTTTAGAGTGTTTAAGCTTATCTTAAAAATTTGAAAAACTTTAAAATTTTTTACAGTTGACTGATAGAATATTTCTGTCAGGAGTGACTATAGGTAAAATTTAAGTTTTCGTTATTTCAACCTAAGGTCTTGGCTTTTCGCGTTTCAGAGTGTATTAAAGCGATCTAGCTATTAATTGTAAAATTGATTTCTTAAAAGATAGTCATTTTTACGCTGGGTGTTGGTAAATTTGTTAGAGTCCTGATTGCCCATACAAAACCAAACTTTTTTATTATTCAATATTTCAGTCTGGGATTTCGGATTTACATGTTTCAGCGTATTTTAGAGTGTTTAAGCTTATCTTAAAAATTTGAAAAACTTTAACATTTTTTACAGTTGACTGATAGAATATTTCTGTCAGGAGTGACTATAGGTAAAATTTAAGTTTTCGTTATTTCAACCTAAGGTCTTGGCTTTTCGCGTTTCAGAGTGTATTAATGCGATCTAGCTATTAATTGAAAAATTGATTTCTTAAAAGATAGTCATTTTTACGCTGGGTGTTGGTAAATTTGTTAGAGTCCAGATTGCCCATACAAAACCAAACTTTTTTATTATTCAATATTTCAGTCTGGGATTTCGGATTTACATGTTTCAGCGTATTTTAGAGTGTTTAAGCTTATCTTAAAAATTTGAAAAACTTTAACATTTTTTACTAAAATTTGCGAGTTGACTGACAGATTATTTCTAAGTCAGGAGTGACTATAGCTAAAATTTAAGTTTTCGTTATTTCAACCTAAGGTCTTGGCTTTTTGCCTTTTAGAGTGTATTAAAGCGATTTAACTATTAATTGAAAAATTGATTTTTTAAAAGATAGTCGATTATTGCGGGGTGTTGTTAAATTCGACAGTCTCGAGTGCCCATACAATACCAAATTTCTTATTATTCAATATTTCAGTCTGGGGTTTCAAATTTACATGTTTCAGCGTGTCTTAGAGTGTTTAAGACGATTTTAAAAATTTGTAAAAATTTAACATTTTTCACTAAAATTTGTGAGTTTACTGATAGAATACTTCTCTAAGTCCCGAGTGACTATAGGTATAATTTAATTTTTTGTTATTTCAACCTAAGGTCTTGGCTTTTTACGTTTCAGAGTGTTTTAAAGCGATTTAACTATTATTTGTATAATTGATTTCTTGAAAGATAACCACTTTTATGCTAAGTTTCTTTTATAATAGTTCATATAGGTCTCAAGATTAGTGTTTAGTGTATTTTTAGCTTCAAACCTTCTTTTATTACATTAACTGGTCCACGTGGGTTATAAAAATATTAGATGTACACCTCTTAGCGTTACCCAGAAAATACCACGGGGAGGTGGATGTACGTCATTTTCCACACATTCACACACACACACACACACAAACACACACACACACACACACACACACACACACACACACACACACACACACACACACACACACACACACACACACACACACACACACACACACACATGGTTTACGGGTCTTTTAGTCAACCGCGCCAGTGACCTTCACTCACCCCAGACTTTTCAAAGGAGTAGCTAAAGTAATAGCTTTAACTTCTCAATCTAATAAGTTCCACATTCACACATACACTCATACAGTTTATTCATTAAGAACAATTTTTACAATATTTACAAAATTATGAGAGGTCAATATGTTATTTAATGAAGATTCATAATGCATACCATAACTATGCATAACCTCTTTAGCTTTATTTAAGATATTTATACTGTTTGGCACAGGATATCTTGAAAAACTTGGTACAAAACCATCTTTCTTAGCTCTCTTTAGCGCTCTTTTATATCGTCTTCTTTCTGTACGAATGCACTTATACTCCATTACTCCATACTTTTCATAGTATGTGTCTTTTTCCAATACACAAAAGATATGTTTTAAATCCATATTATCAGGTATAACAGCAATTTTAGGTATTTGACGTTTCAATTAGTTTTTGATTATTTGCCAACACTTTATGTAAAGAGTGAGTCAACTCAAGGTTTTCTTTTTTAATTCTATATTCTCCATACTTGCGAATTGATGGGAGGATTTCTTCGAACACCCAATCTTGAAAGCGTTTAGCTAATCTCATCTTAGACGATAAAATTAAGGAATATAATCCTGGTTCATTGATGAATGTGGTACTTTTTTGAAAGTTAGAGGGTAGCACTGAACTAGTTCCATCTATATCCTTAAATAACTTTTTATATTTTTCTTTAACTAGATCATTTATTGCTTTCCGTGGTCTTTTGTATTCTAGAATCTCTGATATATCATTAGCCTTAAACCATGGATTGTTTTCACGATCAAATAAGACAGCTACAGGTTTATTATCAAACATGTAACACTGCAGTGCAGACATGCTAAAGTAATTTGTTATCTATTTAATTTAAATATTAATTGAATATTAAAATTATCATACACCTTTTAAATATCCGAAAAAACCGGAGTTGTGAAAAAGATGTTCACTCGGCAAAAGTTCGCCAAATAATGAAAGACATGGTTAAACGAGCTGCTTTTATACCCAACGGAGAATGGAGAAAAACCTTCTGCGCATGCGCAGTAGAGGAATACTAAAGGACATACACAATTGTACATTACATTTAAAACTTTTCTTGTAAAAAAAAAAACAAATATATATCAGAATTATATACCAACACAATATGCTTTATGTTTTACTAACATATTTTAAAAACATATTACATATTAAAAAAAACACTATTAAATAGGACCTTAAAGGTAGCATCAAAACGATGCTACCCTTTCTGCCAAAAGAGGGTTACTTTATCACTTTTAAGGTTAAAACTAATGTTTGGTTAAGAATTTACACACGCACACACGCATATATATATATATGCTAGTTCTGACTAAAAAAAAAACTGTACATAAAATAGTTGCTTAAAAAACTTGTAGATATATTTTACAAGGTGGCACCTTTAGGTAGCAACATCTATATGGGTTAAGCCCAAGTTTAACTTCTAAGTCACCTTTAAGGTAAAAACTAGTTTGTTAAGAATTTAAATACATAATAATATATCTAGTAGTTTGACCTAAAATCTATTCTTTAAAGTGTTGTTTAAATTTTTGAAAGAAAACTTTATGTATAAAAAATAGCACATCAAGAGTAGCACCAAAATGGTGCTACCTTAAAATAGCAACATTAATGTGGGTTTAAAGCGAAATGGAAGTTACAAAATAACCTTAAGGTTTTATTAGGAATTTACATATATAAACATATTGGGTTGTTTGACCTTAAAAATCCTTTAAACGTGTTTAAAAACCTAAATCAAAATTTTATTTATAAAATTAGTACATCAAAGGTAGCACAAAAACGAGACTACCTTTAAGTAGCAACATCTTTATGGGTTAAACCCAATTAGAACTTTTCAATTTAGTGTTAAAAGTGAAAACCACAATTGTGTTTAATATATATGAACATATTTGGTAGATTGATATGAACACAGTATAAACGCTTATAATGTTGTTTAAAACTTAAAGCAATATTTTATGTATAAATATACTACTTCAAAGGTAGGACCAAAACGGTGCTACCTTTAGATAAAGACATTTAAGCCTAAATAGAAATTCAATAATCACCCAAAAGCCGCTTTAATAAACTCTGAAACCCGAAAAGTCAAGACCTTAGGTTGAAATATAAAAACTTAAATTGTACCTATATCCACTCGGGATAGTCACTCCTGACTTAGAAATAATCTATCGGTCAACTCGCAAATTTTAGTATGAAATGTCAAGGTTTTTTCAAATTTTTAAGATAAGCTTAAACACTCTAAAATACGCTGAAACATGTAAATCCGAAATCCCAGACTGAAATATTGAATAATAAAAAAGTTTGGTTTTGTATGGGCAATCGGGACTCTAACAAATTTACCAACACCCAGCGTAAAAATGACTATCTTTTAAGAAATCAATTTTTCAATTAATAGCTAGATCGCTTTAATACACTCTGAAACGCGAAAAGCCAAGACCTTAGGTTGAAATAATGTAATACTAAATTTTTAGTATAGTTACTCCTGACATAGAAATATTCTATCGGTCAACTCGCAAATTTTAATATAAAATGTTAAAGTTTTTCAAATTTTTAAGATAAGCTTAAACACTCTAAAATACGCTGAAACATGTAAATCCGAAATAACAGACTGAAATATTGAATAATAAAAAAGTTTGGTTTTGTATGGGTAATAGGGACTCTAACAAATTTACCAACACCCAGCGTAAAAATGACTATCTTTTAAGAAATCAATTTTACAATTAATAGCTAGATCGCTTTAATACACTCTGAAACGCGAAAAACCAAGACCTTAGGTTGAAATAACGAAAACTTAAATTTTACCTATAGTCACTCCTGACATAGAAATATTCTATCAGTCAACTCGCAAATTTTAGTATAAAATGTTAAAGTTTTTCAAATTTTTAAGATAAGCTTAAACATTCTAAAATACGCTAAAACATGTAAATCCGAAATCCCAGACTGAAATATTGAATAATAAAAAAGTTTGGTTTTGTATGAGCAATCAGGACTCTAACAAATTTACCAACACCCAGCGTAAAAATGACTATCTTTTAAGAAATCAATTTTACAATTAATAGCTAGATCGCTTTAATACACTCTGAAACGCGAAAAGCCAAGACCTTAGGTTGAAATAACGAAAACTTAAATTTTACCTATAGTCACTCCTGACAGAAATATTCTATCAGTCAACTCGCAAATTTTAGTAAAAAGTGTTAAAGTTTTTCAAATTTTTAAGATAAGCTTAAACACTCTAAAATACGCTGAAACATGTAAATCCGAAATCCCAGACTGAAATATTGAATAAAAAAAAAGTTTGGTTTTGTATTGGCAATCTGGACTCTAACAAATTTACCAACACCCAGCGTAAAAATGACTATCTTTTAAGAAATCAATTTTACAATTAATAGCTAGATCGCTTTAATACACTCTGAAACGCGAAAAGCCAAGACCTTAGGTTGAAATAACGAAAACTTAAATTTTACCTATAGTCACTCCTGACATAGAAATATTCTATCAGTCAACTCGCAAATTTTAGTAAAAAATAGTAAAGTTTTTCAAATTTTTAAGATAAGCTTAAACACTCTAAAATACGCTGAAACATGTAAATCCGAAGTCCCAGACTGAAATATTGTATAATTAAAAAAGTTTGGTTTTGTATGGACAATCGGGACTCTAACAAATTTACCAACACCCAGCGTAAAAATGACTATCTTTTAAGAAATCAATTTTACAATTAATAGCTAGATTGCTTTAATACACTCTGAAACGCGAAAAGCTAAGACCTTAGGTTGAAATAACGAAAACTTAAATTTTACCTATAGTCACTCCTGACATAGAAATATTCTATCAGTCAACTCGCAAATTTTAGTATAAAATGTTTAAGTTTTTCAAATTTTTAAGATAAGCTTAAACACTCTAAAATACGCTGAAACATGTAAATCCGAAGTCCCCAGACTGAAATATTGAATAATAAAAAAGTTTGGTTTTGTATGGGCAATCTGGACTCTAACAAATTTACCAACACCCAGCGTAAAAATGACTATCTTTTAAGAAATCAATTTTACAATTAATAGCTAGATTGCTTTAATACACTCTGAAACGCGAAAAGCCAAGACCTTAGGTTGAAATAACGAAAACTTAAATTTTACCTATAGTCACTCCTGACATAGAAATATTCTATCAGTCAACTCGCAAATTTTAGTATAAAATGTTTAAGTTTTTCAAATTTTTAAGATAAGCTTAAACACTCTAAAATACGGTGAAACATGGAAATCCGAAATCCCAGACTAAAATATTGAATTATAAAAAAGTTTGGTTTTGTATGGGCAATCTGGACTCTTAACAAATTTACCAACACCCAGCGTAAAAATGACTATCTTTTAAGAAATCAATTTTACAATTAATAGCTAGATCGCTTTAATACACTCTGAAACGCGAAAAGCCAAGACCTTAGGTTGAAATAACGAAAACTTAAATTGTACCTATAGTCACTCCTGACAGAAATATTCTATCAGTCAACTGTAAAAAATGTTAAAGTTTTTCAATTTTTAAGATAAGCTTAAACACTCTAAAATACGCTGAAACATGTAAATCCGAAGTCCCAGACTGAAATATTGAATAATTAAAAAGTTTGGTTTTGTATGGACAATCGGGACTCTAACAAATTTACCAACACCCAGCGTAAAAATGACTATCTTTTAAGAAATCAATTTTACAATTAATAGCTAGATTGCTTTAATACACTCTGAAACGCGAAAAGCTAAGACCTTAGGTTGAAATAACGAAAACTTAAATTTTACCTTTAGTCACTCCTGACATAGAAATATTCTATCAGTCAACTCGCAAATTTTAGTATAAAATGTTAGTTTTTCAAATTTTTAAGATAAGCTTAAACACTTTAAAATACGCTGAAACATGTAAATCCGAAATCCCAGACTGAAATATTGAATAATAAAAAAGTTTGGTTTTGTATGGGCAATCTGGACTCTAACAAATTTACCAACACCCAGCGTAAAAATGACTATCTTTTAAGAAATCAATTTTACAATTAATAGCTAGATCGCTTTAATACACTCTGAAACGCGAAAAGCCAAGACCTTAGGTTGAAATAACGAAAAGTTAAATTTTACCTATAGTCACTCCTGACATAGAAATATTCTATCAGTCAACTCGCAAATTTTAGTATAAAATGTTAGTTTTTCACATTTTTAAGATAAGCTTAAACACTCTAAAATACGCTGAAACATGTAAATCCGAAATCCCAGACTGAAATATTGAATAATAAAAAAGTTTGGTTTTGTATGAGCAATCAGGACTCTAACAAATTTACCAACACCCAGCGTAAAAATGACTATCTTTTAAGAAATCAATTTTACAATTAATAGCTAGATCGCTTTAATACACTCTGAAACACGAAAAGCCAAGACCTTAGGTTGAAATAACGAAAACTTAAATTTTACCTATAGTCACTCCTGACAGAAATATTCTATCAGTCAACTGTAAAAAATGTTAAAGTTTTTCAAATTTTTAAGATAAGCTTAAACACTCTAAAATACGCTGAAACATGTAAATCCGAAATCCCAGACTGAAATATTGAATAATAAAAAAGTTTGGTTTTGTATGGGCAATCAGGACTCTAACAAATTTACCAACACCCAGCGTAAAAATGACTATCTTTTAAGAAATCAATTTTACAAATAATAGCTAGATCGCTTTAATACACTCTGAAACGCGAAAAGCCAAGACCTTAGGTTGAAATAACGAAAACTTAAATTTTACCTATAGTCACTCCTGACAGAAATATTCTATCAGTCAACTCGCAAATTTTAGTAAAAAATGTTAAAGTTTTTCAAAATTTTAAGATAAGCTTAAACACTCTAAAATACGCTGAAACATGTAAATCCGAAATCCCAGACTGAAATATTGAATAATAAAAAAGTTTGGTTTTGTATGGGCAATCTGGACTCTAACAAATTTACCAACACCCAGCGTAAAAATGACTATCTTTTAAGAAATCAATTTTTCAATTAATAGCTAGATCGCTTTAATACACTCTGAAACGCGAAAAGCCAAGACCTTAGGTTGAAATAACGAAAACTTAAACTTTACCTATAGTCACTCCTGACAGAAATATTCTATCAGTCAACTGTAAAAAATGTTAAAGTTTTTCAAATTTTTAAGATAAGCTTAAACACTCTAAAATACGCTGAAACATGTAAATCCGAAATCCCAGACTGAAATATTGAATAATAAAAAAGTTTGGTTTTGTATGGGCAATCTGGACTCTAACAAATTTACCAACACCCAGCGTAAAAATGACTATCTTTTAAGAAATCAATTTTACAATTAATAGCTAGATCGCTTTAATACACTCTGAAACGCGAAAAGCCAAGACCTTAGGTTGAAATAACGAAAACTTAAATTGTACCTATAGTCACTCCTGACAGAAATATTCTATCAGTCAACTGTAAAAAATGTTAAAGTTTTTCAATTTTTTAAGATAAGCTTAAACACTCTAAAATACGCTGAAACATGTAAATCCGAAGTCCCAGACTGAAATATTGAATAATAAAAAAGTTTGGTTTTGTATGGGCAATCAGGACTCTAACAAATTTACCAACACCCAGCGTAAAAATGACTATCTTTTAAGAAATCAATTTTACAATTAATAGCTAGATCGCTTTAATACACTCTGAAACGCGAAAAGCCAAGACCTTAGGTTGAAATAACGAAAACTTAAATTTTACCTATAGTCACTCCTGACAGAAATATTCTATCAGTCAACTCGCAAATTTTAGTATAAAATGTTAAAGTTTTTCAAATTTTTAAGATAAGCTTAAACACTCTAAAATACGCTGAAACATGTAAATCCGAAGTCCCAGACTGAAATATTGAATAATAAAAAAGTTTGGTTTTGTATGGGCAATCAGGACTCTAACAAATTTACCAACACCCAGCGTAAAAATGACTATCTTTTAAGAAATCAATTTTACAATTAATAGCTAGATCGCTTTAATACACTCTGAAACGCGAAAAGCCAAGACCTTAGGTTGAAATAACGAAAACTTAAATTTTACCTATAGTCACTCCTGACAGAAATATTCTATCATTCAACTCGCAAATTTTAGTAAAAATGTTAGTTTTTCAAATTTTTAAGATAAGCTTAAACACTCTAAAATACGCTGAAACATGTAAATCCGAAGTCCCAGACTGAAATATTGAATAATAAAAAAGTTTGGTTTTGTATGGGCAATCAGGACTCTAACAAATTTACCAACACCCAGCGTAAAAATGACTATCTTTTAAGAAATCAATTTTACAATTAATAGCTAGATCGCTTTAATACACTCTGAAACGCGAAAAGCCAAGACCTTAGGTTGAAATAACGAAAACTTAAATTTTACCTATAGTCACTCCTGACAGAAATATTCTATCAGTCAACTGTAAAAAATGTTAAAGTTTTTCAAATTTTTAAGATAAGCTTAAACACTATAAAATACGCTGAAACATGTAAATCCGAAATCCCAGACTGAAATATTGAATAATAAAAAAGTTTGGTTTTGTATGGGCAATCAGGACTCTAACAAATTTACCAACACCCAGCGTAAAAATGACTATCTTTTAAGAAATCAATTTTACAATTAATAGCTAGATCGCTTTAATACACTCTGAAACGCGAAAAGCCAAGACCTTAGGTTGATATAATGAACAACGAAATTTTACGTATAGTCACAATTGTTAAAGTCCCCAAGGTCATCGCAATTCCCCCCACCACTTTCCTTATACATAGGGCACCCGGAGCCGTACGGTCAGTCGCTTTGCGACTGTCGTGGGGTGCACACTGGTGTCGGCACTCTGCTGTACGGTTTTAAGTTAAAGTTTAGGATTTATCATGTACAACAATAAAAACTCGTGACTTAGTGAAATATTCTATCAGTCAATTCGCAAATTTTAGTAAAAAATGTTAAAGTTTTTCAAATTTTTAAGATAAGCTTAAACACTCTAAAATACGCTGAAACATGTAAATCCGAAATCCCAGACTGAAATATTGAATAATAAAAAAGTTTGGTTTTGTATGGGCAATCTGGACTCTAACGAATTTACCAACACCCAGCGTAAAAATGACTATCTTTTAAGAAATCAATTTTACAATTAATAGCTAGATCGCTTTAATACACTCTGAAACGCGAAAAGCCAAGACCTTAGGTTGAAATAACGAAAACTTAAATTTTACCTATAGTCACTCCTGACAGAAATATTCTATCAGTCAACTCGCAAATTTTAGTAAAAAATGTTAAAGTTTTTCAAATTTTTAAGATAAGCTTAAACACTCTGAAATACGCTGAAACATGTAAATCCGAAATCCCAGACTGAAATATTGAATAATAAAAAAGTTTGGTTTTGTATGGGCAATCTGGACTCTAACAAATTTACCAACACCCAGCGTAAAAATGACTATCTTTTAAGAAATCAATTTTTCAATTAATAGCTAGATCGCTTTAATACACTCTGAAACGCGAAAAGCCAAGACCTTAGGTTGAAATAACGAAAACTTAAATTTTACCTATAGTCACTCCTGACAGAAATATTCTATCAGTCAACTGTAAAAATGTTAAAGTTTTTCAAATTTTTAAGATAAGCTTAAACACTCTAAAATACGCTGAAACATGTAAATCCGAAATCCCAGACTGAAATATTGAATAATAAAAAAGTTTGGTTTTGTATGGGCAATCAGGACTCTAACAAATTTACCAACACCCAGCGTAAAAATGACTATCTTTTAAGAAATCAATTTTACAATTAATAGCTAGATCGCTTTAATACACTCTGAAACGCGAAAAGCCAAGACCTTAGGTTGAAATAACGAAAACTTAAATTTTACCTATAGTCACTCCTGACAGAAATATTCTATCAGTCAACTCGCAAATTTTAGTATAAAATGTTAAAGTTTTTCAAATTTTTAAGATAAGCTTAAACATTCTAAAATACGCTAAAACATGTAAATCCGAAATCCCAGACTGAAATATTGAATAATAAAAAAGTTTGGTTTTGTATGAGCAATCAGGACTCTAACAAATTTACCAACACCCAGCGTAAAAATGACTATCTTTTAAGAAATCAATTTTACAATTAATAGCTAGATCGCTTTAATACACTCTGAAACGCGAAAAGCCAAGACCTTAGGTTGAAATAACGAAAACTTAAATTTTACCTATAGTCACTCCTGACAGAAATATTCTATCAGTCAACTGTAAAAAATGTTAAAGTTTTTCAAATTTTTAAGATAAGCTTAAACACTATAAAATACGCTGAAACATGTAAATCCGAAATCCCAGACTGAAATATTGAATAATAAAAAAGTTTGGTTTTGTATGGGCAATCAGGACTAACAAATTTACCAACACCCAGCGTAAAAATGACTATCTTTTAAGAAATCAATTTTACAATTAATAGCTAGATCGCTTTAATACACTCTGAAACGCGAAAAGCCAAGACCTTAGGTTGAAATAACGAAAACTTAAATTTTACCTATAGTCACTCCTGACAGAAATATTCTATCAGTCAACTGTAAAAAATGTTAAAGTTTTTCAAATTTTTAAGATAAGCTTAAACACTATAAAATACGCTGAAACATGTAAATCCGAAATCCCAGACTGAAATATTGAATAATAAAAAAGTTTGGTTTTGTATGGGCAATCAGGACTCTAACAAATTTACCAACACCCAGCGTAAAAATGACTATCTTTTAAGAAATCAATTTTACAATTAATAGCTAAGATCGCTTTAATACACTCTGAAACGCGAAAAGCCAAGACCTTAGGTTGATATAATGAACAACGAAATTTTACGTATAGTCACAATTGTTAAAGTCCCCAAGGTCATCGCAATTCCCCCCACCACTTTCCTTATACATAGGGCACCCGGAGCCGTACGGTCAGTCGCTTTGCGACTGTCGTGGGGTGCACACTGGTGTCGGCACTCTGCTGTACGGTTTTAAGTTAAAGTTTAGGATTTATCATGTACAACAATAAAAACTCGTGACTTAGTGAAATATTCTATCAGTCAATTCGCAAATTTTAGTAAAAAATGTTAAAGTTTTTCAAATTTTTAAGATAAGCTTAAACACTCTAAAATACGCTGAAACATGTAAATCCGAAATCCCAGACTGAAATATTGAATAATAAAAAAGTTTGGTTTTGTATGGGCAATCTGGACTCTAACGAATTTACCAACACCCAGCGTAAAAATGACTATCTTTTAAGAAATCAATTTTACAATTAATAGCTAGATCGCTTTAATACACTCTGAAACGCGAAAAGCCAAGACCTTAGGTTGAAATAACGAAAACTTAAATTTTACCTATAGTCACTCCTGACAGAAATATTCTATCAGTCAACTCGCAAATTTTAGTAAAAAATGTTAAAGTTTTTCAAATTTTTAAGATAAGCTTAAACACTCTGAAATACGCTGAAACATGTAAATCCGAAATCCCAGACTGAAATATTGAATAATAAAAAAGTTTGGTTTTGTATGGGCAATCTGGACTCTAACAAATTTACCAACACCCAGCGTAAAAATGACTATCTTTTAAGAAATCAATTTTTCAATTAATAGCTAGATCGCTTTAATACACTCTGAAACGCGAAAAGCCAAGACCTTAGGTTGAAATAACGAAAACTTAAATTTTACCTATAGTCACTCCTGACAGAAATATTCTATCAGTCAACTGTAAAAAATGTTAAAGTTTTTCAAATTTTTAAGATAAGCTTAAACACTCTAAAATACGCTGAAACATGTAAATCCGAAATCCCAGACTGAAATATTGAATAATAAAAAAGTTTGGTTTTGTATGGGCAATCAGGACTCTAACAAATTTACCAACACCCAGCGTAAAAATGACTATCTTTTAAGAAATCAATTTTACAATTAATAGCTAGATCGCTTTAATACACTCTGAAACGCGAAAAGCCAAGACCTTAGGTTGAAATAACGAAAACTTAAATTTTACCTATAGTCACTCCTGACAGAAATATTCTATCAGTCAACTCGCAAATTTTAGTATAAAATGTTAAAGTTTTTCAAATTTTTAAGATAAGCTTAAACATTCTAAAATACGCTAAAACATGTAAATCCGAAATCCCAGACTGAAATATTGAATAATAAAAAAGTTTGGTTTTGTATGAGCAATCAGGACTCTAACAAATTTACCAACACCCAGCGTAAAAATGACTATCTTTTAAGAAATCAATTTTACAATTAATAGCTAGATCGCTTTAATACACTCTGAAACGCGAAAAGCCAAGACCTTAGGTTGAAATAACGAAAACTTAAATTTTACCTATAGTCACTCCTGACAGAAATATTCTATCAGTCAACTGTAAAAAATGTTAAAGTTTCTCAAATTTTTAAGATAAGCTTAAACACTATAAAATACGCTGAAACATGTAAATCCGAAATCCCAGACTGAAATATTGAATAATAAAAAAGTTTGGTTTTGTATGGGCAATCAGGACTCTAACAAATTTACCAACACCCAGCGTAAAAATGACTATCTTTTAAGAAATCAATTTTACAATTAATAGCTAGATCGCTTTAATACACTCTGAAACGCGAAAAGCCAAGACCTTAGGTTGATATAATGAACAACGAAATTTTACGTATAGTCACAATTGTTAAAGTCCCCAAGGTCATCGCAATTCCCCCCACCACTTTCCTTATACATAGGGCACCCGGAGCCGTACGGTCAGTCGCTTTGCGACTGTCGTGGGGTGCACACTGGTGTCGGCACTCTGCTGTACGGTTTTAAGTTAAAGTTTAGGATTTATCATGTACAACAATAAAAACTCGTGACTTAGTGAAATATTCTATCAGTCAATTCGCAAATTTTAGTAAAAAATGTTAAAGTTTTTCAAATTTTTAAGATAAGCTTAAACACTCTAAAATACGCTGAAACATGTAAATCCGAAATCCCAGACTGAAATATTGAATAATAAAAAAGTTTGGTTTTGTATGGGCAATCTGGACTCTAACGAATTTACCAACACCCAGCGTAAAAATGACTATCTTTTAAGAAATCAATTTTACAATTAATAGCTAGATCGCTTTAATACACTCTGAAACGCGAAAAGCCAAGACCTTAGGTTGAAATAACGAAAACTTAAATTTTACCTATAGTCACTCCTGACAGAAATATTCTATCAGTCAACTCGCAAATTTTAGTAAAAAATGTTAAAGTTTTTCAAATTTTTAAGATAAGCTTAAACACTCTGAAATACGCTGAAACATGTAAATCCGAAATCCCAGACTGAAATATTGAATAATAAAAAAGTTTGGTTTTGTATGGGCAATCTGGACTCTAACAAATTTACCAACACCCAGCGTAAAAATGACTATCTTTTAAGAAATCAATTTTTCAATTAATAGCTAGATCGCTTTAATACACTCTGAAACGCGAAAAGCCAAGACCTTAGGTTGAAATAACGAAAACTTAAATTTTACCTATAGTCACTCCTGACAGAAATATTCTATCAGTCAACTGTAAAAAATGTTAAAGTTTTTCAAATTTTTAAGATAAGCTTAAACACTCTAAAATACGCTGAAACATGTAAATCCGAAATCCCAGACTGAAATATTGAATAATAAAAAAGTTTGGTTTTGTATGGGCAATCAGGACTCTAACAAATTTACCAACACCCAGCGTAAAAATGACTATCTTTTAAGAAATCAATTTTACAATTAATAGCTAGATCGCTTTAATACACTCTGAAACGCGAAAAGCCAAGACCTTAGGTTGAAATAACGAAAACTTAAATTTTACCTATAGTCACTCCTGACAGAAATATTCTATCAGTCAACTCGCAAATTTTAGTATAAAATGTTAAAGTTTTTCAAATTTTTAAGATAAGCTTAAACACTCTAAAATACGCTGAAACATGTAAATCCGAAATCCCAGACTGAAATATTGAATAATAAAAAAGTTTGGTTTTGTATGGGCAATCAGGACTCTAACAAATTTACCAACACCCAGCGTAAAAATGACTATCTTTTAAGAAATCAATTTTACAATTAATAGCTAGATCGCTTTAATACACTCTGAAACGCGAAAAGCCAAGACCTTAGGTTGAAATAACGAAAACTTAAATTTTACCTATAGTCACTCCTGACAGAAATATTCTATCAGTCAACTGTAAAAAATGTTAAAGTTTTTCAAATTTTTAAGATAAGCTTAAACACTATAAAATACGCTGAAACATGTAAATCCGAAATCCCAGACTGAAATATTGAATAATAAAAAAGTTTGGTTTTGTATGGGCAATCAGGACTCTAACAAATTTACCAACACCCAGCGTAAAAATGACTATCTTTTAAGAAATCAATTTTACAATTAATAGCTAGATCGCTTTAATACACTCTGAAACGCGAAAAGCCAAGACCTTAGGTTGATATAATGAACAACGAAATTTTACGTATAGTCACAATTGTTAAAGTCCCCAAGGTCATCGCAATTCCCCCCACCACTTTCCTTATACATAAGGCACCCGGAGCCGTACGGTCAGTCGCTTTGCGACTGTCGTGGGGTGCACACTGGTGTCGGCACTCTGCTGTACGGTTTTAAGTTAAAGTTTAGGATTTATCATGTACAACAATAAAAACTCGTGACTTAGTGAAATATTCTATCAGTCAATTCGCAAATTTTAGTAAAAAATGTTAAAGTTTTTCAAATTTTTAAGATAAGCTTAAACACTCTAAAATACGCTGAAACATGTAAATCCGAAATCCCAGACTGAAATATTGAATAATAAAAAAGTTTGGTTTTGTATGGGCAATCTGGACTCTAACGAATTTACCAACACCCAGCGTAAAAATGACTATCTTTTAAGAAATCAATTTTACAATTAATAGCTAGATCGCTTTAATACACTCTGAAACGCGAAAAGCCAAGACCTTAGGTTGAAATAACGAAAACTTAAATTTTACCTATAGTCACTCCTGACAGAAATATTCTATCAGTCAACTCGCAAATTTTAGTAAAAAATGTTAAAGTTTTTCAAATTTTTAAGATAAGCTTAAACACTCTGAAATACGCTGAAACATGTAAATCCGAAATCCCAGACTGAAATATTGAATAATAAAAAAGTTTGGTTTTGTATGGGCAATCTGGACTCTAACAAATTTACCAACACCCAGCGTAAAAATGACTATCTTTTAAGAAATCAATTTTTCAATTAATAGCTAGATCGCTTTAATACACTCTGAAACGCGAAAAGCCAAGACCTTAGGTTGAAATAACGAAAACTTAAATTTTACCTGTAGTCACTCCTGACAGAAATATTCTATCAGTCAACTGTAAAAAATGTTAAAGTTTTTCAAATTTTTAAGATAAGCTTAAACACTCTAAAATACGCTGAAACATGTAAATCCGAAATCCCAGACTGAAATATTGAATAATAAAAAAGTTTGGTTTTGTATGGGCAATCAGGACTCTAACAAATTTACCAACACCCAGCGTAAAAATGACTATCTTTTAAGAAATCAATTTTACAATTAATAGCTAGATCGCTTTAATACACTCTGAAACGCGAAAAGCCAAGACCTTAGGTTGAAATAACGAAAACTTAAGTTTTACCTATAGTCACAATTGTTAAAGTCCCCAAGGTCATCGCAATTCCCCCCACCACTTTCCTTATACCTAGGCCACCCGTAGCCGTACGGTCAGTCGCTCTGCGACTGTCGTGGGGTGCACACTGGTTTTGGCACTCTGCTGTACGGTTATAAGTTAAAGTTTAGGATTTATCATGTACAACAATACAAACTTAGCAAATTATAACATTTTAGCCAGTTCAATTTACCACACTTACACTTATTTGGCGAAAACATAAAACTGTTGTACCATGAGTAAATTTTTCCAAGTGTTGGTTCAAACCTGGGGGTACGTCTGTTGAGATGAAAACTTTAACTCTGATCGTACGAAGAGTAAATATTTCTAAGTGTTTGCTCAAACCTTTAGGTAGCTCAACGCACGGGGACGGGCTGTGAGCCGGCTATGAGCGGGGCCGCCTTATATCTCCACCGGGCTACCACACCCAGGGGCGCCATCGGTGGCGCAGGGGTGGGGGTGCTACCAGGGGCGCAGGGTTGGGGGCGCCACTGGGGCGCAGGGGTGAGAGCGGGGATTACCGTCTCTATTGATGTAAGTATTTTACAAGTTTTTCAGCTCAAGGTCACTACACTTCAACTCTGGACCAAATAGGCTAAATATTTCAGAATTTTTCCCTCAAGGTCACCACACTTTAACTCTGGGACGACATCGACTTGTGGTTTCTCTGTGTTTTGACTCAAGGTCATCACACTTTACCTCTGGGACGACATCAACTTGTAATATTTCTATGTTTTCACTCAAGGTCCCAACACTTTAACTCTGGTGCAACATCAAATTGTCATACCAAGACAAATGCTCAAGGTCACTACACTTTAACTCTGGACCAACATAGGCTAAAATATTTCAGAACTTTTCCCTCAAGGTCACCACACTTTAACTCTGGGACGACATCGACTTGTGGTTTTTCTGTGTTTTCACTCAAGGTCATAATACTTTACCTCTGGGACGACTTCAAATTGTAATGTTGTTATGTTTTCACTCAAGGTCGCCACACTTTAACTCTGAATCTACTTAAACTTGTCATACCAAGAAAACTTTAGTTCTTATGCTCAAGGTCACCACACTTTACCTTTGGGACGACATCAACTTGTAATATTTCTATGTTTTCACTCAAGGTCACCACACTTTAACTCTGGGACAATATCGACTTGTATTATTTCTATGTTTTTTTACTCAAGGTCATTACACTTTAACATCTACATTTAAGGTAGCACCAAAATGGTGCTACCTGGCGTGACATTTTCAAGTTTCCCAAGGTTATCGCAATTCCCCCCACCACTTCCCATATACCTAGATTACGCGGAGCCTAATAGTCAGTCGCTCGGTGTCTGTCGTAGGGTGCACATCGCGGTTGCAGTAATGGTTAGAGTAAGGCAGCCGGGCCAGTTCAAGGTCACCCGAGCAGTGTCACATGACAGACTCAAGGTCATTACACTATAACTCTGGGCCAACATGGGGTAAATATTTCTAATTTTTTCCTCAAGGTCACCACACTTTAACTTTGGAACAACATAGGCTAAATATTTCTGAGTTTTACTCAAGGTCGCCACACTTTAACTATGAGACAACGTCGACTTGTAATATTTCTGTGTTTTGACTCAAGGTCTTAACACTTTAACTCTGGGACAACATCGAATTGTCTCCCCAAGAAAACTTTAACTCTTATGCTCAAGGTCATCACACTTTAACATTTAAGGGACTAATTAACATTTACATTTAAGGTAGCACCAAAACGGTGCTACTGCACTTTTGCTATTTCTCGTAGAAATTGGCTCCAAATCCTCAAGGTCACGAGGACTCTGAAGAGTAGAATAGTCTCTCTACTCTTTGACTTTTTTTAAACTCCATTTGAATGACCTTGAGATTTCCCCCACCACTTCCCATATACCTAGAGTACGGGTCACTTCTCGAGCTGGTTCAAGGTCACCCTCGAGGTCACCCACAACACTTGTACTCTAAGTGTTGGCTATACCCCCACCACAACTGGGTCCCTAGGCTGCACAACACTGCTTCGCCAGTATGTCTCCGGCTTCCATGCGGTGCGTCTCGCTGTTCTCTAGCTCTCTATATGTAAGTAATTTTACAAGTTCTGAATGTAGGTCACTACACTTTAACTCTGGGACGATATCGACTTGTAGTATTTCAGTGTTTTGACTCAAGGTCATCACACTTTAACTCTAGCACGTCGGTTATCGTACCAGAGGTGCTCAATAACCTAACTTGTAATGGTTAGGGTGGCGTTTGCACGCCACGTGGTATCGCCATAAGTGTCCAGTCCAAGTTTTAAGTTAAATTAATTTTACTGTAATCTTTTCCAATTCCAATTCGTTTTGCCAAAGACTAAGGTGTCGCTTTATAAAGTGGTATTTCTCTAAAGTTATAGGGGATTGCAGGGATACAATTAGTTTGTTTAGGAGACTCTTCATCTTGGAGTTTAACGCAATTTCCACTTTGACTTTGCTTCCTCGACTCTCACAGCCTAAGCTGTACAGAAATGTTTCTTCTAGTGCCAACTCGGGCCAAGAGAACAGTGTGTTGACTGTAGGACAGCTCATGGTGAAGTGATGCGATACTCCAGCGTACCACCTCACCTTCCCCCACCACTATGACCTTCCCCCACTCCTGCTGTTTCCCCCACCTCTTTTCCCTTGACTCATGCGCTACAAGCAGTCTCTCAGTATTGTGCGGACTTTTGTGAGGAGAAGCCATGTCGCGGGACACTTTAGGTAAGAAACTTAGCCGTGTTAAGGCTTTATTAGTTGCTCACTGTCCACCACTCAAAGTTAAGAGGGTTTCGACTTTAGCTAAGTGGCGCAAACTGTTGCGCGGACACCCTAAGTTTTATACAAAACAGACTAATGTCAGTTTTACTGATGAGGATTTGTTTAAAATATTGGATGAAATGACTTTTCCTTGCAAAATTCGGTTAGTTACTCCCATTCCTGACAGTTTAGAGTCTTAGTCTCTCAAGCCGATATACCTAGAGTACACAGAGCCTGACAGTCAGTCACTCGGTGGTTGTCGTGGGGTGCGCATCGGTGTCGGCGCTCCGTTGTTAGGTTTTCAAAGTCACAGTAATATCAAATTGTTGGTGTTGTGCTGGTTCAAGGTCACCTGAGGGATAACCGATTGCCCATTTAGGCAGAGTCATGTCAGAAACTCGAGTTTAACTTGGCACTTTTGCCGTTTCTCGTCGATAATTCGCTCCAAGTGGTCAAGGTCACGGGGACTCTGACTGAAACTCGGAGCGTAGTGCGAGAAACGGCAAAAGTGCCAAAAAATTTTAAGTTTCGGCGTGACCTTGACCTCAGTGGCGTCGGTGACGTCATTTTGATGACGTAAGGGGTGATGACGTCATCAGCACGTCATTTCTGTGACGTCATGGGTGTGACGTCATAGAAATGACGTCATTAGTGATGACGTCATCGATGACGCAATCGATGACGTCATCGATGACGTCATCGATGACGCAATCGATGACGTCATCACTAATGACGTCATTTCGATGACGTCACACCCATGACGTCACAGAAATGACGTGCTGATGACGTCACCACCCCTTACGTCATCAAAACGACGTCACCGACGCCACTAAGGTCAAGGTCACGCAGAAACTTAAAATTTTTTAGCACTTTTGCCGTTTCTTGTCGAAAATTCGATCCAAGTGGTCAAGGTCACGGGACTCTGACTGAAACTCGGAGCGTAGTGCGAGAAACGGCAAAAGTGCTAAAAAATTTTAAGTTTCTGCGTGACCTTGACCTTAGTGGCGTCGGTGACGTCGTTTTGATGACGTAAGGGGTGGTGACGTCATCAGCACGTCATTTCTGTGACGTCATGGGTGTGACGTCATCGAAATGACGTCATTAGTGATGACGTCATCGATTGCGTCATCGATGACGTCATCGGTGAGGTCATTGACCTCGATGACGTCATCCCTCAGGTGACCTTGAACTGGGCCAGCGGCCGCAATTTTACACTACTGCTGAAAAGTTCACCAAATCAACCAAACCGTTTGCATTCAAATGTACAAGTGAATTTCATGAAAAATTTCGGCTATATCAGTTGTGTATATTCACACCTACACAATAAAGCTTGGGTGCCTACCTCGCTGCTGAAATTTATTAATTGAGCCAACTTCATACTAAAACATCAAAACATCGCCACAAAAATGTATTCCCAATACCGATTCTCAAAAAACATAATAAGAACTACATATTTGTCTGTTGCTTATTGTATATTATTTCAATTGAATTCATGTATAGTTTTGTATTTTAGTTACAAAGGATAAATTACATTGTCACTTGATAAGCACATTGAAAGTGAAGAGGAGAAGAAAGTAAGCGTTGTTCCTCCCTGGAACACCCTTCATATGTATTCCAGGCCAAAAGAAATATTTTGTAAATAAATTTTATTAATACATTAAATATGCAATGTTGATTTTTTTATTTAAATCTAGGAAGACTAATCTTGACAGTCTTCTCAGGAGTATAGGTACTCGATTTATAGTAAAACTAATCAGAACAAACTTTTCAATTCTTCAATAAAGTTGAGATTTTACTTATCACTAGCTGTGTACCCGTTCTTCGCACGGGGTGTGTGTACAGTTTATTAAACGAATAATATTAATGATTTCACAGATTCAATATATAACCTTCAGTTGGTTCATTCTAACGTATCTAGATATCAAGTTTTATGCTTAATAGCTACCAGGTACATTTGTCATAATCTTGTCAAATCCATTTCTCATTTAGTCTAGAAGTTATTTCTATTAATGATTTTGTTGCAGTTTGATTAAACATTTATATTCGTATGGTGATTTACTTTATAGTTCTATGAGTATAAACTAATAGACGATTTAAAAAAACTCAGACTTGTAAAAAATATTATAAATTCTTTTGAAATCTAATATTGAATCCTTGAATGGGTGTGACGATAGCTATATGCCAAATCCAATGTATTCCACCCCTCCATCTTGTTCTACCCATGAAAGATATGTACAGACATGTACAATATTAAATCTAAATTCAAAATTAGTTAAAATTTTAATTCCCAAACAAAGTAAAACAACGCAACATCTGTCAGTAACGTATAGGCACCGCACCGCAGTGTAGATATTAGGTTTACTTAATTCAATTTTTTTGTCTTTAGACTTTACCTTTTTACCTAAAACCTCATGTGTTGCCAATGTATACAAAACCGAATAAATAGTGACATCCCATGTTAAAAAGTTATGTCGAAAAACGGAGAAAAATTAATCATTGATGGTGGGATTACTTTTCCTTATTGCCACGGGAAGTGCTCTTTTTACCTTCTAAATGTCAAAATAAGTACATTTGTTTGTTTACACAAAATAAAAAACAATAACAAACTTCTGCAAATATGTTGTTAAACCATCTGATTCCATTCAAAAAATCAGCATGATCCTTGAATGAAAATTACAGTGGTACTATGAGTGTTTTTTGAGCGACTTTCTCACTTCTTCATAAGAACCCTACTCATTAAGTTCTTACACATTAATACTGCCCCGTCTATACCCGAACTACTTGAAAGATTGAGCAATTTATAAACCTCATTGGTTTTAACTACATATTGTGTTTGATGAAATACACCTCTTTTTGTCAGAACGTGCAATGAAAGCTAAATTGGGAACTAAAATTAGTTTGTAATGATAATAAGAAACTTTTTAAGATTTAAGGGTCAAAACTCGTTTTGTAATAATTTCCATAAATTTTTTTAATGTTCATGTTTAGAACCAAGAATTAGTTTACTTTATTCACTGTATTTAGGCCAGTGAAAAGTTAAAGGGTTAGATATGAAAGAGTCTGTATTTAAAATTTTAAGTGTTGCCATCTGTGTTGAAAATGACAAACTGTCTAATCCAGCTGATTAAAGAGCATAGATAAAAAGGTAGTATTAAATATTCCCATAAGATTAACATTGAATATTTCTTTTACTATAAGTCAGAGCCTTTTTGACGAACGATGCTTTAGAGCAGCTAAAATCGTTCTAATTGCAACATTTGACAATAATAAAAATTGCCATATCATTTACTAAAGCCCTTGTCGTGTGAAAAGAGATTAAAGATTGGTATTTTAGCACAACTTGGCTACTTTGACATACTATGGGGCAAAGCCCTAAGGTCGCTAAGTCAATTAAAGTTGTAATGAACCTTCACACCACTCTAGTCTATGACAAGAAAAAAATTTAGACTTATAGGTAAAGTCGTTATCCAGTGAAAAGAGGACAAAATAGGACCCATGAGCGTTACAGACAGAATGACAGAGAGAGAGACAGACAGACAGAGGGAAAGAAATTTAGATGACACCGATTTTGGATTCTGCGATGCATAAGAAGTAAAAATAACCAAAAATTTAAAAATTCTAAGCAACGTACAGACAAAACTCTAATTTTATTAATATAGATTACAGACTCAAAGAAGAAGTTTAGTAATACAACATTTACAAAATTTATATTTCATCGTTTATACGATACAGCAAATGTATTTGTTTAATTTTCAATATAACGTTTGACAATGTTATAATACGGGTACAAAATTAAGCAGCATCAATTAGGTGAACTGTTCCAAATTACTTAAATTCTGGGTTTGAAACTAAAAATGACGTGTTGACCTAAGTTTATGAAATTACGTTTACGCAGTGCCATTGCTGGCTGGCATCTACTGTTACGACACAAACATACGTCAAGCCGGGGATGGGACCAATATGTGGACTAATCTGCACTGCATCATCCCAACCTCTGGTGGTAGAAATGTAGTGTTATGAGCATCGCCGTGGTTAATCCTTCTTGCGTTGTATTTTTTTCACGAAAAAATTTTATCAAATTTACTAATATACTGATTGATGATTATCAAACAATTTATAATTTTTTTAAGACACCGACTCTTTAAAGGCGAATATGTAAATGATGGATGAGTGTAGAATGGGTGTGATCGTGATGTCTTGTGTAGCTTTGTTACTGTCTAAGATCAACTGGCTCTTTAGACAGGGTTATTAATTCGTAGCCAAACAACCAAAGACAGCTGAGTCCAGTTTCGAACCTTTAAAAATCTCCTAACTTTTGTCAGTATCGAACCGGCAACCTTCAGGTTCAAAGGCGAGCTCTATAACATAACCACTCAGCTACCCAGCCAATCCACCCGATCTATTCCATCTAACTGTACTATTACAAAGTGAAACTGATAACTGTTTGGCCCCCCGA
This sequence comes from Neoaliturus tenellus, assembly GCA_030545055.2. Taxonomy (NCBI): domain Eukaryota; kingdom Metazoa; phylum Arthropoda; class Insecta; order Hemiptera; family Cicadellidae; genus Neoaliturus; species Neoaliturus tenellus. The sequence continues at coordinate 54,277,552 of CM061533.1, read as the reverse complement.
TAAACGTTTCCATACACCTGAAATCGACGAGACGTTTTTACTCTCAGAGTGCACAAACTCATGGTTAAAACTTCTTTTGGCGTTTTGGACTCCGCATCATTTACCGAATCAGTAGTGCATGTTAAATAGGTTTCTATATGGATTCTTCATGAAGAATTGAATGTATGAAGAAACTCGATAAAAACACTAATTTGAAAAAAAACGTATGCTTTAAAACTTTAGTTTATGGAGTTACCGTCAAGACAACTTAGCTATAGAAAGACTTTTCTTTCGTTGGATAAGCGGTCCTTTTAAATAAAATAAAAATAAGATAAGGCTAGCAGAAAACATTTAAACTATAAATAAATTCTTTAAATTATGTCTGTATTAAGAGTGGTAGGGCCTATTCTTATCTCAATACCGTAACTACTCCGTGAATCTTTAAAAAATATAAAATAAACCAATCTCTAAACTTATTCGGAAGCGTCGAATAAAGGGAAATGGTAATTCCAAATAAATGGTCTAACCTCAATAAGAAATTACTGAGCAAGTGTTTTCAACTAGATAACAACATAAATGGTCTAGGGAAAGGTTATACAATTGGCTTCAGGCTTGTTAGAAACGTCAAGACGTTCGACTGTACTGAAATATGTGATAGAGGGCTTTGAGGTGTGAAGATAAGAATTGTAAAGTTGACGTTTATACAGCTCTGTAATGCCGACGCTTTTAATTAACAATCCCGTGGTTGTGGTTACTGTAAAGGCACGACGAAACATACCTTTGCTAGGAAATAATATCTTTATGCATGTTTGGCCTCGTGTTTATTATAAATTTTTGAAACTATTAATTCATTTAATTAGTTTTCTTAATTTTTAAATTTTAGCGAATTTCCCTATAGGGAATACGCTATTACGGTAGTAGTCATGGTAAGACCTAAGCCCGGGACCACTTTACTTTATCATTTTGAGGTCCCCAGAAGCCAAAAACACCATTCGTTCATTTTCATATATATGTATATATCTATCTATCTATCTATCTATATATATATGTGTGTGTCCGTGGTACCGATAACTTTTGAAGGGAACCTCCGATTTTGATGAAATTTGGTATGAAGGTGTAAGACCAGGTCAATTTTCATGAGTTCGCGAACCAGCATTGTCGGGTTATGGGAACGGGGTTTTATGGGGTTTCAAAGGGGTCAAAAATGGGTTTTTGGCATTTTTTGACCTCAATTTTCAAAATTCATCAATTTTAACTGAAACCATTTAAAAGAGCTTAAAAAAACAAACAATTTGGTATTTTGAATTTTTATCTTAGCATAACTGGTTACGGGGAAAATCCAAAAATGTGTTTTCTATGTTATTCTTATGGGAAATCAAGAAAACCCTATATCTTGCTTATTTATTGACATAACTTAATCAAATTTGGTATGTACGTTATCTAGATAGGGCTTAACTTATAATTGCTTACAAAACCCATATGGCGGCAAACCTACATACTCACCCCCATGGGGTTTATGGGTGAAAAAAAATTCCAGAGCTTAATACAATTTTGTGTTTACATTCACCAATTATTGATTAACTTAGATTTTCTAACAACACCCCATGGCAGCAAACCTACATACTCGATCCTATGGTGTTTTTACAGGGAAAGTAAATAATTTGAAATTCCACTGGAAATTCGCTGAGTACGCAGGTCTGCTGCGACGGGGGTATTATATTTAAGTAATGGACGATTGCCGGAACAGGGAGTATTAATTTTAACACTATATTACACGGGTATAGCAAGTCAATTGAATAAGATCCAAATGTAAAAAAAAGATTCATCTCGATGCTTAACTTAGGTTTATTTATAACTTGTACCGGTACTGCAATATTTGCGAAAGCTAATTCAATATTGCTATAGGCCTACACTGTTGAAACAGCGACCACAAATTAAGCTGAGGTCGCTGTGTTGAAATGATAGGTTTTTTATAAAATTATCCTCCCCACCCAATCTACGGTATATACAGTAGAATAAGCATGTTTCCTTTCCTTCTTTTTTTCTCAGCTTGTGAGCATCGTAGGACAAATCCGCGCATACCGTTAGAAAGGTAGTGTCCTGTAGATGAGCAGAACGCATTTTAATTCACATCGAATTTCGAATTTCTGGTCGAATTTCGATCAGTGGGCGATCTCGTCTCAAATAAAGGAAATGATGAATTAGTTTGTAGAGTTTCCTTAAAAATCACGATCGTTATTTGGGTCCTGTAGCCCATAAAATTTTCATTTATTTGGAGTATTAAAATTAGGTTAGGTAAAATGTTCACCAGATTTCTAGTGGCGTAAAAAGGAATCATAAGTAGCTGTGATAAGTTTTTTTTTTGTATAACTTTATTTTCAGTTTCGGCATTCAGTACCATATGCTAAGCGAGATTGAGTTTATATTTATGGGAATGCTATAATTTATACTATGAGTTTAAAGGCGGAAGGGGATGTATAAAATATAATACAGTGCATAATAATAAAAATAAATGGACTGTAACGAAATACCAAGATAGATAAATGTTAAATTCGTAATGTTTTATTATTAAAATTATCATCGAAGAAAAGCACGGCAATTTATTTAATTAGTTTAACTGCTTATCAAAGCCGATGATTTTTGGCACGTAAACCTGTTTAGACAAAACCTTTCGTCCATGCAAATAATCGACTCGCGGCTTCACTTTCCGACTCACGTCCGTTAACCCGGGAACCCAGCTGTTGCGAAAATTGCCAACATAACAAACCAGTCACCGACCATTTCCTCCGACTAACCGGTTCCCTGTGATTGTTGGACGAAAATTCCCATTGTCTTAGATCAGTGCGGCCAACATAATGTAAACTTCGACATGGTGTCACTATGTAACTTAGCACAGGTGAACTTGAAACATTTGTTTAAAATGTTTTATTCAGTCATCATTTGAACCAATTTTAGTTTCAATAAACTCTAAAAAAAGTTAGAGTTATAAAAACTCAGGGATATAAAACGTAATAAAATGGATTACACTAACTTTAATAGTTTTATATTTTTTAAAGTTTTAAATTAGTCATACAATCTCAGTCATACGAAGAAATGCAAATATATCTTATAGACTTTAGTTTTTACGTGACTTAAAAAGTGCATACATCACAATATCAATAAGTATAATTGATTACGGTAGCAATATACTACCACTGTTCAATGCACGTCTTTTCTTTTACGTTTATAAAACTATTTTAGTCCAAATAAAACCCCGTGAATAAGCATAGTGAGGAACGTTGGCATATAAATTTTAAAATTCTTAAAATAATTACTAAAAAAACGAAAAACGCTTAAAGCTGAATAATAAAAAAATTAAGTTTGTATATACAGGGTGGTTGAAAAGTAACTTGCACCCATCCCCGGTTATCATCATTATTGTAGCTTTTTATATCCAGGAAGTTTGCCGCAAACCGATTTTAAATATCTCAAATAAGGATAAGGGGGGAGGGGGGTGCAAGTTACTTTTCAACTACCCTGTAGAACAAAAACAATTAAATTCAGAAAAAGTCATATACACCGAATAGATTTATTACAGAAAAAGTTTAAACGTATCAAAATAATCAGTTATAGTGAATGTACATTTCATTTTACTTTCTACATTACATTGTATTATATTATTTTTTTTTCCCTTACCTGTGTTGCGGGGGGCGTCCGCCGGGCTGACGCGTGTCATGCTGGTGCTGCGCTCTGCCGGGGGTTCCAGTAGTCACTGCGGCCGCGCGCGTGTATGTGCCACAGCTGACAGCTGATGGCTCGCACCGGCTGACACGTTATCAGGAGGTCGCCGCCGCGCTGGCTTACCTTATCGTCAAGGTCATCCTCACACGCTAATTCATTGAGGAGTTGTAGTAGAGGTTCGGGAGACCAAGGTCATAGTGTCGGGGTTTTAAATTTTTTTATAAATTTGTTAGTTTCAATATGAAGGAAACATCTGCACTGTAAAATTCTTTCAAAAATTATACGATTATTATTAAACTATAGGGGCTAAATAATGTCAATTTATGACAGTATTCCATAGTTTCCAATCCAAAATTATACTCAATAGACATGTTTTGGCCTTTAATGCCATCTTCAGTATCTCATTTACACAAAGCTAACTTTTTCTTCGTTGTGCTCTTGAAGCAAGCAACGATGATATTTGATTAAAATTTTTACGATTGTAAAATAAAACCGGTTTTATGTTTGTTAACTTTAATATGAGGGCCTTTTCCACTAGCTTTTGAAAGATTTAATATTTGATAAAGATTGATATCTTTATCAATCTTTTTGTAGCCGAAAATCATTTAATAATTTTGCTCCACCCCACATGACTTCAAAATGACTATTTGGCCTACGGGGTTGAAATTTGACATGGTTGTTCCTATTAGCTCATAGATTCTCATTAAGAACAGGTTTTGCAAATTTTTTTCAGAGCTCCACTCACACTAATTCATTGTTTCAGTGTAATTTTTGTGAAAGAAGTTTTCGTTGCTCTTTAAAAAGATTTTTATTACCTCTAAAATAAATTCCATAACGGGCGAAGCTCTCATACATGCTCTTTTGCAGTGGCAGAGCCGCCGACACTGACGGACGAGGAGTGCCAGAAGATAGCGGAGGTTGTGGAGAGGGACGCCGAGTTGAGGATACGGGAGGAGCGGCGGGTCAGGTGAGTAGTGCTAGTGCTTGCACGCAGGGACCTACAGTAGTGAGTTACAACTTCGGAATTTAAAGTGCACAAATTACAACTTGTTAAGGGATACTAATTATTATTGGAAATACATATTTTACTAAGTAGCACTTTTGTGTTGTTACAGAAAAAATAAATGCTAATTTCTTAGTTATTAAACATAAAAGAGAACACCCAAATTGCCAGCAAAATTCAGAGTTATACTCTACGGCCCGGCCCGGGCTCTGGTAAACAGTTGGCGATATCTGGTCTGTTATCCCGCTCACAAGTGTTCAGCCTAGCAGTCGCCAAGTTGTCGTTAGTCGGTAAGGAATAATATGTAGTGTTGGGGGTTAGAAGCCCCCTTTAAAATTAATTACAGTATCAGTAAACCGAATAAGGAGAAGGCAAAATGATACATGACACCTATGTATAGTTAAGCGTCCGCTTAAATGCCGTGACAGTGACAGTGCCATGGACAGTCCTGTGGTAGTGAAACTGCATTACCGACCTCCGGTAGAGGTAGAGCACGGAGATAGTTCCCGCTGTCGCCGACAGAGTCCGCCTCCTGCCTCCCACGCCACCCAGCCATAGCTGACTGTAATGTAAACACGTCACTTTGTTGCATAAGCAGCTGTTCGTAGTAATTTGCTCATGTCGCAGTAGATGCCACCTACTTTCCTCACACCGGTATCTGTTTAGTTTATAAACATTGAATTGTATTGTTGCAACTTAAGAATTCTCAGTTTCGCTGTGGTTTCATACACTTTTCGCTTGGAAATCTTCAACTAAACTTCAGTTTTGTCTCATTGGACATTGGACATAATGTCTTAGTAAATATCGTCGGATTTTTTTCATTGTATCAATCATCCCAGAATAGTAAGTATCCAAAAGGCATATTATCTTTCACCACAGAAAAAGGAACTTTCACCCATCTGAAAGTTCTTGCTTCAAAAGGACTTCTTTCTGTCGGCTTCATAATGAATTTGTAACTGTGCTTGAACCATTATTATTATTCGAAACTACTTTTTCTGCTTGAATTATTCACACAAATACATACAAGCAAATCCTGTATGTGTATTTGTTAATACTAATACAGTTCAAACAATGTTACTTGCAAAGGCAATGAAAAGATTAAACATTATATAAATACCAAAGATATCCGCAGGCGAACTTAGTCCGCATGTGCTATGGATTTTATTATATGTTAGGTTGCTCCATAACATTTCATTCTCTTGTAAATATATGTACATCTTGAAAGAAAATAATACATCAATTAACTTGAGTCAACAATAAAAATTGAATTGTTTTATATAATACGAACAAAAAAAAGTATAAAAACTCTATGGAGATACATAGTAACTGGTGTCCCTAACCACTCGTGCAACTAAGAAAATTGACAAAAACACATTATACATTACAGTAAACCGGTTACAATTTATAAATTGACACTAATTTAAATTTACAGGGTGTACCACCGTGACCGTGGCATTTTTATGAAATAAATATAAGGTTAATGTACCTCAATTCCGTCATGGGTCCAAATTGGTATCCTTTATGGCTACCACGTGGTTTCGGAACTTCAAAGTTCCATCAACGGGCCTACAAGAACGTTTTCTTCCATGTAGATAAACATGAAGATTTTTATTTTGCTATACAGACCGACACGTTTTATAGTATTTTTTATTGTTCACATTATGAAGACAACTTTACAATATAATTTGCCACTCATAACAAAAATAGTTAATGAGCTGATGGCAATGAAATTTAGGATTTACCATAAGAATAACGCGAGGGAAATGTTCGTACATCCAATAGCTTTGAAACATGTGCGTTAAAAAATGTCCAAAACGTTAAAATAAAAATGTCCAATTTACCTTTATAAATTATCAAAATATACATTATATTGATATGAATTTATAAGATTTATTGAAAATTTATGGAAATTTAAAATCGTGATAGACTGAATTTTGTAATAGTATTTGCAAATGAGATTCTAAGTCAATTTTATGATTTCACTTCTAGAACAATTTTGTTTGATACAAACTTTTAAAATGCCGTGTGGATGTAACATTTTTCCTGAAAAACACCATACTTCCACAGAAATTATCTCCTAAACCACAACTTGAAAATAGGTACCGGGTGTCCATAAAGTCATGTCCTGATAAAGAAACCTACTTGTATGAAAACAATTGGTGGTAAGATAAAGTTTTATTTGCAGTTTTAACAAGTGACTTCTTCAGTTTTTTTTACAGCTCTGCACGAAGTCAATACACTTCAATGTGTGCGCCTTGCGTAGTCTGTAAAGCTTCTAACCGACTTTTTGTTAGTATTTTTTATCAACAATAATTTTTCGGTTTCAGATGACATTTACTGAGTAACTGTATTTATTATTTTTTCTTTTGGAGTTTCTAAAATAGGAACTGGGTAAGAATAAAACAAATCTTTGACAAATCAGAGGGCATGAATCATCCAGAGAGGTCAAGCGTGGTGAACGAAGTGGCAATTTAGTCGGGAACCACGATTTGTCTTTTTTGTAATGCATTATAAAAGTAAACTGCATTGTTGCCAATCAGACGAGTTTAGGTATTAACAAAATAATGAGAAAAACTAGAATAAATTCCCTTGTAAACAAGAAATGAAAGATGCACTTGACTATAATGGTGTCCGTACAGCTATAAAATCAGGTCAAGACTTTGTGGACACTCGGTATATTACATTAAATTTAATGTATTTAACATGTAATGTTAGAAACATTGAAGTACCATCAGTAGATTTGTGATTTTAAACCTGATTGAGATTTATTCAGCTTACATATTAAATAATTAAATGAACACATAACACAAAATAATTAACTATAAAATGAATTAAAATTGTTTGAGTACAAATTTAAACACAATTGGAAAATAATTTCCCTTAAAGGCAAAAGCCTGAGAATGGAAAATGAGTCCATTGCAGCCACATCTCACGAGCACAGTAGGACTGTTGAATCTACTTACAATAATCTTAGATACGGTAATGGTAATACAGTAACCAAATTTAAACTATGACATTGTAAAACAAAAACATTTATTTGATATCCTGTACACTATGGACCTAGAGATAGAACTCCGACACTGGATTGAAAAATGTAAAAAAAGTCGAAAAAGACTTGATAAAGCAGTCATCAAAATGCATTTGATCAGACAGTTTATTTTAAGAAAACTCCTAGAACTGAATACTGGGTACTAAATTAATACGGTTAACCCTTAACAAGGAGCATAACAAGTGTGTTCACGTAGTGACATGAAATTGAAGAATCCGAAGAAAAATGTTTATTGGAGATAACGACAACTTTCTCGCATTTCTCTTTATGGCGAACGCTACAAAAATTCGCTTTCTAGTATTCCGAGACATTCGCTCGTTGTCAAATGGATGGTTATGCCCCTCAGTAACTAAAACTTTACTACCGGGCATTTCAGCTCAAAAGATTGCGAGTGTTAAGAATTAGAATTACTTTTTATGCCGGTCGTTAAAAATTGTTACACTTTTCAAACAACGTCGATAGTTTTGAGTTCTATATATTTGAACTAAACAATACGGTATTTATAAATGCATAAACTATAATAGAAAAACTTGAATAGGAAGTTTTAAAATTCACTTAAAATTTAATTTCGCCCTTAACTTTTTGTATTAGCCATGTAGAAGTATACTTACAGACATGGGGCATTACAACTACCAGCATGTCAAGGATTTATCCCACTATTCATGTTGATGTTTGTTAATCGATATTGCTCCAATATTCTAAAATGTATTATTCACTTCAAACATTATGGCCTTTGAAAATGTAATTACGGTTTGGACGCCTTTAAATAAAAAGGATAACGAAGCGCCGTCAAGAGCAATTTTGAAAAAAAATTTACTCCACAGTTTTTTTTGTTTTTTTCATTGTTGCATATACCATTCCTGAATTACAATAAACATTTAATTATTCCTTTAGTTAAAAGTTATAAGACATAAGACATAAGACTTTATTTATCGTTAGGCACATTACATGCATTGACAAGTCATTCATAATAATTATAACATCACAGTTATTAGTCATTTTTTATATACGTATCACAGTCATTCTTAATAAATAAATAAATACAGTAATTAGTAAATTATTAAATAAAAAAAGTGGCAGCGAGCAAATATGGAGGCTTAAGTGGAAACTCAGTGGACATAAGTTACACTAATTACAAGTAAATGACTAGAAAACAAAATTCAAATTAACCTAACAACAATATATTACTAACATCACAATGAAACCAACACTACTGTAATTCAGACTCAATCAATGTATCATCCATAGCAAAATATTCATCAACATGATAAAAAGGATTGTTACATAACAGTTTGAAAATTTTATTTTTAAAAATTTTTAGATCTAACTCTGAAACATGCTTGGATATTTTATTATAAAGTCTAATGCCCATAATAACATGCCCTGACCTTGACTTTTCCAATCTCACACGAGGAATATTAATTATGCCCTTATTTCTGGTATTAATGTCATGCACATTGCTTCTT